>OY740813.1:24104832-24528761 GCA_963514005.1 Raja brachyura | reverse complement strand
TCTCCCCCCCCTCCTCCTCCTCCCCCCCCTCCTCCTCCTCCCCCCCCCTCCTCTCCCCCCCTCCTCCTCTCCCCCCCTCCTCCTCTCCCCCCCCTCCTCCTCTCCCCCCCTCCTCCTCTCCCCCCCTCCTCCTCTCCCCCCCTCCTCTTCCCCCCCCTCCTCTTCCCCCCTCCTCCTCTTCCCCCCCTCCTCCTCTTCCCCCCCCTCCCCTCCTCTCCCCCCCTCCTCCTCTCCCCCCCTCCTCCTCTCCCCCCCTCCTCCTCTCCCCCCTCCTCCTCTCCCCCCCCTCCTCCTCTCTCCCCCCTCCTCCTCTCCCCCCCCTCCTCCTCTCCCCCCCTCCTCCTCTCCCCCCCTCCTCCTCTCCCCCCCTCCTCCTCTCCCCCCCCTCCTCCTCTCCCCCCCTCCTCCTCTCCCCCCCTCCTCCTCTCCCCCCCTCCTCCTCTCCCCCCTCCTCCTCTCCCCCCTCCTCCTCTCCCCCCCTCCTCCCCCCCCCCCTCCCCCCCCCCCCCTCCTCTCCCCCCTCCTCCTCTCCCCCCTCCTCCTCTCCCCCCTCCTCCTCTCCCCCCTCCTCCTCTCCCCCCTCCTCCTCTCCCCCCTCCTCCTCTCCCCCCCTCCTCCTCCTCCCCCCCTCCTCCTCCTCCCCCCTCCTCCTCCTCCCCCCTCCTCCTCCTCCCCCCCTCCTCCTCCTCCCCCCCTCCTCCTCCTCCCCCCCTCCTCCTCCTCCCCCCCTCCTCCTCCTCCCCCCCTCCTCCTCCTCCCCCCCTCCTCCTCCTCCCCCCCTCCTCCCCCTCCTCCTCCTCCTCCCCCCTCCTCCTCCTCCCTCCCCTCCTCCTCCCCTCCTCCTCCCCTCCTCCTCTCCTCCCCTCCCCCCCCCTCCTCCCCCCCCCCTCCTCCTCCCCCCCCCCTCCTCCTCTCCCCCCCCCTCCTCCCCTCCCCCCCTCCCCTCTCTTCCCCCACCCACTCCCTCCCTCCTCCTGCTCCTCTCCCACCCTCCCCAGTCGCAAGACCCAGAGAAATCGCAAAATCTACACAACAGGGCAGGCAGATATCTGTGGAGAAACAGTCAACGATTCATGTGAATGACTTCATCAGAACAATTAGGAAACAACTGCTACTGTGATGTCACCAAACAGGTTAAAATGCCGGTCAATTTGAAGTATCCCCGTCCTGCAAATCAGGAAGCAAAAAAAGAATCCAAATTTGCAACCATGTTACACAGTGAAATACAGTTGTGATACAATTCAAAGTAATACATAGATTACACTACTCAAAAAAGAAATTAAATAGAATTTTTCCTAATATATCACCATTATGTGATAAATGTCAGCACATAGAAGCCGATTTAACTCATAGTTTTGTAACATGTACAAAACTTAATAACTATTGGACTGAGATTTTTTAAATTATTTCCATAGTTATAAAGATTACATTAAGCCTTGACCCAAAATTAATTATATTTGGGGTTTTAGATTCAAACCAAACTTTAACAGTAAATCAAAGAAATTTTCTGGATTACTGTTTAATAATTGGAAAAAAATTAATATTAAAATTTTGGAAGGGACCATTATCCCCGACAATTAAAATGTGGACAGTGGAAATGTTGGAGACATTACAACTGGAGAGAATTAGGTTTATCCTAATGGATAAACTTGAGCTTTTTGAACAAATATGGTCTCCATTCACTGATTATATGAAGGGGTAGCTGGGCTTGGCATTGAAACTCAATAAGTACCCGGTGGGAAGATCAAACAAAAATGTTTAATTTCAGATTTATATACTTGTCTCTATATATTATAATTAGAAATTGTTCCATTCATTGATAAGATGTATACTATTTTCTTTTCCACGAGTATAATAACTGTTTATTAGGTATAGGGGTTTTTTTTGTTCTTTTTTAATTTTTATTTTTTTTATTTTTTATTAATCAAATATAATCATACTCTTCTAATTACCCACTATTTCTTTATACTTTTTTCTTTTTCTCTTTTTCACTCTAAAAAAAATGGAGGCCTATGTATATGGTTTGTTAATATTTATATAATTTTGGAAAGATGTATTAATTATATCTGAAAAAGATTATTATTATTTGTAATATGCATGGCCTCTAATAAAAATTTAAAAAAAGTTGTGATGTACACAAGAAATTAAGGCAGAGAATAAATATTTTAAACTTAAATATTTCAAATTGATGAACTTTGGTATAATTGAACTATTTTCCATAGATACTGTGGATATATGTGAACTCTACATCCGTATACAAGCACCCACAATTGATTTTGAAGGCCAGGCAAGTTGCAAGGGCATCAGTGGATCATTCACCATTATCACTCATTAACAGGGTGATAATCTGAAGATATCATCCACTCACTGATTTCTGCCGATACCATCTCGACTTTGTACTTGATTGTGCACAGGTGTATTGCAGAAATTGTTATTGATTGATTTTAATTTTGATATAGTGAGTGCTGATAATTACACAATTAACCTCAACAAATTCTGGGCCACAACCTTGATTGTGTAATGGTTGATGGCTATCTTAAGTAGCTAATTAGTGATCAAATCTATAAACTGGGGTATATTTTGAAGAAAAAAAATTGACCTATTTGGGTCTAAATTAGAATGTATATTGCTGAAGAAGAAAGGCAAGACATTTGCCAGCAGTTGAGGAAAATATGTGGGTCAAATAATCCCAATTAAAGGTCAAATCAAAGTGACCTCGCTTTCTCGTCCTAGTTCTGTCAGATTTCCGTCATCTTACTTGGATGTTGTTTGTTGCAGCTTAAGTTACGGATGTGAATGAATGTTATTGTGAAGACCAATTTTTCACATGCAAAACAAAGCTTTTCACTGTACCCCAGCACATGTGACAATAATAACCCTAAATCTGCAATTTTTCAAATAATTGGTTGACAACAGGTGTGAGATGTCTGGAAGGCATGTGTGCACTTTTATCATAAGTCACTGCGAGGATAGTTCACTAATGAGCAAGCATTTCAAGAATGCTTTTCATTCTTGTGACCAGTCAGTCAGGAGGCACAAAGGTGGTGGTAGTGGTGACAAGGGAATTGTGTTGCCTTTGGACTTAACGTGCATTAAAAAAATGAATGAACTTTGTGGCATGAACCACCACATCTGGTAACTTTGAGGTATTTTCAAAACACACCTTAGGGAGGATGATGGCAGAAAGCTAAGCCTAATTATGTGACCTTGGACTTGACTGAGGTGTGAGAATTTTCCCCCGATTCATTAGACTACTATGTGCCTGTTGATGAATGGGCATAATTGTTCTTTGACATTGGTATCGTTTTAGCCGGTTATTAAGGCCAACTGTTGGCAATGATGGTGAGAATATTCGTGAAATGTTCTGCATTACTTTGTTTACTGCTTAATTAACCTGATATATAGAGCGAAAGCTCATTGTAGTAGGACAGTTGTATGATTTGATCATTGTTAAAGCAGTGGGGACAGTGATGAAGGCAGCACATATTACTTGTATAAATGTGAGAATCCTGAACTAAGTGGTCCTCATTGCTGTAGGTCTGACCTGGGACCCAGCAGTGAGCTGTTAACTCTGTGTAATTACACTGGGAAATTCAGGCATGGATCCTGCAACAGTTTTCGCCTGCTGCGGGTTCATTAACATTACGATTTCCAGTGGAAATGGAGGGCCACATTTCAGATAACTTAAATATTTGTACTCTTGTAAAATAGCAAGCATTTAATTATATTGGTTTCTTAATGTTTATAATTATTTAACTTGCACTTTTTAGGGTTTAATTTTTTTTAACGCAGCCATCAACGTTTTTGAGCATGGCAAACATGTATGGACTTCGAAGTCCGATGCCAGCCTTCGAGTCTGCAATGTGGAGGTGTGACTTGGCCAGTTGCCAACGCATGTTTTGCAGCAGAGCTTGCCTTTACAGTGTGAAAAAAGCAATATGACTACTTTTCAAGTTATCTCTTGACAATTGGATATCCTGTAAACAGGAACTCCTTAGCAAACAGCAAACTGCGGGAGGGACTCAGCGGGTCAGGTAGCATCCATGGAGGGAATGGACAAATTGGGTGTCAGAGATAATAAAAGGAAATCTGCCATCTGAACACTTTCAAATTGTTATGCAATGTGGCCCGATTATATTGACCATTCATTACCTCTACATATGCAATCTGATTTTTATTATTAAGAATTCTTAATAAGACAACATCTAATCAGGGAATCGTTTGTGCTGTTACTTAGTAAGGATGTAACAATAGCCAGTTACAAAATTGTTCTAATTCAAAGTTTTTCAGATGTAACATTTTTGGTTGGATTAGTTTGCAGTTTGCTTTTAAAGCAAAAAAGCTCCTATGAAATAACTGTGTATTTTGATACCTCACATAATATCTTTGACCAGTACAAAAGATTTTGCATCGCCTTCCAAAGTTCTGTCGATTCTGGACTTGTTCCAGTCGAGTGGAAGTTTGCAAAAGTGTCTTCATTATTAAAGGAGAGAGAAAATGGGGAACCACCAACCTATTAGCCTGTCGTCAATGGCAGGGAAAATGCTGGATTTATTAATGATTTGAAGGATGGAATTGCAAAAGACATTGACGAGAATAATGGATGGATCCAACATAAATTTTTAAAAGGAAAATTACGTTGGATGAATCTCTGAAGTTGAGACTGTGACAAATCGAGTTGATATTGGCGGCAGAGTGGCGCAGCTGGTAGAGCTGGTGTCTCACAGTGCCAGAGATCCTGCCTTGATCCTGACCTCGGTCTGGAGATTGCACTTTCTCCCTGTGATCACATGGCTTTCCTCCTGGTGCTCTGGTTTCCTGCCACATCCCAATGACGTGTGTGTTCGTAGGTTAATTGTCCACTGTAAATTGCCCTGAGTGCGTAGAGAAGTGGGATGACGAAGAGCTAGTGTGGGCGGCCTGAGCTCGGTGGGCCAATGAACCCCGTTTCCATGCTGTGTGACTCTGAACTTTAAGGGGGTGCTAGTCGGGATAGTGGACTTGGATATCGTTAAGTTGCTTGATATGGTCACGTGCATGAGGTTTGATCATTTGAAATTGGCGGCTTGGATTGAAAATTGGTCTTTGAGCAGAAATCCAAAAGTGGAAATTCGGGGATTGTTCTCGAGTTGGTGAGCAGTAGCTGGTGGGGTACTGCAGCCATTGGGGCACAAGCACCAGCTGTTCACAGACTGTGCCATTGAATCGTCCAGGGGCCAAATGTCATACTTCAATGTTGGCTGACAACACTACACAAGGTTGGTCTGTGAGCACAGGGGAGATGTAAGGCAATGAAGGCAAACTGAGTGGGTGAGATCTTGGCACATGCGCTACAATGTGGAACACTGAGAGGTTATCTGCTTCAGTACACAACAGAAAGGCAGAGTATTTGTTCAATGGTGAGAATTTGGATAGTGCTGGTGTTCTAGGTGTGCTTGTACACGAGTTGCTAAATGCCAAAATGCAGCTGCATAAGCAATTAGGATGACAAGTGGTACATTAGCTGTTATTACAAGAGGATTTGAATTCACAAGCAAGTAATTCTCGTTGCAATTGTACGATGAGGCCATACCCAGAGTATTGTGTAGTTTTGGTCTCCTTAACTAAAGTAAGGATGTACTTGGCATAGAAGGATTGTTGGAATGGTTCCCTGGACTGGTTCCAAGGATGGTGGATTTGTTGTATGAAGAGAAATTTGGTACTGTAGGGTTATATTCTCGAGAGTTCAGAAGAATGAGAAAAGATTTTGTGAAAGTAGAAAATTATTAAGAGCTTGGCAGAGTAAATGCAAGGACATTTCCCCCCCCCCCCAGACTGAAGAGTGACAGATTGAGGCACAGTTCCAAACAAGGGCCAGGTCATTTAGGGCTGAGATGATGACGGATTTGTTGATACAGAGATTGGTGAACTTTCTTCATCAGAGGACTGAAGGTTTAGTTATTATGTTCATTCAAAATAGATATCAATAGATTTCTGGACGTTTGGGGAACAGAGGTTTGTGAAGGTAGTGTTGCGATAGACCACAGAGGTAGAAGATCAGCTGTAATTTTAATGGTGGAACAAATTCAAAGGACTGGATGGGCAATTGCTGCGCCTATTTCTTATGTCTCTATTATCACAAAGGTCCAGCTAACCAGTGTCCTTCGGTCATTTTCTGCATAAAACAATTAACATAACCTTAAGAGTGCAATCAAATGATCTCAATAGAAGGAAGATTCTAGAAATAACTAAATTTAACATCATCCTGATGGATGTTCTAAAATATTATCATATCCAATGGTAACTACAATGACAACAATGCCCTAAAATTAATATGTCAAAGTGTTTAATTGTCATATGAACCAACAATGTAATTCTTACTTGCAGAAAATATATAATAAACAAAGAAAACAATATATTAATAACCGCTCTTGAACTCTACACAACACTGACCTCAAATTATGAACCTTTTTGACCATCTTTGGTTGTATAAGGACTTTTTTTATTGTGCTTTTTTTTGCTCGTGGTTATTCATTCCCTAGTTTCTGGGGGGGGGGTGAGAGTTTCACAGGCATGCACTGCAAAATACAGTTCTATTCAATCAACTCAGGACTGCCTCCCAATGGATAAACGATTCAACGCAATGAATCTCGTGTCAGAGGTTGCATTCCAAGGGGGTGAGAAAACTATCATTGTGAAAGAAAATTTAATATCGGGGAATGTTAGATTTGCTAGTTTATAAAAAAAAGACGGGTATGTTAATAGTTCATCCTTTTTCCATATTAAAAAATTGTAATATCCAGTTAATTTTAACAGATGGGCAGCTTTACATTTTTATTTTTAACGTTGACAACACGATCCTTCATATAGTCTTACTATAATCAGAACTTTTTCGTTGCATTTTGTGGCTATTTCCTTCAATGTTATTTTCATTTTCCTCCAATAAACCCTGCCACCCTTTATCTGCTGCAGAAGCTGTAGAGGAAGATGGAGAGCACAGTTACCTCAGAATGATCACTATCATTAACATTCACGGGTGGTTCACTTATCATTTCTGACTGCAGAGACATGGCAGCCTTTTTATGAAACGTCTGCAGGTGTAACAAGATGATACATATAACATTGTGCCACAATGGATTTATGTATTCGGTTACAAAAGAAAAGTCTAATGAAAAAATACAGAGGGTAATTCTTTATTCCTGCACCACACTATTTGTCAGTAATGTCCATAGAAGATGAGCCCTTTAAAAAAAATCTGCGTTAGCCTTACGATCTGGATGTTCTTTGCCTGAGCCATGTTTTCTGGCATGTGATGTCCTGGTGTGTCCGGGCTGTTTCGAAGATCGCAAATGGGTGCAGTTAATGAAGCTTGGAATTAAATGTAGGGATCAATAACTGTAATGAATGCCTGAATGCGACGTTAGAATGAAGACCTGTGCAATGGTGTTCCCCAGGCAGGCCACGTTCCAGCTGCTTAAATAGTGTTCCATTGAGTTTATTTTTAAACTCAGCCACTTTAATCCTGTGATATTGCCCATATGTAAAAATAAGATGTGTAAACTTGTGATAATACAACATCAACTCAAAGCCAACCAATAGATATGGCCGTTTAATGTAATGTAGAAAACCCACGGATCGGGAATATCTCTCCTCAAGGTCAGTTATTTTGACCCCTGATGGTTACCCTTCACCACTTCCCCTGCAGCAGAGTTTTAATCGGAACACCAATTGGGATTCCGAATGGCTGAGCATCAGATATTTTTGGATATGAGCAACTACGCTGCCTAATACCCATTGCAGGAGCATCGCATATTCTTTCTGTCTGGGCCCCAGCTCTCTGCTTCATTAGTTTATGTGGAAGTGAAAGATGAAGCGGCATAATTCAAACAAAATGAGAAGTTTCTTGGTGAGCTTATCAATATTCTTTTGTCTCCCGCCACCAAAAACACAAAAGCCACCATCCCACACAAAGCAGTGAGGCGCTGTGCCCAACGCGACCAATGCATTGACCCATACATTGCTCTCTGTTAAATGTGATACAATTTCAATTAAATCATTGTTTTAATCAAACAATTTAATTATTTATCTGGAATTTGTTTCAACCCTGAGCCCCCCCCCCCCCATTAGTTGCACGACATTTTCTGGTTTCACCAAAGTAGCATCCACAATTATCCGTGTGGACATAACTTCTCCCCATTGCACCGTGGTTTAAGTGAGAGAGTTTGATCTTAACCTACCTCACATTGTCCTGTGGAACGCACCGAGGCTTCAGTATTCTCTGCTCACAATCTTGTGCGTTCCATTCTTCGGATAAGAATCTGCTTGTGAGGCCCTGCAACTTGAATCAACTGCTAGTTTGTACACTATATGAACCACACGGGTCTTCAATCATGGTGAAATAACTTCTGCAATCAGCTGGAATCAGTTGCAACCCAACCTGTGATCATCTGTGCATGTATTATAAGTATTAATGCAAGTAGCCTTGAATAATAGGATTATGACAAATATTCAGAGCATGAGCCTTGATGCTGAAAATGTTCCTGTCATCGAGTGTTGCTAGTCAGCCAGCAGGAAGTATTTGCAATTAGGGATGTCATAATCCATAAAACAATGAGTGCAGCTCATAAGTAATCAAATTATGGGGTGCCGATGATCTCATAAGCTCAGAAGCAGCTGTCAACTGAACCCAGTATTTGGGTTACCTCCTCGCATTCATTTGTAGATATCAGATGTCATTAATGGACAGCCGATGAAAATATTTATGTTCACAATTATTTCTTGTGATGTTGCAGCGGGTTTATTATTTTCAGAGATTCATTGCTGCAAGATTAAAGTGTGGCTGGAAGCAAAAGACCTGGGTGATGTTCTAATTCCTGACTCCGTGTTTTAAACACTAGGGCACATTTATTTTCACTTCCGGATGGGATTGTTGTGTTGGGTGAAATTGCTCTGATCGATGAGAGAGGAAAGTTAACTATCAGCCATATTCTAATATTACAGCAAAAATTCCACAGTCCCTGTCTTTATGTTGACAAATGTGAATGATAGCGTTAGGAAGACTTCCTTGGTACTGTGCATTTTATAATGTACTGTAAGTGCTTAAGTGCCATCAGAATTTGTTTGTAGAATTCATTTTGCAACAGCACATTTTATAAATTTACAGGAATGAAAAGCTGAAACTGAACCATCTGTATTTCCTCACATGAAATTTGCATTAATATTCATATCTGTAGCTTTGGTAGGTAGGTGTCAGATTAAAACCAAGGTGTTTAACTGCAGTTTGCGATCTGTTAATTCACCATTTTCTCCTGTCTCCAAGAACTTGGTAAAGAAAAGTTTACCAAATACATTTTTTTTTAAATCGAATCCTTCAATGTTAAGTGAAATTTAAAAATGATCATCTTGGTATTCCTTGTGTAACTGAAAGGAGAATTCTGACGGTGGTTTGGCTTGCAAAGCTGTCTGCAGTGAGCAGTCTGGGACCTGCTCCAGATATTGATGTAAGTGATGGCTGTGGTTCAGCATGGGTTCGGTGACAGAGTGTAATGTATGATTAGTTTGACAGTTCTCAGCCGGCTGCTTGGTGGGAAGGATTTGACCACGGTAAACCAGCCCAACGGATTGGCAAAAGCTCGAGGATTCTTTTGCTCGCGCTCAGCAAGCTGGTTACGAATGTGCTGTTCACTGACTTCCTGTTGGTTTAAGCTGGTGATGGTCCATGGCTCGAGTTCACTTTGCAACGTTGCTGGCGGCTTATTCCATCTTGTAGGTGTTGATAGCAGAACTCAAAGCCAGGCCTGGAATTAGCAGCAAAATGGTGAAAGGAAAGGTTTTAAAATCACAGGCAAAGGCCATTTGGAAGCCTTCCCTGACCAATTCAAAATCAATATTTCAGCTTTAACACAACCTCCTAGCAGGGTTTAAAAAATCTCCTTTATTCTCACCATCGCGACAGGCTTTTCTGTCGGTTAATGAAAGTTGCAACATTTGCAACCAGCCTCCCTCCAATGAGTAAAATATTTTGAAATGACAATTTATTCTATTTATGTTTAAACGGTTCAGTTCATAAGTAGATGAAAAAGTGAGGGAGGTAGACACAAAATGCTGAAGTCACTCAGCGGGACAGGCAGCATCTGTGGAGAGAAGGAATGGGTGACTTTTCGGGTCGAGACCCTGAATCGGTCTGAAGAAGGGCCTTGACCCGAGTTACTCCAGCATTTTGTGTCTACCTTCGATTTAAGCCAGCATCTGTAGTTCTTTCCTACACAAAGTGAAGGAAGTGTCAAAGGGATCCTTGGATTTGCCAGAATTCGGTTTTAACGGAGAACATAAGCGGGTGCAGAAACAGGCCCTTCGGCCCACAATGCCCGGGCTAAACACAATGCCAAGTTTTATCTCCAAGTTCATTCTTACCTCTGCAGGTTTTTTGTCGGTTAATGAAAAGTCACAACATTTATAACCAGCCTCCCTCCAAGGAGTAAAATATTTTGGAATGCCACTTTAATTCTGTTTATGTTTAAACGATTCGGTGTTGATAAGTTTGCCTTCTGAGCTCCGTAAATTAGACCAAAATCAGCAAACAAACTATTGGGTTCGGACAAGCAAGAAGTCGCTTGCTCTCAATTTAAATATAGAAATCACAAGAAAAATGAATGGGTATACTTCTGCCCTGATACTTTGTTATGGTAGAGGAGTACTGTCAAGCTGATGCATTTCTTTTAAGAATGTGGATTTGGAAGTTTAATATCTTGTGATGGAGTTCTTTGCAAGACCTTCAGATGGATTTGAGATGTATCCATATCTGAAGCAGAAAAATGTTACAATCTTCATTGGATGTCAAGAATAGCTGATCTGGCAAATTCTCAGACTCCTTCTGTTTAAATTCCAGAGGGAGAGGGAATTGGTACTAAAAAGTTGCTGATCGTGACATGAATGGTGACATGAGTAAAGATTGGTATTTTAGCTCTCCTTAGTCCATAACGGCTTTTTTGACACCGATTTAAAATTGACTATTACAATCTAATAGTTAAATAACAAATATACTTGGTGCCTTTTTTACTTAAAATCTGTATTGTATTTTATGGAATAGCATCCAATCAGATGCTGAACTAAAAGATAAATGAATTTCTTCTGGGGAGAAAACATTGGCTCAATGTGACTGTCAGTGTTTGTTTATTTAGCCAGATGTCTGAAAATTCCTGGTAGAATATGGACCTTGTTGTTTGTGGAGGATGTTTTTTACTTGTATATCATAAATTTATTTTGTGGAAAACTACTGGAAATATTCAACTTGAATGTGTTTATGTGAATGAAAGTTTTTTTTTATTAGAAACTAATAATGCTTTCCTGCAGTATAATGAAGACTGCGTTATTATAAAATTCACCCTACCTGTTATTTTATAAGTTGCTTTAGATCATGCTGGGCTTAATTCTGTAATGAATTCTGATGCCCGCATTGATGATTTTATGGGGTGAGTTTAATATGGTGAAATGTCTTGACACTTCACAGAACAATGTCAACCATCTGAAATTCTTTAATCCAGAACTTGATGCAGTGTAAACTTGAAATAATTAAACTTGTGTTTCAAATTTTCTTAAATGAAATGCTTGTTCCTCTTGCAGTAATGCCCCACAGAGTGGATTCTCACTTATTCAAGTTGACAGCATGAATGTCACGATGAAGGAGATACTACAGAAGGCTCTAAAACGAAGAAAAGGTTCACAAAAGGCTACAGGTAAAAATCAAAAACCAAGAATTAAAAAATGAGCTGTACATAATGTGATTTGATTGTTGTTATGTAAATTGTCACTCGTACATTTAGGTAGGTTTGGATCATGAAGGTTTACATTATTAGAGGGGTCTACATTACTAGAATGCAACAGCATTCAGTTTGTTCATCAGTACAGACTTTTGTTTTGTCCATATTTGTAATTGTTAAGCAAATTCATTGATCTAAAGATCCATTGACCCAAAAGTATCAGCATTAACCCAAAACGCAAACTTGCATTATAATTATTGTGCATACAAAAGTGGAAAAAACGGCTTTGTTCTCTTCCCCTCATTCTTTATTCAATTTAATTAAAACAGAAAATATTGTAAAAATTCGGCAGGCCAGGCAATATCATTGGAAAGGGAAATAGAGACAACTTTGCAAGTCTTCCCATAAATGGCCTGTCCCACTTTCACGACCTAATTCACGACCTCTGCTGACTTTGCCCTTGACTCATACTCGCAGCATGGTCATCACGAGGTCGTAGGAGGTCGTGATGCTAGTTGTAGGTACTGGTGGCATCAAGTAGGTCGGAGTGTTTTTCTAGCATGATGAAGAATGTCCACGAGTAAAAAAGGTTGTGAATGAGGTTGTGAAAGTGGGACAGGCCCTTAACTCTGGAATGCTTCTGGCATTTTGTTGTTCCTTCCAGAATTCTGACACCTGCATTTCCTCTTTTTTTAGTTATTGTTAATGTGACTCTATTTTCTTGCTGAGGACCCTATTTTTAAATGTTCTTTCCTGCTGATGTAGTAGGCTTCACTTGCATCTCGTTTTTTGGCGTAACCAAAAGCTGATTCCTTCCAATGGCAAAAACCTTTACATTAGCCTAGAAACAAGGAACTGCAAATGCTGGTTTACTAAATAAGACACAACATGCTGGAGCAATTCAGCAGGTCACATGGCATCTCTGGAGAACATGGATAGACGACGTTTCAGTTTGAAGAAGGGTCCTGTCCCGAAAAGTTACTACAGCATCTTGCCTTTTTAAAAAATTATCAAGTCTCAAAAAGGAGCACGGTCATTGAATTGCCTCAGAATGAGAATAAGGTTACATCGAAATAGGAGCAGGTGTTGGCTGTGTCTCTTACAAACTTCTACAGATGCACCATAGAAAGCATACTGTCAGGTTGCATCACAGTTGGTTTGATGTCCAAGACTGCAAGAACTGGCAAAGAGTTGTAGATGTCGCTCAGTCCATCACACAGACCACACTCCACCATTAACTCCATCTGTATATCACACTGCCTTGGAAAAGCAACCAACCCATTCAAAGACTTGTCCCACCCCGTCATTCCTCCTTCTCCCTGCTCCTGTCAGGTAAAAGGTACAGAACCTTGAAAGCGTGCACCACCAGTCTTCTGACAGTCCTTCTGACAGTTAGGGTACTGTCTGATTCACTTCTACCCCATTGCGGACATTGGACTATGTCTATGGAACTGATGCGTTACAATGCTGAGAACTATATTCTGCACTCTGTACCTTCCCTTTGCTCTACCCAGTGTACTTGAGTTTGGTATTTATGTACAATATTATTGATTGAATTGGATAGCAAGCAGAAAACAAAGCTTTTCAAAATGCCTTGATACATGTGACTATGAGAAATCTAACCCTAGCTGCCTGTTGAATCTGCTCTGTCTTTCAATGCCATCATGTCTGCTATGGTGGGCAGGTAAAACCTTAAAATAATTTTCATAAAATCGTTGTGTCTTGAATTGCAAGGGGTGATGTAAAAATATATTCTTAATGAAAGTAAATGGCGGGAAAAGGCAATTATTTCTAATCGCAGTAAATACCGCTTGATTCTACGTTCTGTACACTGAAGCACTTGAGCCTTGTCACAGTACATCCATTGGATATTTTATTCAGTTTTGATATTTTTATCCCAAATGTTATTTTCCACTCCTTTCATTCTTTGCTAATCCTTACTTGGGAGATGGTTCAAAGGAACAGGGTCTGCATGTTGACTGAGCTGTTATTTGAAAGTAAAATCTGTGGAAAGGAATGGTGGCACAGTCATCAATAATGAGATGTGCTAAATACGTGACAGGTCGCATAAATCTTTAACGTAGGAAATATTCTTTGCGTAAGCATAATCAAATATAAAATGGATCTAAGTCAACCGTGATCGTAGAATAGCTGACCAAATGCTTTTTATCAATGAGGTAAGTTCTCAAGGGTGACTTGCAAAAGTGTAGAGTTCAAGAACTTGCAACCTAGATGGCTCAGAACACAACTGAAACACACAGCTAAGGGAATGGCCAATGCACAGAGGTGTAAAGTTGGAGGAGTGTAGTTAGTGGTATGTCAGACTGAAGGAGGCCTCTGTGAGTAGTCACGGAGAGTTAAGAGGAAAATAATTGTATTTGCATGTCATTGGGGGCCTGAGAGCTACTGCACCATCAAACGCAAATATGCGGGCTGGGCCTAATGGCCAAGGCATTGGCCTAGATGGCTGATATTTGGAAAGGGAAATAGTGCAGCGTTAATGGTGAAGATTTGTGGTTGGAAGCTCAATTCAGTGTGGAAGGCTGCAGGCAATCTGGTTGAAGTTAAGGTGTGCACCATTGATGGGCAATGTTCGATAGCTGCAGAACTGCAACTAAGTTGTATATTAGCAATAAATGTATTGTGGACAAAACAGGCAAAACCCCATTTGAGACTGGATAACTATCTTGAGCGAAGCTTTGCATGAAGTCTCCAGAAGTGGTCACTGAAAGGCAATTAACCATGGAGAAGTTTCCATTTTTTCCCCTATCTCATTCAACCCCAACTTGGCACTGTGGCAATAACAGATTGCTCTGACTCGCAATTTTTTGACATAAAATGTTCTCATTCATGCCCATCACCTTTATCTCTACTTGTGCACCACCTCTCTTAACCCTCCATTTTCAAACCCCTCCAATGTCTAACCCCTCATCAACACTAGATGGAAAATATTGTTGTACATGAGTGATGCACGTATTTGCATATAATATACAGTATGCCCTTTTGTACCTTGCCAAAAATGCTCACATTTAAATACTTGGCTTATACCCTTGTGTGGCTTGGTTTTGATAACGCTATTGTGAAGCATTGAAATGTCAGTGATGTTATTTACCACGTGCTGCAGAGCTGTTCCATGATGTTCATGTAACTGGGATCAGGTTTGCTGTGCAGGCTTGCGGGCAACTTTCCATGTCCCCATGGAGCAAAGCCTGGACTCATAGAGCTCCGCTATAATATTCAGGACGTTCTCTTGGGTGGAGGAGCTCTTAACTTTCTGGTGCTTGCCTGGCTCACACCAGTCTCCTTCCCCGGCAAAATGCATGGCAAACACCCACTGCCCCCCAAAACACCTGGTCTTTTGTCCAGACCAGGGGATTCAAGAACCAGAGGACATAGATGAGAGGGAAACGATTTAATAGGATCCTGAGGGTTAACTTTTTCACACAGAAGCGTGGTGGCTGTAGATGATTAGTGCATGTCCCTTTAATTATAGGTTGTGTAGCCTTACTAACCACTCCCCTCTTATCAAGTATATTAATGTCTCTCCATCCCCTAGTTCCTCTCTAGTAAAACGTGCAGACCATGTACAGCTAGGGCACCAGTATATATGTGATCAATAAAGCTTAGTAAAGAAACTCTGTGTGAGTGTACGCTCTTTACATGGTGTCAGAAGTGGGATGTTGTCAGGAGGTTGATAAGAACCAGACACAGTATCATCCCGTGCCAGGTAATTAGAGGGCTTACGCTGTTGCTGGGCAGGATTCCTGCAAGATCGACAGGCTGCTGAGAAATGGTTGAGTTTGTTGCAGAAATTACATGTCTTTCCCAACGCAGGGCACACATTGTAACGATGAGCCACAAAATTACAGTTCGGGCAGCGCTGTTCTGACTTAGAGCTGGAGCCAGAGCTGGCCCCACGGCGAGCTTGCTGAGCAGGACGGCGGGTGGTGACGGTAGCTGACCGAACCTCATGATCAGAGGGGGGCGCAGCAGAGGTGACAGCCTCCGCCATTCTGGAGGCATGCAGAGCATTGTGGAGGGTCAGGTCCGGCTTACACAGGAGCTCCGACCGCAGCTTCTCATTCCGTAGACCGTACACCAAGACATCGCGGGTCAGGGTATCTGGGGTCGCGTCACCCAGGTGACATCGTCTAGCTAGATGCCGTAGGGCAGCATAAAAATTACCGACAGACTCACCGGGGCTCTGACGACGTCCAAAGAACTTAAAACGCTCCAGAATAGAGTTGGTGGGAACGTCGCACATTTCAGTGAACTTTCCGAGTAGGCAATCAAGGTCTCTGGGATCTTCATTCACCCCGTACTCAAACGACTCAGAGCGCTCCAGAGCCTCGGAACCGGCTAGATTCAAGAGCAGTGACGCTTTAACTGCAGTGGAAGCAGCTGCGTGTACGATAGTAACATAATACTGAAAGTCCCGACGGAACACATTCCACCGGTGAGCGATGTCATCGTCAAAGACAAGAGGTTCTGGCTTGCGGCAGGAGGAAGCCATGACCAGGCAGGGAAGGGCAACTGGGACAAATAAAAACTAAACCCGATAAACAGGAGACGCGTGATTCGAAACGACTGACACCATGTAAAGAGCGTACACTCACACAGAGTTTCAAGGACTTTGCTGACAGCTGGAACTTCAGGCATTACACCAGCAGCCCTGAATACCCCCAGAGCAACGGCCTGGCCGAGCGTGCTGTTCGCAGCGCGAAGGACTTATTGGAAGGCTGCCGTGCATCAAAATCTGACATTTACCTCGCTCTCCTCAACCTCCGAAACATCTCCCGTGACAGCGTCTTGGGGTCCCCGGCGCAGCGCCTCATGTCCCGGGTCACTCGCCCTCCCATCCCGGTGGCCCAGCAAACTCTTGCCCCTGCAGTATTGAAACCTGCCATGGTCCGTGAGCGCATCGCTGCTAAGCAGTCCATTCAGAAGCGCTCCCATGATAGGTCCTGCCGTGCACTACCTCCTCTTTCCCCTGGTCAGGTTGTCCGCATGCGTTCCACCTCCGGTCGCCCTGGCTTTGCGATTGTTGTCGGGACTGCCACTTCTCCTCGCTCCTATCTGGTCAACCTCGATGGCACTGTTTACCGTCGGTCCCGTCAGCACCTCCGCCTGGTGAATGAGCCTCCTCCTCCTCCTGCTGTTCCCCATGCTTCCCCTCTGTCTGCTCTCCCGCCTGCTGCGGTCACTAGACCCGCGCCTGCTCGGCCTGTCCCGGTCCTTCTCCCTGTGCCTGTTCCCGTGCCTCCGCCCGTTTCTCCCCCGTCGCCTAGTCGCTCGCCTTCCATCCCTTTGTCCCCGCGCGTGTCCCCGCCTCGCGGCTCTCCTGTCGGGGTGTCCTCCCCGGGTCCTGTTCCTTTGGGGGGAGGGGGTGTGAGCGGGATTCGCACCCGCTCGGGCCGTATTGTACGCGCGCCTGACCGTTACGGCGATTATATGTGATTGCTGCTATTTTATTGTCTGTTCATTTCCAGTGCCCTAGTGCATGAGACATGGTCGGCCGTCACATTCCTTTCTTTGTAAGAGGAAGGATGTAGATGATTAGTGCATGTCCCTTTAATTATAGGTTGTGTAGCCTTACTAACCACTCCCCTCTTATCAAGTATATTAATGTCTCTCCATCCCCTAGTTCCTCTCTAGTAAAACGTGCAGACCATGTACAGCTAGGGCACCAGTATATATGTGATCAATAAAGCTTAGTAAAGAAACTCTGTGTGAGTGTACGCTCTTTACAGTGGCTATATGGAACGAGCTGCGGAGGAGGTTGTTGAGGCAGTTATTATAACATTTAAAAGGTATTTATACAGCTATATGGATAGGAAAGGTTAAGAGGAATATGGGCCAAACGAGGGCAGGTGGGACTAGTGTAGGCGGGCATTTTGATCAGCATGGGCAAGTTGAATCATGGGGTCTGTTTCTGTGCTGTATAACTTTATGACTCTAACTGATGAGCATAGTTTGTACGGCAACCTTGGAATGCAACAAGGATAGAGACAGTACTCGGCTAGCAAGTTCAGGACATCCACCTCACTGTGGGAGCGCTGAACTATCTGGTGTTTGCTCGGCCAGTGCCAGCATCCACTGGTGAGTAGAGAAGGGCAAACTTGATTACCATTTGTATTTTTTTTCCCCACTGCAATTGTTGGAGCCTTAAATGTAGTACAGGCAGGTAAGATTTTAATACTAAAAGCAAAGAGGGTAAACATTTTAGAAAAAGTATAAAACAAACATGGGGAGAAAACAGAGAATTTCAACAGAATCAAAGCTTTGTTTTTAGTGTTAGCAGATAGCACCGTTTTCTCAGGGTGGAAATATCAATGACTGGAGGGATTAGCTTTAAGGTGAGTGGGTCATAGTTTAAAGGAGATTTGTGAGGCAAGTTTTTTTTACAAAGATTCGTGGGTGCCTGGAACGCACTGCCAGGGGGTGGTGGTGGAAGTAGATATGTTAGTGCCATTTTAGAGGCTTTTTGATCGGCACATGGATATGCAGGGAATAGAGGGGTAGCAATCACGTGCGGGCAGAGGAGATTGGAGATTGGCACAGACAATGTGGGCCAAAAGGCCTGTTCATGTGTTGTACTGTTCTATGTAATTCTGCCCTCAACTCGCACTCTGGTTATGTCATTTATCAGTCATTTGGGCACCGAGTGTGCTATTTAATACTCTTGTAAAGATCTCTTGCATTGATCAATTGGAAAAGGGGTTAATGAAAATGAGATTAATATTTCTCCAGTAAATCCATCGGGGAACCAGGCATTTGTTCCTTTAGCTGTTAATAATGTGTAGCCAACGTATTCAGAATAGTGACTGAAAGATTCTGAAATTATCTTTTCTTTCGTTTTAACGTGCCATTGACTTTTTGAAGAAATGATACAATGGTGGAAGTAATTTCATCAATCTTCTGAAAGTTCTTCCTGTAAGACAGACTGCAGATTGTCTGCATGTGCATTAAGAGACAAACAAGCTTACTTTAACATCCATCACGGCAATTCCAGTAAACCATGTCCAAGAGCTGGTATGTTGGGAGCCGAGTTGGTTCATTTCAGGACTAATTGGCACTGTTTTTCAAATGATATTAATAGAAAGTGGTCCCTGGAGGTATTTTTCAAAGAATAGACGAATATGGGTTGAAAAGATTGACAAAACATTGCAGTTGCTGCAATCTGGAGTAAAAGAACTGCTGAAGGTAGTCCGTGGGTCCGGCAGCATCTGTGGGGGGAAGTGGATTATCGAGGTTTTGGGTTGAGATCCTTCCTCTGATTTATAGACAATAGTGGATTTGGCTCAGCCACTCCATTCTATCAACATATGACAGTCCCGCTATCCCGGGAATTAACCTTGTGAACCTACGCTGCACTCCCTCAATAGCAAGAATATCCTTCCTCAAATCTGGAGACCAAAACTGCGCACAATACTCCAGGTGTGGTCTCACTAGAGCCCTGTACAACTGCAGAAGGACCTCTTTGCTCCTCTACTCAACTCCTCTTGATATTAAGGCCAACATGCCATTAGCTTTCTTCACTGCCTGCTGTACCCGCTTGCTTACTTTCAGTGACTGATTAACAAGGAACCCCAGGTCTCGTTGTACTTCCTCTTTTCCCAACTTCAGATTCAAAGAATAAGAGGGGAGATGGCCAGAGTAAAGAGGTGAAAGAATGGGGCAGGAGCTAGCATGCGATAAGTGGGTCCAGATGAAGGCTAGATTAATGAATGGAATCAGAGAGAGGCGTGGAGGATGGAGATGACAACAACAGAGATCAGGGCCTGTAGATCGAATCTGATGTGAAAATGTTCAGGTGGGACCAAATATGGCGAGGTGGAGTGGGTCAATCAGAACAGTGGCAGCACTGACGCGATGAGAGTGTATGGGCATGGAGGTAAGGATGGTATTCATGGAAAGATCCAGGTGGATAGAGCGACAGAGGAAAGCAGGATACCTAAAATTAGAAATTGAATGCTCATGCTGTCTCATTGCAGTATACAAAGGTAGAATATGAGGTGCTGTTCCTTCAGTTTGCAGTAGGCCTCGCGCTGGCAGTGGAAGAAGCCAAGGTCTGACAGGTTGATATGGGAATGGGGAGGGAACTGAAATGGCTGGCAACCGGGAGCTCCGTGTGGTCCTAAGGCAGAGAGTACAGTATGCGTGGCAATATTTTCAAAACTACCTCTGCTTGGCCTGAATGCACAGCATTGCAGTGCTGGTGGTGTGAGCCTGTGAATGCAGTCCAGTGAATGCAGTTTCCCTTCAGGAATATGTGTTGAGAGTCCAAAAACACCTTCTGCATTAAGACTTGTAGCTGTGATAACAAGAAACTGCAGATACTGTTTTACCAAAGAAAGACCCAAAATGCTGGAGTAACTTATCGGGTCAGGTAGCACCTCTGGAGAACATGGATAGGTGACGTTTTGGGTTGGGACCCTTCTTCAGACACCTTTCTTTCTACAGTAACTATTTGTACAATTTCCAGAGTACCTTTCTACGATAAGACTACTTCGTGTGGAAAACAAAATTGTTCACCAAAAACCGACAGTTTAATCCTAATGTCCACCACAAGTACGGATGAGAAAATCAGAAATTGATGATCTTATGATTTTTCTGCAAGCAATTGCAAATTAGTAAAAAATAAATAAATACTGCCACGTGTAAAACGGTCAAGAATGCTTACGGTGTTTATATTCTGAATATGCTTTTGTCTTAGAATATGAATTTAAAATCCCACTATCAAACAAAAAACAAAATTCACAGCTGATTTCTTATCCCCACTTCTTCTTATCGCGTCCACACACAAGATTAGAAGTTGTTCAGCCTGAGCTGAACACACTTCTCGGCATCTGCATACAATGGTGTCTGTCTTGCGCTACTTGTGCTTCTTGTGCGTGGTGGTGGAAAGATTGGTGGAAATAGGGCAGCGACGTGAACGCTCTTTCCTTGACCCCTATCCCCACTGATATGTGTAAAGTCTACCCCTCTATTCTTGCCTGATAATAGTTTCTAGCCTACTCAGGTTGCTGTCAGCTTTAAAGCCAACAACAGTTGTTGTCTGTAAAAGTTTGATGTTGATATTTGATCCACAAAATGCCATCAGATTATAAAAAGTTGATTCCCAACAATTTTTCTTTCCGAGTGTGAAATCTGTCAAAGATTAACTTAGCTTTGTGGAGATGAAACGTGAAGTTTTATTAAAAGTTTGAATAGATAACGTGGGAAAGGACACGGATCAGCTGTCTCAAGGCCACATTCGGTGGGGCTGATAAGAGCAGCAAAAAAAAAAATATGGCAGAGGAGCATTTAGCTCTTAGAAATCTGATTCACATAAAATGCCGGTAGGGTGGCTGTGGATCAAACCTGCTAGCATCTGCAAGCAATTTGGCCACTTGCCAAGAGTCATTGTTCACCCTCAGCTGTGGCATTGCAGTCCAGATGTGCCAACTGCACGTTTTGATTTTGCCAGCTGACTGCGCCGTTTGATAACCAGCTCTCTGGATGCCCATCACTGGCCGCAGAGATAGAATTAAATGATGATGATCTTCCCACAAGTTGCAAGAGGAAGCAATGCATATAAATCTTGATTTCATCTCAGCATGAGAAGTCTTTATCCATCATCACTCATAATGAACAAGTCGTTAGCTTCGATGAATGGTTCTATGTTTTTGAGAGCTGCTTTTGTTCGCTTTTTGGGTGACTTTATGCATTCTGGGGGTCACATTATCTCCCTAGCAAGGGAGAGATTAGATCATTGTGCCAGGGTAATGCTTAAACGGCTCTCTTGCATTAGAGGGCTCTCAGCTATGACCAGAGAAACATTATTTAACCTGTACATTTCAATCCACATAAATTTTAATTCATTTTTATTTCGCTTGTTACTCTGTCTAGAATTGTAGGCTATCTGAATATCTATGATGGTTGCAGTAAGCAGATAACATCACTTACTGAATAAATTACATTCTGCAAATCCAGTGAGATAAAATGAAAATATATCCTATTATATAATACATTTATCTAAATCGAAGTATTGCCACGCTATTCAGCTGTTTGCCAAGTTAAATGCATTTATGTAAAGTTTCAAAAATAGCTTAAATGTCACTTGTATGTGGCATTACCACATTTTCTTGGCTTTGTTACACAGAATGAATGATCACTGTCTTTTGTTAATTGAATAAGTTCCATCTATGTTCCTAAATACATTGCTAAGAAACCCCAAAAAGTACCTTTTTGTTTTTATTGAACTTTTCAAGCTTGCAAATAAATATCCAGATGCGAATTTATCAATATAGGACAAAACTGAAGTTGGTCAGCTACGAAGCTTATTATTTCAGATGATGAACTGACTGTTAACTTGTTAAGAATTGTTGTTGACGTAACTTTAAAAAAAAAAGTTTTTTAAAAGCATTCAAAAAGAAAATCAAGTCAGCCAGTCAGCCTCGTGATAATTTTCATCAGTCCTGGCAAAGAAAAGAGTGAGACCAGCAGTTTTTCACAACAGCAAGTGTGTCCTGTGTCATTGAAAAGCTCATATCTCACTTGGGTGTCCTTCAGCTGAAAGGAAAAAAAATGTTGAAGTGTGCAAAATGTGGTGAAATAGTAGTCTATATGTCCCAATCAATTCATCCACAGAGCTATCATAAGGTGTTCTTCAGTTTAAGGATTTGAATTCATGAGCTTAAAATGAACTTTTCACTGCAGTGTAAAATACTAAGTTCACCTCTCCGAATAACCTGTACAAACTAAATGACATTTGATCCTATTGACTAAAGGCTCAGAGATTAGCAATCAATAGGTTTAATTGATCTGTGATAAACGAGTTCAATGATTTCAAAGTTTACTTATTTTCCTTGAGCATGTTTCGTACTGGAGGATATGTTGGCCCATTGGACCCTGGCCAAAGCTGCACTGAACATTGCTTAATTGTTTAATGCAAGTTTTACTTCCTTTAGGATAGAGATTTTTGTTTTAATTCATAACAGTTGTTTAAAGAGCAGTGATATAATTGCTTATAAATCCTTGATATTCTAGATATGTTTTGCAAAGATTATTACTTTGAAACAATTTTTATTCATCAGTTAAAATTCTCATTACCAATTTATTGGTTATTCATACTGCCACAATAATTTTTCTCTGAAATTTATTCTGCAGTAAGATGTTATATGTACAAATAAATTTGGCCATCTGAAAATAAACCACAGTGTTTTTCAGGCAATGATCATTTTTATTGTTGCACTTGTGACCAAACAGCACACAGTTTAAAGATACCAGAATATGGACTTAGTTTGTTGCTTCATTCAAACATTGAATAAAGTCGAGAGACTTTGAGATTAAAGCACATTTGGTTACCATAAAGATGGGCCCTTTACATTCAGTAACTGGTGCTGTGATTAAAAAAAAAACAAGCACATGTTATCAATGATGAAATTAGCCTTTTGTTCTTATCTCCTTTAAGAAAGTATATTGTTTGCCTTCAGACCCACAGCGCAGACCTCGGGCCCTGACATTCCTTCTCCATCTCCTCCCCCCCCCTCCCCCCCCACCCAAGTCGCACTAGCTTCTCATTTTCACACTACAAACAGCTTACAATGGCCTGTTTCCTTTATCATCAATACTTTTTTGCATATCTTTCATTCATTGTTCTTTATCTCTCCACATCACTGTCTATATCTCTCGTTTCCCTGATCCCTGACCAGTCTGAAGAAGGGTCTCGACCCGAAACGTTGCCTATCTCCTTCACTCCTTAGATGCTGCTGCACCCGCTGAGTTTCGCCAGCTTTTTATGTAACCCCCCCTTCTTCAGACTGGTTAGGGATAAGGGCAACGAAAGGTATAGACATGTGATGTGGAGAGATAAAGAACAATGAATGAAAGGTAAGCAATTTTAAGTTTTTTAATCTGCTGCATGACTTTGTTGATAAAGAGAGCAATAAAGACACTATTACAGTGCAGAGGTATTAAATTTCCCATTCCTTCAGTCATACTTTGACAAAAGTCCTGTCTCAGCATGCAAGTAGCTGGCAAGTCTTTTCCCTTTTGGTGTTAGTTTAAGTGTGGTTATTCAGGAATACTTGGTCGGTCAGTCAACAATTGATGTGAACCATTGTTTACATCAATTGTTTAAGGCCACAGATGATTGACCAAGTATTTCTGAGTAACCACACTAAAACTAGCACAAAAAGTGAAGAAGCAAAATATCCTTGCGTAATCTCACCTCAATGATGAAGGAGAGCAAACTTTTTTTTCTTTCACCAGCTGCACTTTCTGATCATCATATCTAAATACTGGCGGGACAGTCGTGAAGCCAACAATGATCTCTGCTTGTCCAGCCTCATTTGGTCTGGTGGCAGAAGTTTAACTGCACTGGTCCCTGACACCTTGTCGGGTGCTGTGGTCCCTGGAATGACCGCATCATGGGCCACTCATCAACAACATGTGCTCAACAGAACACAAAGCTGTGCTTTGCTCAACACTCTTTAGATATTTCTGATATTTATGGCGATTAATACTACTTTCTGTAAGTTGGTACTGTAAGTACTGTTAAGTACTACCTTCCGAAGGTCAAGTTTAACTTCTGACCAGAATTTGTTAACTGTGCTGCCCCCCCCCGTGTGTTCATTACAGACATGCCTTTACCTGATCTATCTAATTCAAATTGTTGCCTGGAGCATCCCCCAATTCGAAGTAGCAGAGCCTGTGGTACGATGAGATGGGATGAGAGGGGTTGGAGAAGTGGAAGCAGAGAATGTGCTACCCACAGAAGCACTGATAAACATTGACAGGCAGCTATGCCACCATTCAGGTTTAGCTGGCTGTCAAATATTGCAAGCACACTTAACACTAGAACATTAGAAATAGAAACCATTCAGTTACTTTCTACTGCTTTAACAATTCAATACATTGACGGCTGAAAATTAGCTAAATGCTACATTCTTGCACTATCCCCCTGAATTACAATTAAAACACAAAGTACTTGTGCTATAACTCCAGGATAAGTGCTCAACTAAGAAAACCAACCCCAAAACAAAAGTATTATCTAACTAAATACACCAACTTACAATAAATGACTCCAAATGCAAAAGGAAAACCCAGCTACCTACATATTAATTCTCTTTTTTTTTTAAACGAATCCTGTAGACGCAACTGTATCATTGGGGTTATCAAGTGAGCACCTCTCTTCATTGGTGTTTTGTTGAGTTAGGCCCACAACACCTCGGAAAGGCTCAAAGTTGGTTCTGGTGTCCCAGACCAACCCCCTCAATACCAGTGCTGTATCTACTAAATAAAGGAAGCTGCAGCCAATTAGCTCGCTGTAACACATTCTAAACACCTGCATCCTATCTTCCACTAATCCTATCCCAACATTAAACTTGTAACACCACAAATATTGCCCTTGCATAAGACGTAACACTAGTACAGACTACAATTACAAAGAAATACACATACTGCATGTCATACGTTTCCTTTCTGCCCCCAACTGACACTATTTCTTAGGTAGACAAAAATGCTGGAGGAACGCAGCGGGTGCGGCAGCATCTATGGAGCGAAGGAAATAGGCAACGTTTTGCGCCAAAGCCCTTCTTCGACCCGAAACGTTACCTATTTCCTTCGCTCCATAGATGCTGCCGCACCCACTGAGTTCCTCCAGCATTTTTGTCTACCTTCGATTTTCCAGCATCTGCAGTTCCTTCTTGACACTATTTCTTCTCCATCAAATCCACCTACTGCCTGGCTCTGCTGCCTCTGACATTTGCTTACAGCCTGACACCAACTCTGTCCACGAATTCCTGGCTCTCCAAATAGTGAGGTGGTCGATTTTGCTATGAAACCTCTACAACCCACCTCTACAGGACGTACTCTTGCTCTCCATCCTCGCTGCTCAACTTCTGCTGCCAACTCTACATATCTAAGCCTTTTCCTTTCATAAGTCTCATCCACTAAGTTCTCCCAAGGCACCGGCAGTTCTATAAAATACACTATCCACTGACTAACTGACCATAACACTATATCAGGCTCACTGACGACACACCTGCTCAACAACCAATTTCCTCCTCTCTGTTGGACCTGCCTTACTCCACACTGGGTTTCCCTGTGCTGAGCCCCAAGCCTTCTTTCCCTTGCCTCCGAGCTGCTTGTGCTTCTTCTACTGCCTGCCTTGAGTTCCACTTCCTCCCTCTGGTTACACTTGGCAGCAGATTACTAACTAAGGTATCCTAAAGGGCCTGTCCTACCACCATGCGACTCCATGCGGTGAGCGCGACCTAACGTGGTCGCTTGAGCCGTCCGGCCGCGCGGGGCCGGTCCCATTTCGATCGCCAGAGTGGTGCGGAGCTGGTCCCGACATCGTGCGGGGCTCCGAAAAACTGACCATGTTCAAAAATTCAGCGTGGCAACGGCCTGTCTGCCCGCAGTCGCCTCGACGTCGTGCCTCCGTGACCCTCTCTGTATGTGCCTCCGTGACCCTCTCTGTGTGTGTCCCTCTCTGTCCTTGCGAACTTACCTTGCGGACTTCGCTCCAACTTCACGCTGCGTCGCGCCAGTCACCCGACCTCCGCGCAGCCCCCGCTGCCGGTTTGGTCACGCTCGCCGCATGGAGTCGGATGCTGGTGGGACAGGCCCTTTACTCCCTGATAATTGCAACTCTAACCTCACCTTAGCATACCTAAAATCCTTTGTTAGGCTAGACAATGGTAAATGGAGAATACCTTTCCCATATAAAGCCACATACGAAGACACTATGGAACGCCTAACCAATTGCTAATATATGAACCAACCAATCTCTTTAACCTATCCACCTTAGAAATTGGCACCTCATATACTGTCAGTGGCCACATCAACCTATGGAATAACCCAAACTGCAAACACCACAATTTCAGTTTGCCTGGAAGCCCTGACTTCTCTATCCTTTCCAACCCATCAGTAACATCCTTTCTAAGTTGCTGAACCTGTTCAGTGTCATCCAACATCCTGTTATACCACCTACCCAAACTTTTAACTGGTGTCTCCATTATCCCCATGTAATTTGATCTGCCCCTCATGTTCTGAAACATTCATAAATTTACAAATGAACAATAATGAAGACCTAACGATTAAAACCCCTTGTATGCTATGGATGAATTTCTGATCATCCAATCTACCTTGTTGCAGCCTTGCACTTTTTCTCTGCACGTTCTCTGTAGCGGTAACACGGGAACGTGTAGCGTTTTTGGGCACAACCTCATGTACTTGAGTATAGTATGATTTGTCTGGTTGACATGCAGAACAGTTTTCCACTATCTGAGATATCACTACATGTGAGAATGAAAAAAACTAATGATTTAGTTTAAGCTTAGTTACTTCAAAAATGTCTGCCGAGTAGCACACTTGTTTCTTGAATCGATTCCTATCCATGACAACGAGCGTGCTGCTCTTGCCTGGTGCAGGTTCAGACGCTCCTTTGTGTCTGAGTGATGAGACGCGAGCAAGTTTGCACTGTACCCTGACGTCATAAGGCCATGGAAGGGTAACCAGCGGAGAGCAGCCCTAAAGTTTGGAGAATCAAACTTGATTGTTCTTGAGGTGGGAAGTGCGGTGGGTTCCACATGGGACCAGCAGGTTCTGGCCTGCGATTTGACCCGTACAGAATCCGGCCCAGAATAATTTCTCAAATGTGACTCCATGTGTGAAATGTTGATTCTCAGTTGTACCAGAAAACGTTTGTGGAAATTCAGATTCAGATTCAGATTCAGATTCAATTTTAATTGTCATTGTCAGTGTACAGTACAGAGACAACGAAATGCATTTAGCATCTCCCTGGAAGAGCGACACAGCAAATTATTTGAATAAATAACAATAAGTGTCCGGGGGGGGGGGGGGGGGGTGATTGGCAGTCACCGAGGTACGTTGTTGAATTGAATGAATGGTACAAATATGCATCCTCATCCTCAATACAGATTTGAATGGTACAAATATGCATCCTCATTAGCTATTTGTCAATCATTCAATGGTCTCTTCAGATTTTATTTTGAAAAGGTTCCATATCAATAGAGGTTATTTTATTTCTTCCACAATTTATCCACACATTGGATAAATCCTTGCAAAATGTTTGGCTTGGTGACGTAATAGCTCACAATTGTTTGCAACAATGGGCCGTTCTATGTACTGCAATGGTATATTCTACAAAGGGGAATACACCTTTGCAGCAAGATGTTTGTCTGTCAATTCTCAATTTAGCCACTAACTATGATTATATGAAATTATGTTCAAGTGATCGAAAATTTATGTTGGATGATTACTTTTAGTTAAAGCGTAGTTATACTTATAAGCATTCTTCAACATTTTATACGCCTGAAATTTATTCTCTTACAGGGCTCTGAAGGTAAGGACAAAGAAAGCATCTGTAACTATCATTACTTCATGGAGCAGCTTTATAAACAACAACAGCCACACCAGTGAAAGCAGTAGGGGGTTAATGGAAGTACTGTATCATAGTAGTCTACATGTCTTGTGTCAGAACTTTGGGGGAGAAGTTTAAATAAAAAGTGAACAATGGTACCTAATTCCAGGGATCTCTTTTCTACAGCACAAGATGAATGTGCAAAGGAAGCTGTTACGGCAGATATTTAATTAGAAGCAGTCACGTTGGATAAATCCAAAGAGTGTTGTCTCAGTGGACGTGTTTGGGTTTTTGGTTGATGGCTTTCCTGGCAGTCACTGGTGGAAAATGGCTTACAGAAGTGCTGATCTAAACTGCATCATGGTTCGGTGAAGTCAGTGATGGAAAGCAAGTTATGCAGAGACCTGCTGGGGATTCACAAATGAATATGCACAAGTATTTTAATGTTTTAACAAATATAGAGAAGCTTTGATCTCATGGCATTTAGTGGTTGCCAAATTACCCTCAAGGGAATGCATGAATATATATATATATATATATATATATATATATCAATATAAAACCTACGCAAATGATTGTGCTTTGGGGGAATCCCGGGTAGTGGAGTTCAGTGGGTTTCCTTCCTTCCAGTGGTGAAGGCTGCCTCCAATAGAGAACTGCGAGTTTCAGCAAATTGTTGTGGTTATTAACAATGTATCAAATTGTATTGAAGTCTAAAGTATTCTAGATTTTAATTTTTTTCATATTTTAATTCAAACTCGAGATTTTTTAATAGTTGCTTAAAATTGAAGTGATCTTATTTTGACATTTGTTGTTTAAATGCTTCGATAGTGGGGGGTTTTCACTGATAAGCCAGCATGTTATCTCGATAGATGCCATTGGGGAGAGGCAAGAACAAATGGCTCGCTGCTTTCAGACAGGCAGTTTGTTGTACGCTACAGGGAGAGGCTAATTTAGTCATTTGTTTTCTATATTCATATTTTAGGACATGGCTTTTCGGGGAAAATCCGGGGCTTTTTGCTCTTGTTCTTATAAGGCTGCTAATTACTCTTCTAGGGATGGTGGTGAGCCAACTTCTGCAGTAGTCATTCTGCTGAACGTATTTGCACAGAGCTGCTGGGGAGCATGAATAGTGATGTATGTCATCCTGACTTGGAAATGTATCTTGAAAGGGAACTTGCATGTGGTATCCTTACCTGGTACCTGCTGCCCTTATTCTTCCCGTTGACAAATTTAAGATGGAAAGGCTTTGAGTGATATGACTTGGGTTCATCTCCACAGGCTCTCACCTGTGCTTGTAGTCACAGCCCTGCCATGATGAAGTTGGGCTGCAGTGATCAACTGCATTAATCTCTTGTGCACAGCATGATCTCACGTAGTTTTTGCTTGAAGCCCATTGATCAGTTAAACCAGGAATTCTTCGTGCCAGGCTTGGTTAGATTCTGTCATGATGTCGGGGGCTTTCACTCGCACCTCATCTCTGGAGTTTGGTTCTTTGATCCCAGGATGCGATGATATCTGGCGCAGTGTAATGATGATGAAACCCAAACAGGGCAGAGGTGAGAACATTTCAACTAAAATCCACCTGATATCCCTGTTGACATCATTTTCAGGCACTGAGGACTGAGTGTGGACTGATTGAGTAGTAATGAGCTGGAATTAATTTGCCCTGCACTTTGTAACCAGGACAGAGCTTTGTGCATGGTTCGGTGAATGCCAGTACCATGACAAAGCCGCTTGGCCTGGCACAGACCTGTTTGTGGGGCACTGGTCTGCAGTGCTGTGCCTCTATCCAGTGAGCGCTATCAATCCAGCTGTGCCTTGAGCCAAACTATGCTGTTCCTTTATCACACTGGCATTCCCCTCCTTTGTAATATTATGTGGGGGAAACAAGACTGGCTTCTGCGACCATAGAGATCTCAGCAGGCATATGGCTCAACATGGTTGCCAGTGTTTCAGCTTCCCCTTTCACTGGGCACTACCTTCCAATGTGTGGTGGTAAGGATCATTTCTGGAGTCTCTTTATCCTGTCACCTTTTTAATTATTTGCCACCATTCACAACCCAAATGGCTTTGAGCTGCAGAGTGTCACTCTGATCAATTGGCTGTGAGATCACCCCACTGTGTGCACTGTTTAACTCTCTCACAGTCCTGAGGTGCTGCCTCAGGGGGCTTGGTCCCTCAGCTTTGGATGTGTGTGGTGATGTTTCTTGCGTGCCTTCTGGCACTCATTGAAATAGGGTTCATGACCTGGCTCCATAGTCATGATGTACTGAGGGTCACATCAAGCCATGAGGTTAAAATGTTTTTCCTGTGCCATTTTGGGTGAGTGTGTTGGAAGAAAATACACTACGGTGTGAGGTTTAGTAACATTGTGGATTGGGCAGTGACAAAGAAAGAAGTAGAGACTCGAGACTGCAGATGCTAGAATTTTTAGCAGAATGTGAAGTGCTGGAGGAACGCAACGGGTCAGGCAGCATCTGTGGAGGGAATCGACTGATGATGTTTTAGGCCGGGACTCCTCTTGGGTCTGAAGAAGGGCCCTGACCCGAAATGCCGCCTGTCTGTTCCCTCCACAGATGCTGCCTGACCAGCTGAGCTCCTCCAACGCTTTGTGTTTTGCTGAAGGACTAAGTAGTTTGAGGGAAAATAAAGGACTTCAAAGTGGAGCTGTGGTGGAGAAAGGGTAAATGTGTACTCAATTGAATTGTGGAAGAGCAAAGGAAAGTGAGGGGGGCTGAGGTTCCTGTGCAGCATGGAGTATTGGAGGACTTCTTGCTGAGGAGCAGTCAGTGACCACAAGAACCCAACTAGTGCTATTGATTGGTCTGTAGTTTCTGATTGGGGACGAGGCAGCTCTAGTTCAGTTTAGTTTATTGTCACTTGTGTAAGGAGGTACTGTAAAAAGCTTTTGTTGCATGCTGGCCAGTCAGCGGAAAGACTATACATGATTACAATTGAGCCATCCACTGTGTACAGATACACAATAAAAGGAATACTGTTTCGTGCAAGATAAAGTCCAGTAAAGTCCTATTAAAGTCCTAAAGTCCTGTTATCGGCCCGAAACGTTGCCTATTTCCTTCGCTCCATAGATGCTGTCGCACCCGCTGAGTTTCTCAAACACTTTTGTCTAGGTCCTACTAAAGGTAGTCCAAGGGCCTCCAGTGAGATAGATAGCAGCGTAGGACCATTCTCTAGTTGTTGATAGAATGGTTCTATTGCCTAATAACAGCTGAACCATCTTGTCAACTGTACAGACAGCTTGTAAGGACAAGGCTGGATTTCTGGAGCGGACTTCCATTTCTCCAGCACCAGTTGCTGTAAGATGTTCAGAAGAGCAACATCCGCCTCAACAAGGTCACTGTACAACCTGTTACATTGAAGAATTATCAGTCAGAAAATTATCAAGAAAAAATCTCAACATATATCTGAATTGATTTTGGAGTTTGTACATGAGCTTTTGGTGAAAGCTGAAATTCCACAAAAAAATAACATTCTGCAATTTTTTTTACCCGAGGGAAATGAATTTACGAATGTAGTATTTTAGGCCATGGTGCTGGCAGGTTAATAACAATGTGACATTCAATTCATGTGACGGTCGGAGCTGTTTTCCCAAGGTGAAAATATCAACGACTAGAGGGCATAGCTTTAAATATCAAAGACTAGAGGGCATAGCTTTAAAGAGAGGGGTAAAGTTTGAAGGAGAAGTGCGGGGCAAGTTTTTTCTTACACACGGAAGGTGGAGGATGCCGAGCATGCACTGCCGGAGGCGGTGGGTGGAGGCTGATAAGATAGTGGCATTTAAGAGGCTTTTAGATAGGTGCATGGATACACAGGGAATGAAGGGATCGTGTGTAGGCAGAGATTAGTTTATCTTGACATCATGTTCAGCACAGACATTATGGGCCGAAAGGCCAGATCCTACGCCGTGCTTTTCTATGTTCTCTGCTCTATATATCACAACAAAGCAAAATGCATTTTAAGGGCATTTCACAATGAGATTAGTTTGTTTTTGTCATCTCGGTGATTCCCATGATTACGTAGTGAAGGCTGCAAGCTGTGTGCCCCGTGGAGGAAGACTGAATAGCTGACAGCAATATTGGGATTCCCGCATTAAACTATGCATGCTTGGAAATCCTGAGCTTACAGTCGGCAGCGTGGCATGGTGACAGAAAACTCTGCCGGTTGCACCATCACTGCAACTGCTGATCCCAGCCCGTTAGACATTTTCTACTAGCCTTATAACTTCAAATAATAGCAATGAAAATTGATACAAAGTTATGTGCTTCAGCTGGTGACACTGATTTATTCCTGGCAGAATTTGAGCTGGCACTGTCCCAGTTTAGCAACAGCCTCTTGCAATATAAATGGGAGAGTGACTTCAGTCATGTAAGTGATCCAGTACCCAAGGGTGAATGTTTTCAAGTTTTTTTTGGCATGTTTCAATGATTTTTTTTTTCCCTTTTGAAAGTGAGGTTCCCCATAGGTTAACATCTCTGAAGGCAGAGGTGCCGTTCAGTGACTACAATTCTCGGCTGCACTTTTTCCAGTACCCAGTAGCAATGCTTATTCCAATTGCATTATTCCAAGCAATCCTTCAATTATCGTGAAATATTTATGCTTGCATTAAAATATTTACAAGTTGGGTTCCTTTGTTTTCTTAAAAGTTTCTTAAATCTTAAAAGTTGCACCAATCTGTGACTGCAGTTTCAAACATTTGAAAAACAACTTTTCCATAATTTTTTTAATTCAGTAAAATATATTGGTGTTTTGCACTGAAAAGTGCACCAGTTAGAATTAAGGGTAAAGGGCCTGTCCCACTGTACGAGGTAATTCAAGAGTTTTCCCGAGATTTCCCCTGATTCGAACACGGAGAATAACGGTAATAGCCGCTTGTAGGTACTCTGGGCTCTCGTGGACATTTTTCAACATGTTGAAAAAACTTCACGAGTCTTCACGAGCTTACCGCGTTTCCCGAGTACATGCCGTTAGCATTACGAGCCGCTAAGAGACGTCCCGAACTCCGACGTACCTGCTACGTACATTCTACGTACTTACCACGAGTTTGATTTTTTTTTTAACTCGGGAGAGCTCTTAGGTAAACTCGTATAGTGGGGCAGGCCCTTAAGGAGGAACATTTATGTGGGCAGTGGTTTGGAAGTGACATTTCAAGGTTTCTCATGTGTAAGAACTAGAAGCAGGAGAAAGCCATTGTGCCCTGAGAGTCAGGCCAGCAATTGATAGTGGGTAATGGGTAGATTATGGGTAACGTTCTTACTGGAATCCGTTGTCCCACCCAATCCCCGTATCCTTTGATTCCCTCAGTGTCCAGAAACCTATTGATGTCTTCCATGACTGAGCCTTCACAGACCTCCAGAATTGGGAATTCCAGAGATCCATCACCCTCTACTCCGATTCTAGGCAGAAGACACATTATTTTAGTTTCTTTGTCACAATGCTTAGAACTATATTGCAAAGTGAAAATAGTTTACTGAAAAGTTGTACCTGATGAAACTGGTGTTGGGGAAGGTGGGCTTCTGGGTAAAACTATGGCTGAGGGTTTGTGTAGTGATGGGGTTGACTATGGGAGGAGGTGGTGGTGCAGCATGAGTGTTCAGTCTTGCAGAGTGGTGAGAATTGGCTTTATTGAGCATTTGAAACCAGATTGACACAAAAATCCGGGGTAACTCAGCGGGTCAGACAGCATCTCTGGAGAAAAGGAATAGGAGCTGTTTCGGGTTGAGACCCTTCTTTAGACTGAGGGTCAGGAAAAAGGGAAATGAGAGAGATAGCCTTTCATTGATCATTGTTACTTTTTGCATATATTCCATTCGTTCTTATCTCTCATTTCCTTTTCCCCTGACTCTCATTCTGAAGGAAGGGGCACGACTCGAAACCTCACCTCCTGATCCGCTACTCCGGCTTTTTGTGTCTCTTCGTTTTAAACCAGCATCTGCATTTCTTTCCTACAGATCTGAAACCAGATACTTCAGTTCAACTGTGTTTCAGATGCTCGAGGAATTTGAATGGTTATTATGAAAAATATGTTGTATTACTGACCTGCCTTGCATAAGGGCGTTAGAATGTTCATAGTTAGATTAAGTGTGTTGGTCAAAATACAATTTTTCCTTGCATTATTAAGTTTTTGGTGCAGAGTGCCAAGACCAAAGTTTTCTTAAATTTCATCTGTCTAACCTTTTTTGAAAGAAAATCATTTAGAAATGTCCCTTCCGACCCACTGTTTCCCCAGCCCGAAGATGGAACTTGTCCCAAAGCTTTGAGTGGCATTTTCAAATTTGAGAGATGATAGAATTACCCTTGTCGATGGCATTTCCAGTTATTCATCTAGTCTGTTTTATCTCTGCATGTAAGTCCCAGTAAGGGCAAGAAGGGTCGATGTATAACAAATAACCAAAAGTCATAGACGCATTCAAATTACTGACTGGAGCAAGCCTCTCATTCCCTCGAATCTGCTTTGCCGTTTAATACCATCGTGGCTGTTCTGATCGTAACATCAACACTGCATTCTATTCTGTCTCCAGTAATCGCCAACCCCTTTATCACAGATTGATCTACTTCTGCTTTTAAAAATCATAAACACTGCTTCCACGGATCTACTAATGGCTCTATCCAAACTTTTGGCACTTGAGTTGAATGTTCTGCCCTGTTTGTGCAGTGTTCCATTGGATTCTTGCCCAGTTTTGGATATATTTGCATTGAGCTTTTATGACTGGATTTAATGGCATCTTGTATTCGAATAAGTGTGCTAAGAGTTTATTTTAATGTCAGGCAGCTCGTAGATTTATGAGGAATTGTTACATTATGAATACATATGGTCTTGATTGGAAGCCAGCTTTTTTGGAGACATGATCTGCATTTTCCATAGCTATGAACTGGCTAATCAACTATCTTCACTCCCAACATGAATAATCCTTTTATATCATCAGTTGTAACATAAAACATCTGCTTTTGATAAACAACAGATTCTATCTTCTCTATGTCATTAATTTAGAAGAGTGTAGAAAAGAAGAACCCTTCAATTTAAAGAGTATTGCTTTGAAACTATTCGTAAACATACAGGGAGTTCACTTTAATCCTCTTCTCTTTCCATGGTACATTAAAAACCATTGTGTAACACTTCATTTCCAATTTGGTCTAGATTTATGAAATTACCACTGTTATTGGAAATATTTACCAGTGTTGGTACTTGATGTTACAGATTGGAGGGATATGCCAGCGATCTCTGCGATTAATTGGAACTGGAGAAAAAGTTTGGAAAATACTTTTTTATTTAAAAATGCTGAATTTCCTTGAGGCCGAGTTCAGAGTGAACACCAGATTTTCCCACTCAAATGAAATGTTACCATTGGAAGTAACCGCTATCCTTGTGCACGAAAGAGAAAGTAAAGAAGTTTAAAATTAAAGCAAATGAAAATTAGATTTTCAGCAACATATGAAGTAACTTGCACCAGGTCCCTCCTGATATGATAGAGGCATAGTTATATCAGTCAGTGCCTAAAGTGGAATAATTGAAATTCAATAGTGTAGATGTGCTGGTTCATGAACATTAGACGATCCACCATTCTTTGTGCCTGGAGATACAGTGAATAAACAGGCCTTATTTGTGCTGTTAAATTACATCCATGAATACACGCCACCAATATTTGTAGCTGGAAGGGCAAGTTCTTTTTGCAAAATGAAAAATAACACGGCTAGATTAATTTCTAAATGGAGTTAGTATTGGTTTTGCTCTATATTTTGCTCTGTATTTATATTCCTTAAACCAGAACCAAGGAACTGAAAGACCTTTAAACATTGGAGATAAACAAGCCAACTGCAGGAAATTTAAAGCAAATTAGTTGTGAATGTGCAGGCTCATTTATTTTTTTACACAAATATTTATGCTGAAAGAGCTGACGAGTTTTAAGGACGCGTAAGTGAATCAGAGTAATTATCTCGTTTCATTGTTTATGGTATCATTTTTTTCACATTAAAAAAAAAATCAAATTACTAACCATCACAGCAAAAACTTTCTGTATAGGAAGGCATGCAGATGCTGGTTTAAACCGAAGATAGACACAAAATGCTGGAGTAACTCAGCGGGACAGACAGCATCTCTGGAGAGAAAGAATGGGTGACGTTTCGGGTCGAGGACCTCCTCTCCCTAGAGATGCTGCCTGTCCCGCTGAGCTACTCCAGCATTTTGTGTCAACATTTTTTGTAGTTGCATAGGGCAATTAGGCAAGAAATTTATTTGGCGAGACTTGTATAATTTTACACACAAATATGTTCACTGATATTTAAATGGCAAAGACACACTCTCTGATATTTAAATGGAGAATGTTACAATTGTGGTTCGACAGTACAGGATTTTATCTAAAAATGCAGAATTGATTGTCATATTACTCTGCCTCCATCTGTGACCATCTATTACTTACGACATCTCAGGAGGAGACTAATTGACCCGTTGGGCCAATGTCAGCTTCCAACAGAGCAATCCTACCAGTATTCTCTTTCACATGTCCAACTCCTCATCCATTGCCACTTAACTGCAATAAGGGGTAACTTACAGCAGTCAATTAAGCTACACATGTCTAAGTTGTGGGAGGAAATCGGAACACGCCGTAAAAATCCACCCAGGAAACGTGCAAACTCTGCACGAACAGCACGGGGTCAGAATCAATTAACCTATATTGGACTTTTGTTTTAATCTGATTTACAGTGCCCTCCATAATGTTTGGGACAAAGACCCATTTTTAATTTATTTGCCTTTGTACTCCACAATTTGATATTTGTAATAGAAAAAATCATATGTGGTTATAGTGCACATTGTCAGATTTTATTAAAGGGTATTTTTATACATTTTGGTTTCACCATGTAGAAATTACAGCTGTGTTTATACGTATTCCCCCCATTTCAGGGCACCATAATGTTTGGGACACATCGCTTCATAGGTGTTTGTAATTGCTCAGGTGTGTTTAATTGCCTCATTAATGCAGGCTTAAGAGAGCTCTCAGCACCTAGTCTTTCCTCCAGTCTTTCCTCCAGTCTTTGGAAACTTATTGCTGTTTATCAACATGTGGACCAAAGTTGTGCCAATGAAAGTCAAATAAGCCATTATGTGACTGAGAAACAAGAATTAAAACTGGAAGAGACATCTTCCAAACCTTAGGCTTACCAATTTCAACTGTTTCATCATTAAGAAGAAAGAGAGCACTGATGAGCTTATTAATCACAAAGGGACTGGCAGGCCAAGGAAGACCTCCACAGCTGATGACAGAAGAATTCTCTCTATAATAAAGAAAAATCACCAAACACCTGTCCAACAGATCAGAAACACTCTTCAGGAGTCAGGTGTGCATCTGTGAATGACCATTGTCTGCAGAAGACTTCATGAACAGAAATACAGAGGCTGCACTGAAAGATGCAAACCACTGGTTAGCCACAAAAATAGGATGGCCAGGTTACAGTTTGCCAAGAAGTACTTAAAAGAGCAACCACAGTCCTCGAGAAAGGTCTTGTGGACAGATGAGACGAAGATTAACTTATATCAGAGTGATGGCATAGAGCAAAATATGGAGGAGAGAAGGAACTGCCCAAGATCATCTGTGAAACACAGTGGTGGGGGTGTTATAGCCTGGGCATGTATGGCTGCTGAAGTACTGGCTCACTTATCTTCATTGATGATGCAACTGCTGATGGTAGTAGCATAATGAATTCTGAAGTGTATAGACGCATCCTAATTGCTCAAGTTCAAACAAATGCCTCAAAACTCATTGGCCGGCGGATCATTCTACAGTAAGACAATGATCCCAAACATACTGCTAAAGCAACAAAGGAGTTTTTCAAAGCTAAAAAATGGTCCATTCTTGAGTGGCCTAGTCAATCACCCGATCTGAACCCAATTGAGCATGCCTTTTATATGCTGAAGAGAAAACTGAAGGGGACTAGCCCCCAAAACAAGCATAGGCGTGTCAGAGCATCACCAGGGAACTGGTGATGTCCAAGAATCGCAGTCTTCAAGCAGTCATTGCATGCAAAGGATATGCAGCAAAATGTTAAACATGACTACTTTCATTTACATGCCATTGCTGTGTCCCAAATATTATGGTGCCCTGATATGGGGGGGACTATGTATAAACACTGCTGTAATTTCTACATGGTGAAACCAAAATGTATAAAAATGACTTTCATTAATATCTGACAATGTGCACTTTAACCACATGTGATTATTTCTATTACAAATCTTAAATTGTGGAGTACAGAGGCAAATAAATAAATGATGGGTCTTTGTTCCAAACATTATGGAGGGCACTGTACCTCAATTGTCTGTTAATTCTTGAGGCCTTGTTTCTCTTCCGAAATGCTGCACTCTCATTTCAGCCTTTGTACTTCATTTTCTCCTCTATTGTTTCATATTTTGTTTTCTTACTCTTAATCATTGATCTTTTGCACCAGTTGCTTTGCCTTTTTGTAGAAACAAGAAACTGCATTAACTCAGCGGGTCAGGGAGCATCACTGGAGAATAAGGATGGATGACGTTTCGGGCGGAGTATGAAGAAGGATCCTGACCTAAAAAGGTCACCCATCCTTTTTCTCCAGAGATGCTGCCTGACCTGCTGAGTTGCTCCAGCACTTTGTGTCTATCTTTGCTTTGACTTTTCCTTTGCAGTCAGTGTGAAGGATGCAAGAGTTAGCATTCTTGGTGTATGTATAAAATTAGCCTTGGTCTTGTTTGACCTTGGTCTGTATTCCCATGTGCCTTGGTAGTTCCGTGCGTGCCATTCATTGTGAATGTGGCGCTGGGCACCATCATACCCGACGCTGGCAGTGAGTACCAATTATCAGAATTTTTTGACAGCTGATTGTTGAGTGGAGTGATTTCCTAATTTGTGCTTCAAATAATAATATTGTTGAATGTCTTGCACTTGCGGAAGGAGGCTTCATCAACAGTATTGGACACAATGGAGCACTTAGCAGAAAGGGTTTGTGTAAAGGTTACCACCTTCCTGAGTATGGGTGGTATTTAACGAGTTAAAACAAGCAATAGATCCTTCCAGAACCAATAGATTGTTGCACCAGCTGTTGTTTGTCTTCTCCTCCCACCCCAGCTTGAATTGGTTGACATTTGTCCACTGAACCTTTTGCCACAGGCCGTCTTGTTGTCCCCTAAGATTTTTGCAACAAAAGATGACTTCCAAAAACTAGTCGTGGCTTTTCTTGAGTAAATTTTAATCCTAGCCAATTCCTTCCTCTTTTCCAACCCTCTCCTTTTTGCTCTCGCGCACAAGGTTAAGCTGAAGACTCTTACGTACATTTAAGTTACTGAGTTGACATGGATCCAAGTGTGTTTGCCAGAAAGGCTGATGTGCAGCTACATATGGAGCAAACATTGGCTTGAGGGCTGGTTAAATATGAACATAATATGCCCTGTGTTGGGAGGCTTTTCCTTTCCTTATTAAGTCACACTTCATTAGAGAAATAAATTGTTAGCAACTGCTTTTTCTGATTTGTTGGGGGATTACAGCAAAGGGCATTTTAACCTCTTTACTCTGCAGCTCTGTCCAGCTTTTGCCAAGTGTTGGTTGGAGTGATGCCTTTCTCCACAACTCTGCAAATGAAATCTAATATTTTAACCTCATCTGTTGTACTTTGCTGTCAGATTTTTATTCTAGTCTTGCTCGCTGTTGCCAACAGATATAAACTGCACAAGGTTGAGGTGCTGAGGTTTCTGAAGGTTTGGATTCTTTCCCCACTGTGTGCAAGAGTCCAGATGGATGTTCCTTAAATAAAAACACTCCTGTACATTATACAGAGCCATCAATACTGTTTAGTAATCTACCTATCATTCTCTTTAAAAAATCCCGTGGTTACAAATAACTTTGCTGCTTATTTTATTTTAAACAAATCATTACGGGAAGCTCTTTGTTTTTATATGCACAAGATGGTCTCAAACTTGGATATAGTTTGAACAGTGATATATGGCACGTACCTGAAATAGATTGGAAGGCAGCAGCAGACTATCATGAGTGTATTTGATTTGGCAGTGAAAACCAATTCTTTTTCCATGGATATTAACACGGCAAGTTGAAGCATTTACACCGTGAAATGTATCTTTCCCAAGGCAATATAATGTATGTTAAAAATATTCATTATATTAGATTTACTGAGAGTTAGGTTTTCAGCCTAGATCACTTCAGCTGTCAGTAGACTGTTAGCTGGAATTGGTTTAAAGTGGAGTTGTTTTACGGCACTGGAGCAGGTGTCAGAAACCCCTGACACAACTGGAAATCCTGTCACTCTGCATTTTGTTTCCATCACATTGAACTGAATTCAGAAAGAGCAGCGGGAAAAAAGTGGGGTGCTGAAAGCTTGAAAAGTAAGTTCAGGTTCTTTAGAACAAAAGGTATCTAAACTGGCCGTATGTTTAGCTTTGATCGCAGCTAGCTAAACTCAAATATAATGCGTTTCTTGGGGTCAGATTAAACAGTTTATTGTTCTTTTCCTTTGTGACAATAGGTGCAAGAGTAGGCCACTCGGCCCTTTGAGCCAGCACCGCCATTTCCAGTTGTCATGGCTGATCATCCCCAATCAGTACCCCGTTCTTGCCTTCTCCCTATATCCCTTGACTCCGCTATCTTTCAGAGCTCTATCTAACTCTCTCTTGAAAGCATCCAGAGAATTGGCCTCCACTGCCTTCAGAGGCAGAGAATTCTACAGATTCACAACTCTCTGGGTGAAAATGTTGATCTAAATCTTCTAAATGGCCTACCCCTTATTCATAAACTGTGGACCTGGTCCTGGACTCCCCCAACATTGGAAACATGTTTCCTGCCTCTAGCGTGTCCAATCCCTTAATAATCTTATATGTTTCAATAAGATCCCCTCTCATCCTTCTAAATTCCAGTGTATACAAGCCCAGTCGCTCCATTCTTTCAGCATATGACAGTCCCTCCATCCCGGGAATTAACCACGTGAACCTACGCTGCACTCCCTCAATAGCAAGAATGTCCTTCCTCAAATTTGGAGACCAAAGCTGCACACAACAGTCCAGGTTTGGTCTCACCAGGGCCCTGTACCACGGCAGAAGGACCGCTTTGCTCTTATACTCAACTCCTCTTGTTATGAAGGCCAACATGCCATTAGCTTTCTTCACTGCCTGCTGTACCTGCATGCTTACTTTCAGTGACTGGTGTACAAGGACACCCAGCTCGCGATGTACTTCCCCTTTTCCTATCTTGACACCCTTCAGATAACAATCTGCCTTCCTGTTCTTGCCACCAAAGTGGATAACCTCACATTTATCCACATTAAACTGCATCTGCCCACTCACCCAACCTGTCCAAGTCACCCTGCATCCTCATGCCATCCTCCTCACAGTTCACACTGCCACCCAGCTTTGTCATCTGCAAATTTGCTAATGTTACTTTTAATCCCTTCCTCTAAATCATTAATTCATTAATCATTAATTTAAATAATTAAGGTGTCCTCCCCTTGCAAACATACTGTTCCACTTGCATGTACCTTGTGGCAAGTATTTGATTAGGACTTAAATTACAGGGCACTTTAATTGTTTCTTCAGATTTCCTGGCCCCGGACCTTCTTCCGGACCTGGGCTGCTTCTGGGTTCAGCACAAGATGTTACACGGGCTGATTTTTGTATTGCTTCAGTGTCACGTACAAGCATCTTGGAGCCTTATCTCTGTTGACCCACCATTGCCATTGAATGGTTTAAGATGTGTTCTCAACCAACTGAACAGCAAACCACAGTACATATTTTTGTGATCGATGCTGCCTTCCATAACATTTATCAGCCATACTAATGTCACATGTGGTTAAAGCCCTGTCCCACATTACAAGCTCATTCCAAGAGCTCTCCCGAGTTTAAAACAAAATCAAACTCGTGGTAAGCACGGAGAATGAACGTAGCGGGTACGTCGGTGCTCGGGGACGTCTCAGCGCTAACGGCAGGTAAACACGGGAAGACTCGTGAAGATTTTTCAACATGATGAAAAATGTCCACGAGAGCCCTGAGTACCGACGAGTGGCCATTGCCGTAAATCTTCGAGTTCGAGTCAGGGCAAACTCGGGAGAGCTCTTGGAATGAACGCGTACCATGGGACAGGGCTATTATTTTAATCACTGTGACAGAAATGTATTTTGGTTATTTTCTTAATATTAGATTTCTGGCTTATGGAAATGGAACTAAATGGTGTTGCTTTGCTTTCTCCCTTGAAGATTGCTGTTTGTAGATTTTATTCACCTCATTTCAGCAAGCAGCCTTCTAAATCATTTGCTGCTGTGGATTTAATGACCTCAAGTAATAATTATTAACCACAAAAGGAGGCCACGGTTGATTGGAATGATCCAAACAAGGAAACGCTGACCAGAAGTGAGTGATAGCGAACCTAGTTAAATGTGAAGTGGCCAAAGCCTGCAACTAAGTTGATCTCTAGTGATCTGCTCAGTTTAGTTACGATTTTTATCCATTAGTTTGTGACTGGATGATGGTGATTTGGTTGCATCCAACTGTCTGGAGAAAATTGGATCTTTGATAAGCACCCTGTTATCAGAGGGGGCTAGTTTCTCATTTGCATTTAGATGAGTATTGATTATTTATTTACTCAACTGGAGTGGGATTCTTTTCCAATTTTAACTGAATTGTCTGCGGTGTCAGTTGAAAGAGAGATAAAGCTCCTGACACCACCATGAGATAAGAACACTTTGTAGTGAAGATAAAAGTTCCAAGGGACCTTTTTCTGTTGACTGAAAGTGAAAGTTTAAAAATTAGAATTGATGGATTGTGTTTCCAAAACTTTTTCAGTATTTTTTTCCAATTTAGTCAGGTTTGTTAGGATTGTAACCTCTGTCTTTTCACTGCACTGGACTTGTCTGAACTGTGCATTCAAACAAAAGGCAAGGCTCCTTTGTTTCAAAACCCAGCGCCAGCACAAGATCTTATCCCGCAGTACAATAACAGAAATGCTCAATATGTTGCACACATTGACGACATTTTATAAAATTCTGCATATGTGTACTTAACACAAGGTTTAAATATCTTATGTTGTAATGTATAATCATAACAGCCCTATGTTTTGTGTAACTCTAGTCTTTTGAGTTAGTTTGGAGATGAGCATTTTCTAAAGGGCAGTCATAGCTTCAGCCTGAGAGATTTTGTTTGTCTGCAAACACTTGCACTGCTGGCTCTGTGATACAGCATGGTTATGCATACACAGGTTTTTCTACAATTGCAATAATGTGCCTCCTGTCTCATATGGTAAACCCCCCAGTTGACATGTAATATCCTAAAGTGTCTTACAGATTATGATCTGTCACTTTGCAGAATTTATATTGATTTACAAAGACAGCTTGTGTTACTGTAGCCATCAAAGATTAGTGCTGCATTTTTACACTATATAAATGGGACAGAGTTGGTAATATTCAGATAATTTACTGAATTGTATTCATTAACCATTGGTGATTTCAGAGTAGTTAATACTTTATCATTTAATGCTTCAAAATGACAAAGAAATTAAAATCTGTTGTGAATAGTAGTAGGTATTGCAGAATCATTCCAAACTGCTTTTTGACTTGGGAGGAAGGCTCATTTGAAGGATTGGGTTTGTGTTCATTTGTAATGCATGCAGGTAGTTATAATAATACATTGTTGTTTACTTTCTGCATCCTACTGATTATCAGAAAAAAGCTTTTAGAAATTTAAGCAAGCTAATGTGCCAAAATAACTGGTTCTTCAGAACATCATTTTAAGTATTCTAAACTTTAAAACCGCAAATGTGAAGATTGCCGAAATTCACTTTAGGCGTTGAATTGTCAAATAGCATGTGATAAGGAATGTTGCTGTTTTTAATCTTTCATAAATGATCTGTTTCTGATAATTGTGCTTGTATTGCCATGCTGGGGATGGAAACTCGTTTCCGCCATTATCAATATCCAAACAGGTGCAGCTTTGCTGCAACATAACGCTTCCCGCACATTAACACAACAATACACTTCAGCTTTTGCTGCAAAGGGATGACCTCATGGATCTCTTCCTTGTATCTTGTTGCCTCTGGGCTAAAACTGCTCATTTCTGTGCTATTAGGGCTGGTGTCCATTAGAACATTGGTAGGCAGGTGGTGTGCTCACAAGCATGGGGCTCTTTCTTTGAAACACTACGATTCAAATTACATGAGAAAAAGACAGAGTACTGGAGTAACTCAGTGGCTCAGGCAGCATCTCTGGAGAACTTGGAAAGATGATGTTTTGAGTCGGAAGCCTTCATACTGAAGATGGGTTGCGATCCGAAATATCACCTGTTCATGTTTTCCAGAAATGCTGCCTGGCCCGCTGAGTTACTCCAGCAATGTGTGTCTTTTTGTATAAACCGGCATCTACAGTTGTTTGTTTCTACTCCAAGAAGAAAAGCTTGTGTTATTATCATCTTCCCCTCTCAGACCTGTTACTTGTAAGGCTTTCTAATGAATTAAAGACTGTTTGTAAATGATGATTGTTGTCAGGTTACATAAAACTGAATGACACTCAAGGCTAGCTGACAAGGATGTACTGACACCCTGGCATATACCTGCGTTTGCAGTATAAGCCTACAGCAGGGCAAGTGATTTCACAAAGACATTGAAATGCTTTATCAGCCCAGTATTACTAAATCCTCCACCTTATTTAAAGACATTGTGATTATATCTGATTAAAACTTGAATTTAAATGCTGTTTAATTATCAAATAATGCCGTAGGACTCAGCTGGTTTATACACCGTAGAAACAAGGATCCATAGTTGCTGGTTCACGTAAAAAGATACTGGAGTAACTCAGCGGGTCAGGGGCATCTTTGGAGAAAATGGATAGGTGACGTTTTGGGTTGGGACCATTCAGACAGACGGTGTGGAAGGGGTGAGGGAAAGCAAGCTGGAAGAGAGGATGGGCAGAAAAAAGCCTGGCAAGTGATGGGTGGATACAGGTGAGGAGGGTTTTGATGGGCAGAAGTTTGGATGAAGGCCAGGGATTAAAAGATCAAAGGTGTGAGCGATAGATAGAAGTGTTGCGAACTGTGAAGTTGGCGGAAGGAATGTAGGTGGACGGGGAAAAGTGGGTGAGAGTCCAAATGGGACGCAGGGAAGGGGTTGGGAAGAAAGAGGGTTGAGTTTGGTTAGTTAGTAAAATTGGAGAATTCACTGTTCACACTGTTGGGTTGTTAGCTACCCAGGCGGACTATGGTTCAGATACTGAATGGTTGATCTTGTTGGGCTGACAGCAAGTCTATGGGTTGACCAGTGATGTGAGCAGGAGAGCGTGTGGTCATTTGACACAGGGAGGATCTGCCAGTGCTTGTGCCTTGGGTCACGATGCAGGAACCTCCCACTGTAGAGATGCACAGGAGGTTCAGTGAGAAGAGATTAGCCGAGCAGCCACTGTGATCCAACAGTCGTCCATCATCCAGATGCCTGTGGTCATTTTGCAGCTGTTTGGGCAAGGTTCAGGAGGGCATCTGGAGTCCAGCAGGAGGTCAACAGGTTCAGGAGAGGGAGAAAGTGATGCAAGGGGAGGCACTCGGTTACTTGAGGGAAATAAAACAAGAATGTGAGCTTGACTTCTCTTTGTAGTCGCAATATTTCAGCAAGTAAAACCAAATAAATTGTAAAAATCGTGAGGAAGGAGGCAAATATTTTTGATGGGAGCCAAGACATAATTCCTTGTGTCTGAATCTGCTTTTGCATTGAAAGCGGGCTGCTTCAAATGGCTCTACACTGCAGAAGAAATGTCATTTATATTAATGTTCCCTATTTATTTAACCTTTTGTACCCAGAACCATTTACTTTTTTGGGGCCTGGACGACAAAATACAAATAGCTCCGTTTTTTTGTGAAATAATGGTTGATGCATTTATTGGTTCTTGGCTCTGGTTCTTGTTTTGTTGCTCTGGCATGTGGGCGAAAGAGAAATGAAATATAAATCCGAATCTTTGAATTATTTAACTGAAGTTACTACACAATTAGGATGCAAGTTTCTCATTCACATTATTTGCTGGCCTTTTTTTCTTTTCAGGACATCAATATCGGCTTGAGAAGCAAAATGAACCTAACGTAGCTGTAGATTTAGATCGTACCTTAGAGAGTCAGAGCACTTTGGAATTCTGTCTGGTCAGAGAGTACAGTAAGTTTAACCTTTTAACTTTTGACAAATGATCTTCAAAATAAATGTATAAGCAAAATACCAATTAGAAATATGCATGTTTGAAATGGTTTACTATTTTTTTAAAATTGTGTATTTGCATATAGATCTGCTAAATGGATGGCAGGTTTTAGTGTCATTGATGATATATGTGAGGCTGCCATAATTACCGAAAGAACATTATTTTACAACAAGGGAGAGGAAAATTTGGAAGCACATTTCAGTGGAAACAGAGTCTGCGTTCCTCACCTATTTCAGCATTCAGTAATTGTAGTTTTAGCAACTTGTGCTCCGAAGTTATATGTCAGCATGCTTACTTCTAAGCTCTCTTGCGCTGATTTTGAACATTTGAAGTGGAAATTGTGGTTTCAACTTGCTATGTGAATCATTTTACCTTGGGACAGCCAGCATTGCGCGTTTAGTTGGAAAAAGATGATTGTGGAATGTGTCGTTGATTTTTCAGAAAGATGAGTGGGATGCCCAGGACTTTTTATATTTTGAGTTGAAGTAGGTTGATTTTTGTGTTGGTAATCATTCTAAAACCTAAATGTTGCAAATCTTGTCATGTTCTACTCTGGTTTTGATCTCATAGTAGTACAGCATAGGAACAAACCCTTTAGCCCAAAGTGTTTGTGCCAAACATGATGCTAAATTAAATGAATCTCCTCTGATTCCATGTAACCCGCTGAGTTACTCCAGCACTTTCTTTTTTTGCAAACTAGCATCTGCGGTTCCTTGTTTTTACATAAAGCTGAATTCTTTGTATTTTTCTAATGTGAAATAAGCGACACCATTTCACTCTCACAAAATAAATGCGCACAAATGAGGGAAGTTGCAACATTGTTGAGACTGGGGTTAAGTTACTGAACTTGCAGCTCAAGACTCGATTTCAAAGTCCACCACATTGGATGAGCCATTTTTATTTAGAGACAATAAAAAGGCAAGTTTTGGTGAGAGTACACCTCCTAACCCCTAAAGGGCCTGTCCCACTGTACGGGGTAATTCAAGCGTTCTCCCGAGTTCTCCCCTGATTCTAACTCGGAGAATGTCTGTAGCGGGTCCGTAGGAGTTCGTGGATGTCTCGTAGCAGCTCGTACGAGTAAAAAGTAACAATGTTTTTCATCACGAGTATTTTTTACCCGTGGACATTTTTCACAGTGTTGAAAAAACGTCACGTGTTTACCGGATTTCCCGAGTACCCACCGTTGCTCGTACGAGCCGCTACGGGACATTCACAAACTCCTACAGACCCGCTACGGACATTCTCCGAGTTCAAATCAGGGGAAAACTCGAGAGAACTCTCCAGCACTTTGTGTCTATCTTTGGTATAAACCACCATCTGCAGTTCTTTGTTTCCATCATATTTGTGATTTGTGTCCAAGCATGTGGTGGAAGCTCGCATCCCTCTTAAAATGAAGAAACAACTTTAAGGCTAGTTACGGGTGCCCTTTCAGAAATGCATATGCCTCCGGCACCCACTTTCTATAAAGAAAACATGTTGAGAATTTTCAATATTTTTGTGGTTTATTGTAAAATGAAATTTGTTTTGTTTCATGCAACACCCTCTTGGATTTTAATCAATGCAGAGTATGTTGTCAAAATGTTGAAACACTGATCAATATTTTAACTTGCCAGAATCCTGGAGTTGTATAATTGGCCATATTTTACATTCAACAACATTTTAAAGTTAATGTATTTAAGTTTTACTAATGATGGTGCATTTTAATTTATTTTTCAGTGTTGAAAACTATTTGGTAAATTCAGCAAAGCTATTAATTTCATTTGTGTTTGCTTGCTTTGTGATTAAAGAGCATGCAATAGTCCAGTCTATTAAAGCAAATTGTGTAGAAAGGAACTGCAGCTGCTGGTTTATACCGAAGATAGACATAAAATGCTGGAGTAACTCAGCGGATCAGGCAGCATCTCTGGAGAAAAGGAATAGGTGACATTTCAGGTCGAGACCCTTCTTCAGACTAGTAAATTGGATGGTTTTCAAATCATTCATTTAGTTCAAATTATTAAATCTGATGAATTATTGGCAACACTCCAAATTGCAAGTCATTATTATTTAACAAACTTGTTTGGAAACTTGTGCCGTTCTCAAACCAAGTTACGAGAAGTCTGCTGGTTCGTATATTGCTTGACATTCCTTACAATGCGGATTATTTGATCTCAGCTGGAGATACCAGTCTTGCCAAATAGAAGACTAAATCCTTCTCTCAAGGGACGGATGGAGAAATTGTTAGAAAAGCTGAAAATTATCACGTACACTGTTTAATTCTCCTTGCAGAGCCTCTAAATTTTCCTTTTTATTTACTATTTGACATGTTAGCGACATAAGAAACTGCCAACAACAAGGTTAGATGAGCTCGGTTTAGCTTGACAAGTTTCCTCCTTACTTGAGGTTTTTGCAGATGGATGGTATTGTAAAGCAATGCATTTAGTCTTTTTGAAAGCTTTGTAGGTAGCATCTGAAAGATTGCTAATTAAATTGAAAGGTGCATGGAATCGGGGTTGAACAAGTTACGGCGAGAGAAGGAGTGAACCGTGGACACTCCAGAGAGGCGCGAGAACAAAATGGATGAATGGGGAAGCTAAGTGAAGTTTTACAAAGATTAAAGGGCGAGTGCTTGGAGTTCTCTTGTTCCTAATGCACATAAATAAAATGGATCATGAAATCAATGCGATCGTGATGATGAGAAATTCAAAGGTCAGCCGGTCATATCAGGATTAAATCAATTATGCAGTCATACAAAAAAAAACTGATGCGTAGAAATGAAGTAATACATGAACATAAAAACTGTGTTCAGTAGAGTCCAGTCATGCAGTGGAGTATTGAACAGAAATAAATGTTTGTCTGTGGACATGGTTTGAACCATCGAATGTAAATTTGCGGAAATTGTGATGCTTCAGAAGTGCTTTAGGAAGCAAGTAGACAAAAAATGACAAGTCTGAAAAGTAGATTAGGGAATGTGAAAAAGATTAAGTTTGAGGAATTGAGGAGTTCATAAAATTATTACAGAATTTTCTTGAGGAGAAACTTGACTCTTTATCCGATCTGACTCGATCTTTGGTCCCATATTTACTTTAGATATACAGCGTGGAAACAGGCCCCTCAGCCCATTGAGTCTGCGCCGACCAGTGATCCCCTCACACTAGCACTCTCTGACACTGGGGACAATTTTTCAATTTTTATCAAAGCCAATTAACCTACAAGTCTGTACGTTTTTAGTGGGAAGAAACCGGTGCATCCAGAGAAAACCCACGTGCTCACAGGGAGAACGTGCAAAATGCCCACAGACAGCTCTCATAGTCAAGATAGAACCCGGGTCTCTGGCGCTGTAAGGCAGCAACTCTACCACCAGGCCACCGTCCGCCCATTTTCATGCCATTTTTCCTCAAATATCTGCCCAGTCTCCTTTGGATATTGGCTTCTATTGAATTTTTTTTCACGTGCTCTTAACTACCACATTTTCAAAACCACAAGTACTTGCTGGATGAATAGAATTTCTAAACACAGAGATAGTTCTGTTCCAGGCCCTTGAAATTTGTGCCCTCTGCTTATTAACTTCCAACCGCTGGCGGCGTTATTTGTTCTACTTGAACCTTTAATGATCAGGAGCACCTTTCCCTCAGCCCCTCTCGGCTGCCAGCTCCCCTGGAGAACCACACTATTTTTATCTCACTGTCAAATCTATATTTAACCTAGATCTAAATTGTTAGACTGAAATATCAAATGTTGTAAATGACCAGATCAATGAAATTGGATGACAATTAACGCGATGACTATTTGGAAGGTTCAGCCAAAGTTAACTGAGAATATTGGAATTGTTACATAGTTGAATTTCACAATGCCTGCATCAAAGTGCACATTTTTAAAGGCTGTCTTTTATAAATTGGCATGCTGCATTTCTCCTAATAACATACTGATGTGTGAAATGTTACTTGTTTTTTGAGGATGAGGTTAGGATACATTAATAATATTGGAAACCAGTTCATGCTTTGGCTGATGCTAACCAGCAGTGAAGATACAGTTGGAGCTCAACCCTCAACGGAGCAGAACTCAATGACACTGACCAGTGGAGGTCACCTTAAACTGTTTGGTTTGTTGACACGTAAAGTGCAAATACTGTGAGGCGTAGGTTTTGGCTCAAAGAATTCAGACAATCCATTGCCATCTTAGTCTCTTTGTTAGAGCCAGCTATAAGTCAAATGTTGAACAGGGATTTAAACAGGAACATTTTTAGGAATTCTGATGTTTAAATATGCCCAGAGGTTTTAGTTAAATGAATAGAACAGTTAAAATTCCAGCCTGGTTAAAAAGACCACAGATGTCTCGGCCCTGAAAGCGTACCTTTTGCTTTTGTACGGTTCTGACATAATTTGATTACTGGCATTCAAAACAAATTAGTGTTAATTTATTGACATTGGTTGTGAGACTTCATTGGATCCAATGAAAGCTTAGTTCATACAGTAAATTTAGTTAGGAAGTTGGAATGGGCAGTTAGTTTAATTGCAGGTAATTGTTGTGCATCATTATAGTAATTCAATTGCAGTAATATAACTGAATTAATGTGGGGGCTGTATTCTTCATTTAAATTGTTTATAAAGCTCCAATTCATGACTGATATTTGAAGCACAACGAAAAAAATCTTATCCACAGAAGTGCATATTCAGCTCAATGGTTTTTGCAAAAATCACCACATTGACATCAGGCCTCGAGTGTCAAAAGTATAGTAATGTTCCAGTTGTCATGTTTTGGGGCAGCTGTGATGCTACTTGGGAATAAATACTGATTCTAGTTAATTATAAAAATGCAAACTATTAATATGACGTATCAAACACAACGTGCTAGAGTAACTCAACGGGTCAGGCAGCATCTCTGGAGGATTTTTCAAGTTGGGACAGCTTAGATTGAAGAAGTGTCCCGACCCAAAACGTGACCTATTCATATCCTCAAGAGATGCTGCCTGGCCCACTCAGTTACTCCAGCACTTTGTGTTAATTTATGTGAAAATCTATTGGAAAATTGCTTGTGCTATTTTCTTGTAGGATAATTGTACACCGTTTAGAAGTGTACTTTCCCAGAAAAGTTAGTGAAGGGATAATAATAATCTGTGAGTGTTAATCTTTACCAAACTCCTTTCTGACATTCACTTCCAAACAAATGCACTGAAAGAAGTAAGTCATTGGCTTGAGGTGATGGTGTGTGCTTTTGATTTAATTTTAAGTTAAAGACTCCCTGTGTATTTGATACAATTATAAACATAAGAGGTCACCAATAATGTGTAGGAAGGAACTGCAGATGCTGGTGTATACCGAACATAGATACAAAATGCTGGAGTAACACAGCAGGTCAGGCAGCATCTCTGGAGAAAAGGTGACATGTCGGGTCGGTACACTTCCTCAGACTGAAAGATAGAGAAGGGCCGGCAACAGATGACCTAGGAAGTGTGGAGTCCACAATGGACCAGAGTCCATAATGGGCCATTGTCAGCTGGGGAAGATGTGCCAACGACAAGGATACAGGGATGGGAACAGGGAAAATCATAGGATGACTAGGGTGGCATAACCATATGTAGGAGTTACCAATAATCTTTGTCCCGCCTCCAAGCACTTAATCTGCTGAAATGATTTATATTTTCTTTGGATGTGAATTGACTCCCAGCAAGCTCCAGCTGCATTGGCTCCTTTGCCACAATTGCTGGTGTGGTTAGGTCTGGGTATCTCAGACGGCCCACATTTCCACATTGGCAGGGTATGGGCAGTACCAGATTGGTTGGCCATCCCTAATTGCCCTTGACAAGATGTGGAGTGAGCCTCAGTCTTGAACTGATGTGGTGGGCCTCATGTAGTTGGTTTTGGGCAAGGAGTTGTGGATTTTAGACCCAGTGATAATCTAACAGAGGAACAGTGAGAAAACAGTGCATCCCTGCTCAATTGTCCCTTGTGATAGAGGTTGCAAGTTTGGGAATGTTCAAGATAAATAACACTTGTTTTCTCAGTTGCACATTAAATAACTTGCTTCTGCTGAAAACAAAGGTATAAATATGTCAGCTCTTTACATTTAGACTCTCAACAAGTAGTGGGATCAGATAAAGACGAGTGCAGCCTCTAACAGCACTGTTGGTACTGAAATATAAACAATTGATTTATAATATTTGATGGTAGTTTCTGTAATTGAAGACTTGTTGTTTTCTAATTCTACTTTAGTAAGTACTTTAAAGGTTATGGGCTCGTGACATTCATGGGGATGTTAAGAAGAAATAGGTTAATCTATCAAAGTGTATAGTCAGGTTCTTGATTAGTCAACTAAGGGGTCAACACGAAGTGATATTGTCAGGGTACATCAGTTTAAAAGCAATGCGCTCATCCTAAAACTCTTCTACTACAGATATGTGATTTTATTTATGACAATCTTAAGTAGGGATCTTTTGTGTGCTACAGAGAAATCCAGTTGAGGTGACCAATTTTGATAGCTTCTGTTGTATTGATAGAACTGATCTGTAAATCTAAATATGGCCTTTGCCGTGTTCAATGTTCAAGGTTGTTTGGACAGCCGAGCAATGCCCAGAAAAGGCAATCCTGTTCCTTTTGTTCCTTTCCTACCACGGCTAGAGCTCAGCACAAACTAATCAACACAGCTGACTTGGCCCAGTGTCCACAACTAATATGCTGTGAGCAAATTTAATATAAATGGATTTAGTCCTTTGGACCTAGAACATTTACATGCAGTGCTCGGACACACCGAAACATAAAATATCATTTGTGTTCCCAAGAACTGTTCAACTTGGTTATGGAACTCTGCAAGTGCATAGGAAGAAGTTATTTGTCCTTAGATTAGATTAGATTCTTTATTTGTCATTCAGACCTTTCGGTCTGAACGAAATTTCGTTCCCCTGCAGTCATACATCTAATTTTTTTTAAATGACAGAACACACAATAAACACAAATTTAACATCCACCACAGTGAGTTCACCAAACACCTCCTCATTGTGATGGAAGGCAAAGTCTTAAAGTCTCTGTCCCTTCCCTCTTTGTTTCCCTCTGCGCCGAGGCAATCCAGGCTTCAGATGTTGTGACCCCACCGGGTGATGGTAAGTAGGTCAGTCCCGCGGTTCAACCGTGCTCCGCGAATGGGCCAGTTCAACTCTGCGGCCCTGGGTGGTCGAAGCTGCCACCCTCCAGACCAGCGGACGAAGCTGTTGTTGTGGGAGCTCAATTCATTGATCTCATCTCCAGATGAGCAAGCCATGATCTAAACTAAAGAAAGAAAATCTGTATCTAAAACAGTGTAGCACGGGACATACCATCAGTGACCTTTTGCACCACGGACAAAGTGCAGCTTGCCTCTAATTATATTGCAGAAATAGTAACTGAGTTGTAAGGAGAGGTTGTGCAGGCTGGAGCTTTATTCCTTCGGGTGCAGGAGATTGAGGGGTGATGGTACAAATCATGAGAGCGTAGAAAAAGGTAATACACGGTCTTTTTCCAGCGTTTGGGAATCAAAAATTAGTGAGCATTGTTTAACGTGACAGAAAAATATATAGTAATGACCCGAGAGACAAATGTTTGCAAAGTGTGTTGGGTACATGGAATGAGCTAACAGAGAAAACGAATGAGGCAGATACAATAGCAACATTTACAATACACTTGGACGGGTATATGGATAAGAAAGGTTTAGAGAGTTGTGGGTGAAATGTGGGCAAACGGGACAAGCAAGCTCAGTTAGCATTTTGGTTGGCATGGATGAGTTGGGCCAAAGGGCCTGTTTTCGTGCTGTATGAAAGCACTTTAGGGAACGGTAAGCAAGTTGTTGAATTTCATGCTCTCCAAAAGCAATCAACTGCACATCAGCCAAGCTGTTTGCAGCGTCGCTGTTGATGGAGCTGTGTAGTATCAATTGGTTGACTGTTGATTTTGCTGATTGATGGACAACATTGTTTCAATTACTTCAGAAGTTTCTGGTTCACTGCATTGGCAGCTGATGCTAATGAGGTCTGTGATTCTGAAGTTTCCAATTGTGAACTTGTACGGGTGAAGGCCACATGGATGAAGAGGAGGAGAAAGCATTGTGTCGTACCTCATGATTCAGCAACCTCTCAGTTCCATACCTTCAATTCTTGCACTGACTCTAAATCAAACCATCTGCAGATTATTTGTTCTTTCCTGGGGCAATATCTGAGACAAGTGGAGAAAATTAAATTCATTTTCCATCAGCTTTTTTACCGGTCCGATAAAATGAATTGCCCAGCTACTGCCATCTGTGGAGTCAGGAAACTGCAGGGATGAAGTCTTGAAGTCTGAAGAAAGGTCCTGACCCAAAACGTTGCCTGTCCATTTCTCTGCACAGATGCTGCCTGACCTTCTGAGTTCCTCCAGCATTTTGTTTTTTGCTCAGTGTAATATTTGTAACTCCTTATTCAAGATCTATCCATTGCTTTTATGAATATACTACAAGCTTTGAATCGTCTGAATAAGAAGTGATTTGTCACAACTGCCTAAAAATGGTCAAAGGAGAATTGGACTTCTTAAATTAGAAGACGTTTCTTGCTCTTTCCTCTGTGCTTTAACTGGGCTGTTTTGTGAACCACTATTGTACAGGAGACTGGGTATTGTATACCATTCCAATCACCACCAATGCTTTGGCTGAGGCAGTGTTGTCAGCAAGTAATCTGTTAAAAACAAAATCTATCCTGAGCACCCGTGAGATGTTAATTGCTTTGCATCTAGGTTGATGAATCAAACAGCAAGTCATCGGAGTAAATGTAACCGATACTTTAGTTCATGCCATTGTGGTCAGTCACTTGACATTTTGGAAATTTTAAAACCTCATTACTAAATGGATGAGGTTGTCTAAAGGCAACTGAGGGTTACTTTGAGGCATTTATGGGTTGTACCCAAGAAAGTTTGCATTGTGTGTGTTTGTCTTGGCACTTTAGCATTGCTGCATCTATTACTGATGGCTCAGAGCATATATTTCTTGCAATATCTGCCTGAAAAAGATGAAATCATTTCTGCACTTTTTTTTTCTCCCAAGGTTCACATCCATCAGATGTATTGTGGCCTAAAATGTGGGAGCTCTGTTTACCTAGACTGCAATTTGCACACTGTTAAAATGGGTCTAGGCAGGATGCCATCTCCCATAGGCACTATGATGCTATTCATTTACTATAGTTCTGCCTTCAACATCTCAATACCAAATTATCTCATCTCTAAACTTCTGGATCATAGCCATGGGCGCTCCATCTCTAGCTGGCTTCTGGACTTCCTAATTCTCTGGCCTCAGTTGGTTAGAATTGGTCCTACCATTTTTTCTACTCTGTCCTCAAAGCTGGTGCCCTCAGGGTCGTGTGCTCAGTCCCTTGCTCTGCTCTCTGTACACCTTTGACTGTGTGACCAAGTACCAATGCCAACACAATCTTCAAGTTTCCCGATGATACTTCTACAGTCGGCCGGAGCAAAAACAGAAATGAAGTACAGGAAAGAGATCAAAAACTTTGTGTCACAGTGTCATGACAACAACCTAGCCCTTGGCATCAGCAAAATGGAAGAGTTGGTTGTCGACCAAGCCAGTGAAGGGGTGACCACAATCCGATCCTCCTCCATGGAGCTGCTATAGAGATGGTCAACTGCTTCAAGTTCTGAGGTATCCATATACCAGCAACCTAACCTGGTCCCATCCCACTGAGGCGGTGATTAAGAAAAGTCCTCAGCGTATGTACTTTGGCAATTGAGAAGAATCGGCATGTTCACGAGAACTCTCAATCTCGCACATATGTGTCACAGGAAGTATCCCCACAGGATGCATCTCAGACTAGCACGGCAACTGGCTTTCTCTTGACGGTAGAGAATGGTGAAAGCAGCCCTGTCCATCACAGGCTCTCACTTCCTTCCATCCAGTCCATCTTCACAGTGGGTTGCATCTGGAAGGCTGCAAGTATCACCAATGAAGCCAGTCATCCTGGCCATTCCCTTTTCTCTCTCCTACCCTCTGGGAGAAGATACAGAAGCTTGAAAGGCTGGATGCCCAGACTTAAGAACAGCTTATTTCCCACTACTATCAAAGTCCTCAAGCAGTCAGCTCTTTCACACCCCCTCCCTGGAGGTGCTGCTGTGTACTCTCTGACTCTCTGCCTCATTCAGTTATCCTGTTGCTGTAATTACATTTTCCCCACTGCATTCCTTTGCACCTTTGTCATGTTTTGCATGGCATTATATTTAATGTTGTATTTACACATACGTACAGTGTTTACTCTTGAGTTTCATGTGAACAAAGAAACTCGTTGCACCCTGGTGTATATGAAAAACAAATCTAAATGTAGTCGACAAATGAGATTTGCTTGTGTTGCAAAGGGTAGGTAGTTTGTTTGACTTTCCAACAACAGTAATTTGTAATGAAATAGCACTTTAATTTAAAAAAAAATCCCAGCCTTTAATTGCCAGGTAACAAAAAAAAAAGATGTTCTGTGTGTCCTGTACATTTGTCACCGGCCCGATTTTGATCCAGTTACAAATGATTTAGATAAAATATTTTTCTGCGGGGATTTTTTTTTGCTCCATTCTGTCACAGTTTTAGTATCTTTAAAAAAGGTGAATAAATGATGAAAGAAAACCGTGTCATCGCGGGCCCCGTCCGACTTCTGGTCGGCTCGTGGCCTTGTGATTTAGAAGGCATTTCTAGTAATACCACAAAAACCTCTCAAGCTACAAAGTCTGCTCTGCACAGATAAATAGAAATAACACCAGGCTGATACATGAGAGGTAGCTTATTTTATTTCATATTGGTGAATAAAAGGAAATTGTATTGATGCCATTAACCAGTTTTCTCTTACTTTGTGTATACACACTTTACAATTTGGTGTGAAGAACAATTTTTGTAATACGGTTTGCTAAAACTGTTGATTGAACCTTGAGGTCCCTAGGAGACAAGCTGGCAATCTTCCACTAATAACAATTGCAGAAAAATGTGACTGTAGTAAATCCCCAGTGTGTATTTGAGTGGATGGCTGATGGTTGCATGCACTACCCTTGATTACCAAACCATCACTGAGAGATTCTGTATGATAAATGCAGCATGAACTCAAGTTCTGTAAGAGACTCTAATACTACGTATTCTTGCGGAATCGATAGTGTTATGGTGCACCTGTATTTACAAACATTAATCTTGCATGAGGGCAGCTGACCCTGGCTCGCAGTTGCAGTTGACGCATCACATTTCTGTCTTGATTGCCCCACCATACTTCAATTCTGTCGAAAATACACTTGAAAGCTTCAAGTCTTAGGTTGTCGACAATTAAGACGACATTTTGAGTATTCTAACGACGTTGGGCAGGCTGCTTTCAAAGTTGGAACCGTACTAATTAGGGTTTTAATAGCGCACAATAAAAGCTGCTTTCAAAGTATATTAAGATATAATGTTTATAATTTACTGCACTTGGAACATGCAGCAATGCTTCAGATGGAATCGTTGCAGCACACAAGGTGGCTGTTTGGCCCATCGTGCCTGCGCCAGCTCTTCAGCAGAGCAACTCCCTAGTTCAGGAGCCTTTCCAATTCTTCTCCACCATGTATTTACCCAGTTCCCTCTAGAGGGCCACAAAGGAATCTGCCTTCACCAGAGTGGCAGGCAGTACATTCCAGATTCCAACAAGACACTTTATTTTTAAAAAGTTCTCGTGTCATTCTTACTTTCCCTCTCTTTTAGTTTATAGATTCGGAGTGCTTTCAGACTTTCTCCTCAACAGAACACAATCTGTCCTAATTGGTAGCAAGACTTCCTCCTCGATAACCATCAGCACAGAAGCCCCTCAAGGCTGTGTGTTCAGCCCTCTGCTCTATTCACTCTATACCCATGACTGTGTAGCCAGACACATATACAACTACTCCTTCAAATTCGCCGACAAAATCACCGTTGTTGGGCGAATTACAGAGTATGACGAGTCAGAGTATAGGAGGGAGATCGATTGACTGACCAAATGGATTTTAGTCGGCACCTTGCTCTAAAACCATGAAACTGATTGTTGACTTTAAGAGAGGAAGGCGAGGATCCACAAATGCACGGGATTTATAATTTAAAATTCCTGGGCGTGCATATTCCTGAAGATCTGTTCTGGACTCAGCACATTGATGCAATTGTAAAGCAACTACTTACTTAGAGGACTGAGGACATTTGGAATGTCGACGACTACTCTCTTGAACTTCTACAGGTGTACAGGCGAGAGCACATTGACTGGTTGCATCATGGCCTGGTTCAGCAACTCAAACGCCCAGACTCAAAGAAAATTGCAAAAAGTGGTGAAGACTGCCGAATACAGTTCTCAGCATTGTAGCGCATCAGAGGTGGACACAAAATGCTGGAATAACTCGGCGGAACAGGCAGCATCTCTGGAGAGAAGGAATGGGTGATGTTTCGGGTTGAGACTCTTCTTCAGACTGAAACCTGACTGACCCACACCTGCAATGGACCCCAACTGCACTTCATTCAAAAATCTTTCCTACACATTGTAGCGTATCAGTTCTTTAGACAATGTGCAATGTTCACAATGAGGTAGAGGTGAAGGGAACAGTACTTTAGCTCACCGAAGGACCCAGAGTGCAGAAGTAACGCAGCGGGTCAGGCAGCATCTCTGAGGAACATAGGTAGGTGACGTTTTGGGTCAGTACCCTATTTCAGACTGATTGTAGGGAGGGGGCGAAGCGGGAAGAGAGGAGGGGCACAACTAAGCTTGGCATCTGACGGGTGGGTACAGGTGAGGTGGGGGGTTTGATAGGCAAATGGTTGCACAGAATGAAAGACAAAAGATTTGTCTAGCCCAAGAGGTCAGAACCTCAGAATAAAAGGGTGTATCTTTAGAAAGGGGATGAGGAAGAATGATAAGCCAAATGGCCTAATTCTGCTCCGATATCTGATAAGATGAAGATGTAAAAAGACCAAAGGTGTTCTGAAGGACCACTCAGAAGACTGATAACAGAAGCTGTTCCTGAGTCTGGTCATTGTTCTGATCCTCACTGAGTTCTGCCAAATATTGTTTGGAGCTCCAGATTCCCGCATCTGCAGCGAATTGTCTCCAAGATGTCCCTGAATTATCCACAAGATGTCCCTGATTTGGAGGCAAGAGTGCTGCCTGCTGCACCACAGTGGATATGCATGGACCTTTTTCAGATTAGCTTTGTGCAGAATTTACTGTTCTTCAGTTAACTTATTGAGTGCTCTGTACTCTTTTTATTGTAGCATCTTGCTTTATGGAGGGTTTAATGTATCAGTTTACTGTAGATGTTTTAAACCTTTGGAATCGTGATGTTATTTATGCAGGTGATGTGTGATTGTTGTAGCAGGACACTGTATACCAAGTTCAACATGGATTTAGTTACTGTTATGGATTTTTTTTATACTTGAGGGCTATTCTTCCTATGATGTACGGTACAGGTGTTAACATTTACATTCTTTGCCTGCTATGGCGTAGCATATGCTTGATTTCATTTCAGAGTGAAAAATAGATGAAATGCCAAGGATTCAAATAATGTATAATTCACAGCAAGTGACAGCAGGCTTTTAATACTTGCTGCAGCCGACAGCCCAGCGCCAGGAAATGTCACACTTGGAGTGAAAGCAACTTGCTTCCTGTTATGTAGGCTTTCTTGATGACTAAGTGATCGATTACCTATGACTTTTTTTTTCATTTGGGAAAACCTTATGCAAAAGTGTGTTTCTTTTTAAGCAGTTTCATTTGTTAAACACAATGGAGACTTAATATATAAGTATATCAAGTGCGCACTTGAAATATCATTTTCACCACCTGACTACACGAAGTGCTTGTCAAATTGAAAGAGCCGGCAGTAATTTACTACGCTGCTGTAGGAGTTAAAATGCTAAATGAATTGCGTTAGATATTTTTCTTTGCCGGATGCCTAAACCAGGGTTCCTTTCAATATCTCTACATCACCTTCTATATCTCTCGTTTCCCTTTCCTCTGACAGTCTGAAGAAGGGTCTCAACCCAAAACATCACCTATTCCTTTTCTCCAGTCAGATGCTGTCTGACATGCTGGGTTACTCCAGCTTTTTGTGTCTATCTTCCTTTCTACCAACCTGTGGTGGTGTGACTCTTGGGATTTTCTTATTGTCAAGGGTTATGGGGAGAAGGCAGGAGAATGTGGTTGAGAGGAAAAGATAGATCAGCCACGATTGAATGGCGGAGTAGACTTGAAGAGCCAAATGACCTAATTCTGCTCCTAACACTTATGTCCGTGTCCCCACGCATGTCTCTCACAGCTGAGGGTGCAGATTAATTGGGGTGCATTGGGCAGCTACAAATTGAGTGCTGACCGGAGAGACTTCAACATTGGGGAGATTCATGAAAATGATTCAATTTTGGACCAGTTTTCTTACCACGTGCCCGACATAACCTTCTCTCCAGCATGTGTGGCACGTCCCACCACCATACCATTATCAATGAATTATAGGGGGCATATAACATAATGTCCTGATTACTGGCCCCATGAAATCATTTTGACTCATCCTATCCCTTTATTCTGCACAACACAACCCCCTCCTACTGAAAATCTGCTTGCACCTCAGTCTCTTTCCCAGTTCTGACGAAGAACCACACTCGAAAAATTGACCATCTCCCCTCGCACATAACAGCCCGAGTTGACAAAGGTTTCCAGCATTAACTTTTTTTTGCCAATTTCATTGTTATTAAAGTTAAGGAAAACCTTGTAGAAAATGCAGACAGCGTAATAATAGTTGATGTAGATGAATTATGGCTTTAAAAAAATAACGTGGTAAAGAAAATTTAAATAATCTTGTTGGTCCAGAAGGGTCGCCGTTTTCTTCCTTGAACGTTTGTAGGTACCTGCTGACCATGCACTAATGTATTCACTCCACCAGTAGCAGCCGCGCCCCCAGCTGTCATGTCTCTGAGCTCTGTAATTCCTTCTACAATCTTTGCTCCACTGCATTTCTTTTGTTCTGTAAGAAGCTTCCAAAACTCTCCAGTTAGATCTTCCATGGTCATTGTCCCGGAAATTTCTGCAAAACCTCGCTGCCACCCTAAACAAGAAAGCCAACATGCTAACTGGGGTCATTTTTCTTTGCAACCACTGAAAACCAAACAGTGGGTTGGTGTTGCATTTAGTTTGAGTTGAGTTTAGTTTATTGTCACGTGTACCGGGGTACAATTAAAAGCTTTTTAGCGTGCGAAACAGTCAGCGGAAATATTGACTAGTTTGATGCTTCTGTGGTAGAACTTGAGACTTCGTTAGGTTTGAGATACTACATTAATTCGGGTTGTAATCACGTACATTTTTGTAGCGCTTATAACCTAACAATTGAATGAGAGGAGAAGGGACAAAGTGGTGGAGTAACTCAGCGGGTCAGGCAACATCCCCGGAGAACATAGGTAGGTGACGTTTCTGGTCGGGACCCTTCTACAGACTAGATTAGAGGTACTAGTTTTAACTTCAACCCAGACGTAAAAAGTCTACGGAAATGATAAAACTTGTTGGGAATTGAACATCCCTTCACCAATTCCAAGAATTCACATCGCAAACTGACCTCTAATTAGCATTTATGAAATGTCTCTCTCAGACTTCAATGATAGTTCATGTAAAAATGACAAGTACATCTATTGTGATTCAAGAGAGTTTGTCTGCATGAGACCAGGTTGTGGTCACAATGCTATATCACCGTTTTCTTGTACAATGGACTGATTGCAGTGGCTTACGGATGCTTGGTGGTGACAGTACAAATACTGCATTCTTTAATCTTCACTTTTGGGACAAAATAAGAACTAACAGGTGTCCTTTTCTGTGCAAACAAGAGAATTTTCCATCCCAACAGTTCAGAGATGCTGGGCTTCAAATTTATTCTTCAAAGCAAGCATTAGTGTCTGCATATTGTGCTTCCACAGTTCTGTTCCATTGAACTCCATAGGAATCCAATTTTACGATCAGCCTATTAGAGCAGTGTGCATTCAGTGTGTGTCAGAGAACAGATTTCTTTGTTACTGAACTGTTATCGGCAGAAGGGTCCTGGGTCCCATCACTGATTTACACAGCTGTTATTAGCCAATAGTAGAACGGCGGCACGGTGGCGCAGCGGTAGAGTTGCTGCCTCACAGCGCCAGAGACCCAAGTTCCATCCCGCCTATGGGTGCTGTCTGTGCAGAGGTTGTACGTTCTCCCTGTGACCTCATGGATTTTCTCCGGGTGCTCTGGTTTCTTCCCACACTCCAAAGACATACATGTTTGTAGGTTAATTGGCGACAGTAAAATTGTAAATTGTCCCTAGTAGGTAGGATAGAGTGTCGGCACTCTTGGTGGGCTGAAGGATCTGTTTCAGAGCTGCATCTCTAAAGTCTAAAATCTAGAAGTTGCAATTCGTGGCCTTAGACATCCGACTATCAAAGAAGAGTAGTCATTGTTGAAATGTAGAAAGGTTACCACACCACTCGCAACGTGACAATGTTTGAAATTGCAATTGGAAATGAACATCTTAGCAAAGGTGTTTCCACAAGGAGATGGCTTTCCAGCACTTGCAATCAGACCTGAATGTGAATGTTGTCCTTCTGGGCAAAGTGATTGAAATTGTCCCAGATGCCCATGGAAGTGTACTGAAGCAGAGCATTAAGAGGGTGTAGATTTAAAGCAGGCAGCATCATGCAGAGAACAAACAATTTGAGATCTTTAACTGACTAAAAGAAGGGGGTTAATCATTAGTATGAAAACTTGGCAACTTCTGTCAGGTCTCCCCTCAACTTCCGCTCCTCAGAAAACAATCTACGTTTGTCCAACCTTGTCCCAACAAGATTTCAAACAAAGGTGGTAGTATTTGAAAGCACGGTAACCATTCAAGATGAAGATAAATTTATTTTGTTGGGTTGCCTGTCCATTCCCTCCACTGATGCTGCCTGACAAGCTGAGGCCCTCCAGCACTTTGTGTTTTGCTCAAGATTGCAGCATCTGCAGTTCCTTGTGTCTCCTCTTTATTTTGTTGGAAATATATTACAAATTAGCTCCAGCTACTGCAAGGAACTTAAATCAAAGTTCGTCTTTGATAACTGCTTATAAATGCAGAATGCCCTGGCCACTGGTTGTAAGAATCCCACTAGGTTAAGTTTCATTGACTTCATTGGACGTGAACAGGAGTGCAAAATGTAGGTGAGACCTGAGTGCATATTTAACACTGGCCACCAATGACTTCTCCCACTGAAGCTTGCTTTGGGTGCTGGGCCTTCCTTTGATTCTTTTGATTTCAATGCTGCTAGTGCTTTCTGCTTGACTCTATTTCTATGCCATTCAGTTATGCACTGGTTGCTCATGGATTTATTCATTTAATCATTTTGATGAAGATATTGTTTGTGTTGCTTGTAAAACCAAATAATGCAGCCTTATTTCTGTGTGTAGATTGTCCATCCTCTGCCTCTGTACCCGAGTAAAAGTACACTCTTCTTGAATTGTCACAACATTGATATTTTTTTCAAATGGATTTAAAGATGGAGAGATTATTCTTTGGGAAGCGATAGAGGAAGTTTGGCTTCTACTCAGGCGGGTGATGTCACTGGGGTGTACAAGTTAGAGTGGGGTTCAACGAGGTGTTTCTTCTTACCAGAGATGTTCTCATAATATGGGGTCCATCCAGTGGCTTTACTCCTGTTCTTAGAAACATTCAGGCAGAACTTATTGACATCTTATAAAAACGTTTGTAATTTTTCGATAAAATGATTTGTTCAGCCCAAAAGCAAAAAAATTTGCAGATGCCTGAAAGTTGATAGCAAAACAATAAAATGGCAGAAGACCTCAGTAACTCGGCCGACACAGGCACGGGACCAGATTGTTTAACCACCCGCCGAGACACAGAACTGGAATTCTGCACATCAATTGTCAGTTGTCAAACCTGCTGGGTTTTGAAATCCGAGGAAATGAAAACTCTGCATTTTCTAAAATGAGCAGCCGTTTCACACCTGAACAAGAGGTCAGAAATCTTTCCCTGTACTTGGTGAGAGATGTCTCAAAATTGGAAATGATAAGAGTTCACTGGAACATAACACCAAAGTTTGATGTGAATACGGAAGAATCAGTCTCGGAGAGTTTAAGTGTATATTGTGGCGGGGACGCGAAGGAGTCCGGCCAAAAACTAGTCGGACACGAGTTGCGTGCACTAGACGTGTTCATTCTCTCCAATACAGCTCCTACTCCAAGGTCACGTGTGTTGCCCGGCCTTAAATACCAATTCAAGTACCAACCCCGTGACCAGCGCCTCTCACACCAAGGCGCCTCCCTCTAGAGCCCTCTAGCTTCGTTGTGCCCTTGGGTTGCCACCTGGTGCCGCCACAATATAGGAATTTAACTTTGACGTCTGCTGATTAGAGTTCATATCTGAAATGAATCAAATATTCATTAATGATTTGCTTATTTTATCAAAACCAATTTTATTTTATTTTTATTTAATTCTCATTGGATATAGTTTTAAATAGAGTTTTAATTTTAAGCAAGCAGTTGAAATTTGTTTTGCAGAATGGGATGTCTCACACTTGTGTTAATTTTCCCGATCTGCAGGTTCGAGAGGAGAAGAGAGTTCAGAGGATGAGCCGCCTCTGGAGATCACAACGGTGCAGGACATTCTGAGCAGCCATCGCTACAAGTCTTACAAAGTCAGCATCGTTCACAAGCTCCGATTCACCACTGATGTTCAATTAGGTAATTGTTATTACTTGGGGGAAAACAGCCTTTTTATGCTTGCCAAATGACTTCAAACAGTGCAAAAATTAGATTTAAAAAATAATTACCTGAAGTAAATTGCACTTTGCTTTAAATCGCTCATTTTCAAAATAATTCGTTAATGGTTGGTAATATTGTAGGCACCAATTACATTAATTGTAATGGAACACAAAGAAACTAATTATTCAAATTGGTGCAGAAAGTATTGTTTCCGAAGGAAGGCTGCCATAATATTTTAACATATAACTAAACTGACGTGTTAATCGGAGCTGAATTTATTTGTGTGGTATCTTCCTTGCCCCATAATGTGTTTTGTGGTGTCCTTTCTCCAGTGAGGTATATACTATACTAGATTCAAGCAATATCTTATAACCATATAACAATTACAGCACGGAAACAGGCCCTCTCGGCCCTCCAGTCCGTGCCGACCATTTATTTTCCCCTAGTCCCCTATGTTAAAGACAAAGCTTGAAATCACGTACCATCAGAATGATGAGCAACTTCTTCACTACTTTTGTCAAACGACAAAACTGTTCTCTCATAAGTTAAGGGCGATGTCCTGATCTCCCAACCTACCTCATTGTAGCTCTTGCACATTTTTTAATCTGCGCTTTCTTTGTAACGGTAACGTTTTAATGGTGTACTATGTTCTGTACCCTTGTCATTTCTTTGCATTGTACTTGTGCATAGCATGATTGTGCTCATGGTACGATACGACTGGATTGCACGCAAACTAGGTTTTTAACTATCTCAGTTCATGCCAGAATAAACCAATACTAATTTTGCAAATGCATTTAATTAAATGAAATTGACATTGTGCCATTTAGGAAAGGGAAACAAACCTGTGATGGTTCTTTTGAGCAGAATTAGAGTTCTCACAATTTATAGATAACAGTATCCCTGTATGAGTCCATTGAATTGAAATAAATATAATCACAAATAATTGCCATCTGAAGTTCTCGTACAGATTTAATGAAAGTTCTAAACAAGAAATATTCCTTTTCGTTTGGGAGTACAGAGCCTTCCCTCTGATGCCTCAAATATTTCTGATTCATAATTCCGCCCTTGTAGGCTATCTCTTGCAATTTGCTCAAGCAGGAAGTATGGTAGAGCTAATAGGACGATGTTTCAATCCCTGTAATAAGTCGTCACTCTTGCTATTTGCGGTGGGATTGGAGTGGTGAATGACATCATCAGGTGGGCACCCTTCTCCTTTGACGTTTCATTGATAAGCCCACAACATCTCCAGAGGGCTCAACGGTGATGCCTGGCATCCCAGTTACACCCCCTCAATTCCATACCCTCCTGTCTTCATCTTGCAGCCCAATTGTTGTCTCTCCTTTTGATCCAATTGCTGCTTTTTTCCGCAGAATTTGATAATGACTTGATTGCTTGTTGGAGGGAGCGACCCCTCACCCCCATTTTCTTTAATAGCCTGGTCGTAGATGTAGCAACAAATCCCCTGCATCCCACTTCGACAGATAAAATCTTGGTCTTCCAGCCATTCTGGGAAGCTTCAGTTGCCAGTCCAGAGTACTTGGTCTTTTTCCTCTCATAAGCTTCTTCAACGCCATCTTCCCATGGAACTGTCAATTCCCATGGTAATGTCAACGTATGCCAACTTGGCTGTTGTGGACCACAGGACCATGTCTGGCCGGAGTGTTGTAGCCACAATGTCTGGGGGAAACACAAGCCTTTTTTCTAAGTCCACTTCCATTTTCCAATCCCGAGCAGGCTGCAGAATGCTTGCATCCATTGATGTTATTAGGTGCTCTGGAGGTTGGCCTGCTGGTAACAATTTCAGTCAGATATTATATTGGAAATTAGAAATTTATATCAATGAAGACAGTATTTCGACATTGTTTATTAAGGGTGGCATGGTGGTACAGCTTGTAGAGCTGCTGCCTCACAGCGCCAGAGACCTGGTGTCGATTCTGACCTCGGGTATCATCTGTGTGGATTTTGCACATTCTCGCTTTGACTGGGTGGATTTCCTCCGGTAGTTCCGGTTTTCTCCACCTCCCAAAGACGGCAGATTTATAGTTTAATTAGCCACTGCAGATTACACCTATAGTGTAAAGGAGTAGATGAGAAAATGGGTTAACATAGAACTAGTGAATGGGTGATCGATAGTCCGTATGGACCCAGTGGGCCAAAGGGCCTGTTTCTATGCTGTATCTTTCAATCAGTTTAATCAATCAAACTTTATGCACCTCAATCCTAGCTCTGCTCCATTAAAGTTAATATGAAACGAGGGAGATAACAAATAAAGTTTCCATCTGCATTTCTTCATCTTGGAATTGATATGATATTATGCAAAATTCTAAAATATTCAAATTGCAGTTATATTTGGCTCGTTACCATAAGCGACCTTATCTGATCAATCAACAAAATGTTGATTCGATATAAATTTGTTTTTATATTCAGTGTCATTCATGAATGTCATACGTAGTAACATTGGAATATGTAATGCATTACCATAAGTAGTTGTTAAATCAAAACAATTTTCCATATTAACCACAATGTTTGAGAGGAAATTTGAAAATAATAATTAAAGAGATAAGAGAATTTTAAAATTAAATCTGTAACTCTAATGTTAAGGTGGCTGTTGTTTAATCACAATTGTGTAGAAGGATACTTTTCTAAATATATTCCAGTTCTTTCAATATTATGGACAATTATTATTTGCATGATATCCCACTTGAATTTGTAGCTGCTGTGAAGCGTTTGGTTATGTTGGTGAGTATATTGCATGCCAAGCTTCTGTGAAGCCCACCCTGTTTTTTGTCAGTTGCTGTTAGTTTGTTTCTTGGAGAATTTCCTTGGCCCCTCTGCATCTGGAAGCTGTCAGAATAGAGAGCTTGAAAAGGTCATTCCTTATCACTGAAGATAAATGATAGGAGGGGTGTGGAGCTGTTAGGTGAAACGAATGGTTCAACTTGTTCAGCACTGAGAGGACTGACCCATGAGTGTCGCTTTCAGGGGTTAATGCACCTTTCAGTGTGCTTATGAATGTGAGTTTTCAGTCATATTTTAATTCTGTGCGTTATGGAAGGTTATGATTAATGTAAAAATGTCCTATTGGAAGATGCTGATGAGCACAATGAAATTAATGTACAGGAAAATCACTATCTTTCGACTACTTTTAGGAGTATATTTAGGAGTATATGAAGCATATTGTACTTCAAATAAGTAAATGTGTGTCTGATACCAAATAACCTCTCACTAAAACAAGATGATGTGTTGCTGAGCTTGCATACCTGCCCAAAGTAGTTTCACACCTGTACTTGGGTCTTCTGCATCCAGGCCAAGCCAAAAGCTACAGAGCATTGCAGGTACATCTGGACCCCAACATGACATTTTTTGATAGGGCCCCAACTGCCATTAAAGCTTGAGAGATACCAGGAACTGCAGATGCTGGTTTACAAAAAAAGACAAAAGTGCTGGAATAACTCACCGGGTTAGGCATCATTTCTGGGGGGGAAAGTGGGTAGGTGAAGTTTCGGGTCAGGGCCCCTTTTCAGGCTGACCCAATACATCACCTACCCATGTTCTCCAGAGATGCTGTCTGACCCGCTGAGTTACTCCAGCACTTTATGCCCTTAAAGCTCTGCCAACCAGCAGAGGCTCCATTCATCATTGACAGCTGTAAAAGGTCTATGATTGCAACATTATTTCGATGTTTTCTGACATTCAGAAAGATCTAAAACAAAACTTAGATAAAATTGAACAAAATTATAAAACGCAGCCCTGCGATCTCCTCTGAAATCGGCAGGATCTTTGGCGCTGATCTCAAAGGTGATATCTCTAAGCATGATGCTCAGAATCTCAGCGAGGCTGAGCTCCATGGGGATCCCGTGGTGGAGAGAACTGACAGCATCTCGAATCTGTCAGTACGCCCGGGACATGAGCAATGACGGTGCGTGTGCACCATCCCTCTGCTGCCTGCTGTTTAAATGGCATCAGCGTGGGAGACCTCTCCCTCTGTCCCATCATTGTCGGCAAATCTGCACACCACTTATAAATTTGGGATTTATATCTGTTGCCAATGACCACTTTAATTTGCAATGACAGTTCCAATAATACTTAGAAATGTTTAATGCTGTTTTTGCTCCAAAGCCAGATGGTAAGATTTATCATTGGTTAAAGAGTATAGTTCGAGGATGAAAGCAGAATTTCAGTTGTCCACAGTAGGCAGAGAATTTACACATTCGCTCCTGGTAATTTCCAATAATTTGCTGACTATTTTGGTCCTAATGAAGCCTGGATAAACTTGATCATTTTGTTACAAAGGGTCGTCACAACGGTTAGAGAACACCATCCGCAAGCTTTTCAATATGGTGCTAACGTGTGTCTGCATTGTCCAAACTGCAGTTAGATAGAATGTTACGCCAAGGCCCATTTACTCTCCTGGCAGAAAAAGATCATGAAGATTGGCAGAGCATGTTAAGACATTGTGCTTTGCGATATTTGGTTCTGTGTACATTTCCTGCCACGTTCGCCGACAAGACCAACAGCAATGAAATGTTTTTTAAACATAGTATTCAAATGCAAGTTTTTATTATATCAGAGCAAGAGAATCGCCTGGAATTTCTATCCCTTAGCATGTGTATTAGGAACCCAAATATTAACTTCAAGCAGGTGCTTTGTGCACTTCCTTAAATTTGTGGGTGAATCTTGCACACAGTCCAATAGAGGCTGTTAATTGTATATAGAGATATTAAATCATGTACCAATCAGTTTTGATGCCTCTTGCACAAAATCGTCCTATATATACGCAGCCCACTTACAACCGGCCAAACCAGGCTATTGTTGGTGTTGAGGTAGCCTTCTACATTAAAGGAACAACACCCTTCCTTGGCCAATCCTGTGCTAACACCGGCCCAGTCCGATCCTCGGTTGCCTCCAACCTGATCCATCTTCCTATGCTCTCTGCCCAGTCTAGCCTACGTTCCCCCTATAATCCAGACCTCGCCCTACCACCTCCAAGCCATCCCTCTGAAATCCACATCCCAACTATCTTCCCTTGCTATCCGTATAAATGCAGGAGACTATGATGTAAAGCCTTTGAGCTCTGAAAACTGTTGTGGCCAGAGCCTCAGATGCGACAGAATTTCACTGCTCTCACAAAACCGAAGTGGCCTCACTGCACCACTCTGCCTTATTCCACATTACCCAGGAGGAGGTATTATTTCTAACTCATTGCATTTCTTTGTTTTTTCTCTGATGGTATTTCCCTCTTAAAAATTAAACATGAATTAAAGTAGACCATCCCCATGGTAAAATATTGCCTACCTTCCAGGACACAACAGATTTGTGTTTAAATTGGCCGTTCCTTGACATTTCTTCTGTTTTTAAAAAAATACACTTTTATATGAAAAAGGAGAAAATAATCTTAACTGTGGAAAGTGGGAACTCCATAATTTACCTGGATAAAACTTGGTGTTCCTGCTGTTTGAAATCCAAAATTACCTTGGACGACATCTACCCTTTTTGCAACATAAACTTAGAAGCTGCTATTCATGCTCGGAGGAAAAAGTACCCTGAAATTTGGCAAACGTCCAGTACATCCGTTAAATTTAATTAGTGCAAAGTATTTTTGTCTCCCATAAAAATGGAAGTTAATTGTGATTAACAAAAATGGAGAATATCGAAATAAAAAAATATTTGGGGCTTATGCCATTTTGTTGCTGACTGTACAGAAATGTTACTACAAGCTGGAATTGTGAATTACAGTGGGTAACATCTTGGTAATTTCTGCCATGTAAAGATGCAGAGTGATTTACATCGACTATTGCTTAGTTTTTCACCTTTTATATATCTTTAATTGCACACTACATGTTGCAGGATGGGAAGAGGATTTAGCTATTCATGTACATTTATTTTTTACTAAAAGCATTAGGTGAGCTGCTTTAAATCTGTTCATTGATTATATAGTCTTTAAATTATTATTTTTTAAATGATTCAGGAAGTAATAGTTGAGAAAGCCTCTTTCTTCCACCCTTTCAGCCCCCCCCCCCCCAAAAAACATTACCAAGCTCGAATCGGTAAAAACAAGCTGTGGCGGAGTAGCCTTTGCTGAAAAGATTGATGCAATAGGGAATGACCTTGGCTTGGAGCAGGAGCTAGTGATGTATGTACGAGCATCTCGCTGCTAAATGGACCCAGATTTGTAGCACTAATATACATGGAAGCCCAGAACCAAACTCAGGATGGCAATAAATCAACAGCCACTTTAGGTGTCATTTCTGGTTTATATTCTGGTATTGTTCTATCAGTTTAATTCATGTCACTATCATCTGTTCATCTGGAACAGTTTTATATAATTTTCCAGTGGAGTTACCTGACAAATCCCATCAAATTAACAAGGTACATTAACAATATTGACTGCTTCTGTGGTTTCTGGAGCTTTTGGACCATTGAATAAATTTTAGATGTATTTTCTTTTTAGCTAGCAATTTTCAGGGGCTTTGTCAAGTCGAAACAATTGTTTATATTTTAGTCTTAGACCGATTACAGTAAGTTTAAAATGTGATATTTTTTTAGTACGATATTTTTCAATTTATCCGATTTATTATCATAGGAAGTATTCACCATTTTCTGTTTATTAAAATGTATGCATTCTGTTCACTTCAATTAGTGTTTTTATTGAGATTAGTTTATTTTTTAATCTTTTAGTGATCCGATACTCCTCTGGGCTTCCATATCAGGTTTTGTTAATGCTGTCTTTCATGTTTAATGAAAATTACAATCATAAAAATATTGATGCCTTTTCTCTAGTTATTTAATGATAATTGTTTTATGTTGGGTGCCGTCACGCTAATATCATTTATTTACACTTGCATTATTAAAGGCGTTCTTTGAAGAGTTGGGAAGTTACTTGTTAATTTAGCGATTCATGCCGACCAAATATTAATTTTTTGTTAAGGACGAATGGAAATTCTTTAAATAATACAAAATCAAATTTTGTTTCTACTGGAGTTTGGAGAGCTAGTCACGACATACCGGGTACTTTATGCCCTGGTGATTGACAAATACAGTAATTGTTATATTGACAACATTTAGTACAATGAGGAGTTGACCACATTGGTCAAGCAAATGGTTAAATCTGTGCAGAAGTGAACATGTTTATTTGCCAGGTGTCTGGACCACACTCTAAATTTATTCGTACTTTGAAAGGATGAACACTATCTCGAGCGTTTGTAGAATAAGACTTCTTTTCACAAGTCGCATTAGTGGCAAAGATTCCCTAATGAACCAGGTTTTGCATATTCAAGTAGATTATTACACCGCTCAAACTGTACTTCATTATTTTTGACTCTTTTGTCTGTACTAAAATGAGCCTTAGTACACCTGTTTGGCTGTGTAAATTACCAGTCTTGTTGAAACAATGGATTGATATTCATTATGGTATCAATCTCCTCAGGGAGCTGGCTTGCTGCCATATTGAAAATTTCTCAGCAGAGATGAAATTTTATTTCTTATGCCATCACAGCCCCTAATATCTCCATTCAGCTATGAATTATGTAGTGTAAAAAAATCTGTCTGTAGCTGGGATGAAAATATGTTCCTTAAGTAAAACAGAAATGCTGGAAACACTCAGCAGCTAATATTTCAGGCTGAAGACCCTTTAACAAAACTGGAAAGGAGACAAAACATTAATATTGTTCACTGCTTCTCTTTCCGCAGATGCTGCTTGACGGGCTGAGGGTTTACTGTATTTTCTGTTTCTATTTTGGATTTCCAACTTCTGCACTTTTTTTTAACATTTCTGTTGATTTCTCAAGTTTTACTTTCCTTCATTTTATGGCAAGCACTTATATACCAGAAAGCTATGGGTTCTATTTCAACTATGTTTGGGCTCTTAATCTGAGATAATATTTGAAAAAGTACCAGAGAATGCTTGTGATAGCGGGGACATTTTTAAATGTTAAGTTAAATTGCCTGAGGTTGTAAATGCCATGGAATTGTCCACACAAATGTGGAGAGTCGTCTAGTGATCTGGCCAGTATCTGACCTTGGTTTAAAACAAGTGGATAAATAATCAGCTTATTAATTAATTTTCATAGCAACCAATTGTGCTCTTAGAAAAGGCAACTGTATCGTAGTGATCATATTGAAAGTCTGAAATGAAAGAAGATAATTACACTTTTAAATTCGCCGAAGACTTGTTAGGCATTTTAGTCTATTGCTTTTTCGGAAATAAGTTATGTAGTGGATGCTTTTGTGGACACATTCACTCCATCAGATTTTTGTAAAGTGCATTCTGATGCTTTGAACATTGAATATTGGTGTTCAATGGAAAATATTTCCCTATCAGTGCTGATTTCACAGTGGGAATGACAATTTCACTGATGGCCACTGACCACATGGACTTTGGGATCAGCTGGGTAACAATTTGAGGATTAATTTGTGAGTACCAGGGCTCCATTTCATAATCTATTATACTCATACTGCACAGAAATCATGCTGAAATCGTGAATTGATTTAAACCTTTGGTGTTGACAAAATATTCCTGCAGCTCAGTCTGAATATCTTGCACTTGTTACATGTGTTCAAAGAGTTTTTAAGGGTTATCAAGCAATAATCAGTGCTTATCAAGTTAACTAGCCCTTAAAATAATTAAGTTTATATATCTGCAATAATTCCTTTCTGACGTGCGAAATATAAGGGATTTAGCATTTCAAATCAATTGGCTATTCCTACCTTTTTAATTATTTTAATCATTCCGACCTTTGTATTCAATGCGAAACAAAAAAGCTTAAGTGCTTCCTGGAGTAACTCAGCGGGGCAGGCAACATCTCTGGAGAGAAGGAATGGGTGACGTTTCGGCTTTAGACCCTTCTTCAGACTGACAGTCGGCAGAGGGAAACTGGAAATGCGGAAGGGTACAAAGAGAATGTAAGGTGTGAAAATGACAAATCAAAGCAGACGATGACCTAGGAAATGTAGAATGCTTCATTGTTGGCTGAGGGGAAGATGACAACAAGGCATACAAACAGTAAAATTCATCTGGACAGTGAAACAAGTCAGAGAACTAGGGTGGGGGAGAGACAGAGAGAGAGAGAGCAAAGGTTACAAAGTTAGATAAATCAATATTAATACCGCTGGGTTGTGAGCTGCCCATGTAAAATATGAGGTGCTGTTCCTCCAATTTGTGCTGGGCCTTACTCTGCCAGTGGAGGAGGCCCAGGACAGAAAGGTCGATTTGGGAAGGAGAGTTAAAGTGTTTAGCAACTGGGAGATTGGCTGCTCAGCCAGGTTTACGATATCATAGTTGCCTCACGCCAAGATTCCCAGGGAATTGATGCTTGACAGCTGAACGGCCAGAAAGCTCTCTCTGCAGAAACAGTTAGATCTGTGGGTTTCTTAACGTTGGTTGGAAAATGCATCACTTTGCGACTGCCTGGATCATTTATCATACTGGGTCATTTATTTGGTTCAAAGTAAAGGAAAATTAATTCAACTTGCCACAAAGATGAGGAATGATCACTGAAACATTTCCTCAATGGTTTTTTTTCTCAGTAATTAGATTTTTAGCTTTTATTGCATCACTAGATCTAACAAGTTATTGAAAGGTTTATTTCGTGTTTTTAAAAAATAGCCAGTTAATGAGAGCATATTAAGCACAAAGTTATGATTTTTTTTCACCACACTTCATCTTCTGAAGTTTGATTTGTACAGTAATTGAAATTATTACCCAGAACTGCTGTACTGAGATTAATATGTAGTATACAATTAACATTCAGTATCCTTATGAGTTGCACAGTGTTACTTCATGTAGGATATAGCCATATCATGACATTAGTTTGTTTCTACATCATAAACTTTCACTGGCAATTTCACCCCCAATCTAATCCCTTACTGTACTGCAACAGGACTGTTTGTTAATGTTGTCCCCATAGCGTTTGAATTAATTAATCCAAAATAAAAACAAGCATTTTAAGTTGGATCTCAGTAAACCTTGTATATATCAAGTCATGTATTTCTGCACCATCCTCCAAATTTGCCTTATTGTCTAACAACTGGGCAGCACTGGCACGGCAGTAGAGCTTGCCTCACATTGCCAGACACCCAGGATCGATCCTGGCTGCGGGTGCTGTCTGCAGAGGTTGTACGTTCTCCCTGTAACCGCGTGGGTTTCTCCGGGTGCTCCAGTTTCCTCCCCCATTCCAAAGTCGTGCAGGTTTGTAGGTTGATTGGCTTCTGTAATTTTGCTTCTCGTGTTAGGATGTGAAACTGGGATAACATAGAACTGGGGTATGGGTGATCGACGGTCGGCGTGGACTCAGTGAGCCGAAGGGACTATTTCCGCGCTGTATCTCTAAACTAAACACAATGCACTTTGAGGTGTTGGTTCTTGTATCACCACGATTATAAAACTAATATCCAATCTGATCCAGTGAGTCATGTAGCTTTGTGTTCTAAATAACTAGCACACTGTAGCAGTCGTGTAACTTTCTCACCATAATTGGTGTCTTTATTTGATAAAGTGACAGCGTTTTCAGTGCAACCAAATTCTACACCACTACTGTTTTTAAGAATATAGTGCTTATATCACTTGCTTTTTATCATTATTTTGTTCAGCTGGTGGTCCAGAAATCTGCTCTGTATTCAATCTTCTCTTAGAATGAGGGAGAAAAGCTCCAGAGTTTCAGAGGGCTTAAGAGAGTATTTTATGTGTTCATTCCATTAAGATTTATAAAGTGTGTCAAATGGTTGATATAAAATCACTTACACAGCCCACTGGTTTATATCCCCACTGATTCACAGGTATCTCTGGAGAAAAGGTGGAGATAGACCCTGTTACTAATCAGAAGGCAAGCACCAAGTTTTGGATTAAACAGAAACCCATTTCAATTGATTCTGATCTACTCTGCGCTTGTGACCTTGTGGAAGAGAAGAGTCCAAGTATGTGGTACTATATATTTTTTGGTGTGTATCTTTGTGCTGCTCTATGAATAAGTGCATGCACTCAAATAGTAAAATGAGAGCCGCATATTGTCCACAGGTTTAATATTAGATAAGACAGCAGTGCCTATGATCCATTATTTTATCTTTTGGATTGCGAACTGTAAAACTGCTATGTTACTGAAATCATTTCCTAAATTCTCAGCCATCTCAAAAGGTTGAGCAACATTTTGTCACACTCTGCAGCGGGCGGCCCTGTTAATCTATCAGAGTTGGCTGGTGATAAACCCAGTCAAATTTAAGTTGAGAATTTAATAAGGTCTGTGACATACAATCAGTTACTGGTGTTCTCACGTCAGTTAGATGTTTTCTCTTTATTGTGCTCCTATTTTTAAACAGGAATGTGGTAGGGTTGAACATTAAGTTGTGTTCGGAAGAGGTTTATGGTTTTAGTGTTTATATCCAAGTTCATTGCAGTCTGTACCTGGATAATTTGATTTGACAAGTGTTTGTGGGTATTAGCTGACACAGTGTGAAGGAAAATAACATGTACGATTTCATTCATACAGTGCTCCCCATAATGTTTGGGACAAAGACCCATCATTATTTATTTGCCTCTGTACTCCACAATTTGAGATTTGTAATAGAAAAAAAATTACATGTGTTTAAAGTGCACATTGTCAGATTTTAATAAAGGCCATTTTTATACATCTTGGTTTCACCATGTAGAAATTACAGTAGTGTTTATACATCGTCGTCGTCCCCCGTCCCCCCCCATTTCAGGGCACCATAATATTTGGGACACAGCAGTGTCATGTTAATGAAAGTAGTCTTTTTTAGTATTTTGTTGCATATCCTTTGCATGCAATGACTGCTTGAAGTCTGCGATTCATGGACATCACCAGTTGCTGGGTGTCTTCTCTGGTGATGCTCTGCCAGGTCTGTTTTGCAGCCATTTTTAGCTTATGCTTGTTTTGGGGGCTAGAACCCTTAATTTTTCTCTTCAGCATATAAAAGGAATGCTAAATTGGGTTCAGATCGGGTGATTGACTTGGTCACTCAAGAATTGACCATATTTTAGCTTTGGAAAAACTCCTTTGGTGCTTTAGCAGTATGTTTTGGGAGCATTGGGACCTTCTTGCTGTAGAATGAACCGCCGGCCAATGAGTTTTGACGCATTTGTTTGAACTTGAGCAGATAGAATTTGTCTATACACTTCAGAATTCATTATGCTACTATCATCAGCAGTTGTATCATCAATGAAGATAAGTGAACCAGTACCTTCAGCAGCCATACATGCCTAGGCCATAACACCCCCACCACCGTGTTTCACAGACATGGTGGTATACTTTGGATCTTGGGCAGTTCCTTCTCTCTTCCATACTTTGCTCTTGCCATCACTCTGATCTAAGTTAATCTTCATCTCATCTGTCCACATGACCTTTTTCCAGAACTGTGGTTGCTCTTTGAGGTACTACTTGGCAAACTGTAACCTGGCCATCCTAGTTTTGCGGCTAACCAGTGGTTTGCATCTTGCAGTGTAGCTTCTGTATTTCTGTTTATGAAGTCTTCTGTGGATAGTGGTCATTAAGAAATCCACACCTGATTTCTGAAGAGCATTTCTGATCTGTCGGGCAGGTGTTTGGGGTATTTTCTTTATTATAGAGAGAATCCTTCTGTCATCAACTGTGGAGTCGTCCTTGCCCTGCCAGTCCCTTTGCGATTAATAAGCTCACCAGTGCACTCTCAGCTCAATGATGTTCCAAACAATAGGTTTTGGTAAGCCTAAGGGATGATTGGCTGATGTCTCTAACAGTTTTATTCTTGTTTCTCAGTCTCATAATGGCTTCTTTGACTTTCATTGGCACAACTTTGGTCCTCGTGCTGATAAACAGCAATAAAAGTTTCCAAACATGATGGAAAGACTGGAGGAAAGACTAGGTGCTGAGAGCTCTTATACCTGCATTAAGGAGGCAATTAAACACACCTGAGCAATCACAAACACCTGTGAAGCCATGTGTCCCAAACATTATGGTGCCCTGAAAGGGGGGACTATGTATGGGGACATAGGGGGGACAGCTGTAATTTCTATATGGTGAAATCAAAATGTATAAAAATGGCCTTTAATAAAATCTGACAATGTGAACTTTAACCACGTGTGTTTTTTTTTCTAATACAAATCTCAAATTGCAGAGTACAGAGGCAAATAAATAAATGTCCTAAACATTATGGAGGGCACTGTATGTTTATATAATTGTTTTATCATTCTTAACTATATATTGTACAGTGTTTTTTGATTTTAAACTGTTCATATCAGGATTTGTGGTCTATATTTGAACAGTTTTACCCAATTCCCTCAGAAGAGGAACATAAAATTACTTGGGACCAATTTCAAATGAAGGATTGTTTTACTTATGGAAATGCACCCTTCTCAGCCTCCATAAGAAATCCAGCTTGCTTCCTGCGAAGTTTGTTCATCACAGTATCTTGGATGGTTTTTAGGGAGGCACCTTTCTGTCTCCATTATAAGTTAATTTATTATCTTTTATTAAAGATATAATCGTAAACATTTTATATTATGATTACTTTTTTACTTCTAAATTAGAAAAATATGGTGGCAATTGCAACTCATTATAAAAACAGTTTATTTAACATTTCCAAGCAAAAATGTTCAAATACTAAGGTACCTCAGGTGCAATAAATCATTTTAAAGTTTAGTCATTGAAATGCATATAAATTAAGCAGGATTTAATAATTCAATGATATGTGTTGTCAAATGATCAATTTTCTTATTATTCCACAGAATAGTCAGTGGCATGGTTCTGAGTAGAAAATACTCAAACACTTGGATGCAACAAACTAAAATACTATTTTTGATATGAAGGTTCCATATAATGCATGTTGACTTTTAAATGCGATACAAACACCACCAAATTGCTGAGTGTTTAGCTTATTGGTCCTTTTTGCAGAATAATTTTGATATTACCATACATGTGGAGCTGATATTCAAAAAAAAAATGATGGCTATTTGCATATTTAGATCCTCCTTTGCTTTAATGACGGTGGTCGTAATCAGAGGATATTTTGGTGTACCTCACGCTACAGTCAGCATTACCTTAAACCCATCTTTCAAAATGTCCAGCCACTAATTAAATGGTTTATTTTATGCAGTGTGGTTCCCTCTCCCTCTCCCTCTCCCCCCTCTCTAACTCTCTCTCTCTCTCTCTCTCTCTCTCTCTCTCTCTCTCTCTCTCTCTCTCTCTCTCTTTTTTATATGAACTTGGCTTTGCAACACTTAGAAATGGTTGCAAATGCTAGTATGCTAATATACTTGTCAAACCTCGATACGTGATGAAAGATTGCTTTGTTTCACACTGTTAAATAAGATGTTTCAGTTTTCTTTCAGCGCTGCGTTATTTGGTTAAATCCTGGATATCATTAATTGGATGCAGTACATCGTGTGACCTTGATCCCCCCCCCCCCCCCCCCCTCAATCGTTATCATTCCACTGCTGCAGAGGGGCTTAACAGAACGTTAACCTGATAATGGGGACTGGGCCTTCTCGTCGTGCCCCATCATATAGTTTTCTACTGAGCAGTTCTGCTTGACTAGCTAAAGAAGGTGGCAAGAAGATTAATGATGGTAGGCTAATACAGGAGGGTGCACCTTTCCAAGACTTCCACCACAGAGATATTAGAGCTCAACCAGAGCTTGGCTTTTTCCTTAACCTGTGACCTTTAACCCTCCCTCACCGTTGAGATCTGTCAGTGCAGCCGACGTTTTGATTGATGTTCCTACAAGAGTCGGTCTTTTTCATTGAATTTCACATCTGCACGAAAATAGCTTCCCTTGCAGAATTCGTGCTGGCGGTTAGTGATAGCAAAATTGATGGTAGAAATGTTTTTATGTGGTTTTCATTTAAAACCAAAGATACTTGACACATGCTAATGTAGTGCTGTGCCCTGCAAAGCCCTGTTCCTGAGTTTATTCAGTTCAGTGTAATTAATGCCTTGAATCTTGCTGTAATATGGATCACACTGGTGGCAAACTTTAAAAGGAGGTAATCTTAATTCATTTAAAGCGCAGTTAATGTTTACTGTCGTCCCAGCAATATTGACCTCCAATGTGGCTTATCACATGTGTATGGGTCACAAATTTCACTTTGGTGCTAATTTTGATTTTTACGGTACTTGACGGTATGAGTTAACTCGCTGCCTTGTTAACTGGACAAAAACCCTATTTGTTTAAGGAGTAACGTAATATAAGTAATCCTAAGGTGATGTTTGGAGAGAACCAAGTGCCAGGTTGGGCTGGGTCCAGATTTTAAATCTGCATTAGGACTATTTGGGATGCTTTCACAGTTGTCTGACAAGGTAATCTATACTTGAGCCCCAGTGCCAATTTGTTGTTTTTGGCAACGTACTATAGCCACATGCAACTTTGCTGTAATGCATATTCCCCACTTGGTGCAGTTTAATCCATATTGGGCAGAGTAACAGGGAAGAGCTGGTGATGGCTAAATAAATGTATTCCCAACCCACCCCGGCCTGTTCAAAGTATTTTGTTCACTTCTGTCTGGGGCAATTTCCACCCCCCCCCCCCCCCCCCCTACCCCTTTGCTTGTTGAAATTGGCAAACAATATTGAATTAAGCCCTGGTATGTGTTGGAGAATGCACAAAGTGCTGGAACAACTCAGCGGGGCAGGCGGCATCCCCGGAGAACATGGGTAGCTTACGTTTTGGGTTGGGACCCTTCTACAGACTGATTGTAAGGGGGAGGAGGGGGGGGGCAGAAGGGAGGAGGGGCATGATGAGGCCTGGCAGGTAATACATTGATGAAGGTGATGATGGTTTTATGATGGGAGGTGGTGCAATGAACACATGGTGCTGGAGTAACTCAGTGGGTCAGGCAGACTCTCTGGAGAAAATGCATGGGTGACGTTTCAGGTCGGGGCCCTTCTTCAGACTCTGTTTTTGAAAGAATCTGATTTGACGTGGCATTTTAACATGTTCTTGCGCCTGTGCCAGGCACATGCTGCGGGCACTGCTTCACCAGCGCGATTATTCAATTTGGTTCACAATTCTGATTAACTGGTTGTGATTTCCATGACGACCACGGGACATTCTGCCCTGATTTGCTGCTGCCACTGTAAATCGTGGCCAATTAGCAAGTACGTTAATAGTATTTGGATACTGTATTCTGCTTTCTGCTGCTGCTGAGAGTTATTTATTAAACGAGACAATGATTGGTAATTTTGTCGGTGATATAATTAAGTGGTTGGGGATGGCACAGAGGTGAGGAGCTGACCGAGATTGTTGCTGCGCACGTCCAAATGGCTGTCGGTGGAGTCAAACTCTGCTCAACTTGTCAGTGCGTGAGGGGAAAAGGCTCTCTCAAGGAAAACAAGCTGTGCTCAGGCAAGTTTCCTTCCTTGCTCTCAACTCGCGTCTTTTACTGCTGCTTCCAACCACAAGAACCATAATGCAATTATTAAAAATGTGTTCCAAACCATCTTGGCCTTTTTTAAAACATAATTTCTCAGTTGATCGACAATCATTGCATGTGGAGCAAGCTCATGCTAACTTTAGGTAATTTTTGCATTCTAATCAGTTCCTTTTAAAATGTTCCATCTTTTGTGCAAAAAAAAAAATTAAACCTACGCGAGTTCAGCAAATGATGGTGGTATCAGGAACAAAATTAAATTTTTTGCATCATTCTTGTAGCAAATACTGTAATCAGCCTTATTAATAGAGGTCTTGACTATCCTGTCAGAACTAGCCTACTAGGGTATTTTAGTTTAATTACACTAACCAATTAAAACTCCTAGCAGTGTTCTGATTTCCTTCTACTTGGACTTGAGTGGAGATGACATTTACAAGCCTTGGCTTTCAAGTAGACAATAGTTTGATTGATGAGCTGCAGAAGGAATGAGGGAGGCGATTGCCATGTGGACGAACTGCTTAGTACACTTTGATTTATTTATCATCTGTTCCTAAAACAAGACTGGTGAGGTGATAGTGGCGGGCAGTGGGGTGTGCTGTGATTTACAAGGTACACTGCTACATTCCAAAAGGAGTCAGTTGGCAGAGGGTGGATGTGCAATATGAGGACAAGGATGCAAGAATCAGCTGCAAAGAGTTTGGCCCTTGCACAGCGAGTAACTGTAGTCTCTGCCATTTCACCGTAGTATTAACGAGGAGGTTTCTGTCAGTTTGCCACAGACTGAAGCAGTCTGATCTGATCCTGATGTGTATCCCATAATGTCGGTGTGAATTAGACTAGTTATGTGAAACTTTTCCAATTAAATTGCACATAAAACCTCTGTCATGCTGCGCGAGATGGCTGATTTGACATTTCTCAAAAATGGCAGTATATTATGGCAAACCCTATTTTGAGCTGTGAGCTTCAACTCTACTTTAAAATAAATTTGCTTTAAAAATGGAAAGTACAATGTGTACCTCCTCTCACATTGTACCCTTGGGAGGTTAAATATGTTATTGTCAAAAATGCAAAATGAAATCACTTTGGAGAATTGGACAATTCCAATATTTTTAACTATTCACAATTACTTTCAGCCATCCTGTCCTATATTTTTGCTTTATATTATTAATGCTTTAAAAAAAACTCAAAGCAAAGTGTTCACTGAAGTATTTGTAGTAGTATATTGTCACGTTTACCAAGATACAGTGAAAAGCTTTTGTTGCATGCTAATCAATCAGTGGGAAGACAATATATGATTACAATCGAGCCATCCACTGTACAGAACCATTGTACATTTATTGGGTTTGCCAGTTCAATGCAGTATTCTTTTAACATTTCTTTCTTTTTACTATTATTGATCTTCAGACGTGATGATGTGTGTTCACCTAGCCTACCTGTTATGATTGAGTGCATCTCCACACCAGTCGTACTTTTTTATCACTTTCCTCCTGTGGTTTCTCGACTCTCACCTTCCCATTTATTACATGTTCATATAACTCTTTCTTATCATTTTGATTGTGTGAAGCCTTTTTGTCAATTCTTCAACAGTTACCACTATACTTCCAGAATAGTACAAAAGCAAAATACTGAGAAGATGATTAAATTCAGACATGATGGCAAAACAATCAAGGGATTGTGATAGTAGAATTAGGCCATTTGGCCCATCGCTTAGCCATTCAATCATGGCTGATCTATCCCTCCCTCCTAACCCCATTCCCCTGCACTCTCCCCATACCCTTTGACACCTGTATTAATCAAGAAACTATCTATCCCTTAAATATATCCACTGACATTGCCTCCACAGCCTTCTGTGGCAAAGATTTCCACAGTTTCAACACCCTCTGACTGAAGATAGTCAGTAATCATATATGTTTAAGAAAGAACTGCAGATGCTGGAAAAATTGAAGATAGACAAAAATGCTGGAGAAACTCCACAGGTGAGGCAGCATCTATGGAGAGAAGGAATAGATGACGTTTCGGGTCGAGACCTGAAACGTCACTTATTCCTTCGCTCCATAGTTGCTGCCTCACCTGCTGAGTTTCTCCAGCATTTTTGTCTACCAGTAATCATATATTGTCTTTTCACTGACAATGCTGGAATTGCCGACAGGTCAGGCAAAACCTGTGGGAAGAAACTAGCGCATAATACATTTCTAGGTTTAATTCCTCTCAGTTACAGTGCCCTCCATAATGTTTGGAACAAAGACCCATCATTTTTTTATTTGCCTCTGTACTCCACAATTTGAGATTTGTAATAGAACAAATCACATGTGGTTAAAGTGCACATTGTCAGATTTTATTAAAGGGCATTTTTATACATTTTGGTTTCACCATGTAGAAATTACAGCTGTGTTTATACATAGTCCCCCCATTTCAGGGCACCATAGTGTTTGGGACACATGGCTTCACAGGTGTTTGTAATTGCTCAGGTGTGTTTAATTGCCTCCTTAATGCAGGTATAAGAGAGCTCTCAGCACCCAGTCTTTCCATCACCTTTGCAAACTTTTATTGCTGTTTATCAACATGAGGACCAAAGTTGTACCAAAGCCAACAAAGCCATTATGAGACTGAGAAATAAGAATAAAACTGTTAAAGACATCAGCCAAACCTTAGGCTTACCAAAATCAACTGTTTGGAACATCGTTAAGAAGAAAGAGAGCACTGGTGAGCTTACTAATCGCAAAGGGACTGGCAGACCAAGGAAGACCTCCACAGCTGATGATGGAAGAATTTTCTTTATAATAAAGAAAAATCCCCAAACACCTGCCCGACAGATCAGAAATGCTCTTCAGGAATCAGGTGTGGATTTGACAATGACCACTGTCCGCAGAAGACATCATGGACAGAAATACAGAGGCTACACTGCAAGATGCAAACCACTGGTTAGCCGCAAAAATAAGATGGCCAAGTTACAGTTTGCCAAGAAGTATTTAAAAGAGCAACCACAGTTCTGGAAAAAAAGGTCTTGTGTACAGATGAGACGAAGATTAACATATCAGAGTAATGGCAAAAGCAAAGTATGAAGGAGAGAAGGAATTGCCCAAGATCCAAAAGCGTACCACCTCATCTGTGAAACACGGTGGTGGGGGTGTTATGGCCTGGGCATGTCTGGCTGTTGAAGGTACTGGCTCACTTATCTTAATTGATAATACAACTGCTGATGGTAGCATAATGAAGTCTGAAGTGTATAGACACATCCTATCTGCTCAAGTTCAAACAAATGCCTCAAAACTCATTGGCCGGCAGTTCATTCTACAGTAAGACAATGATCCCAAACGTACTGCCAAAGCAACAAAGGAGTTTTTTCAAAGCTAAACTTTATTAAAATCTGACAATGTGCATTTTAACCAAATGTGATTTTTGTTCTATTACAAATCTCAAATTGTGGAGTACAGAGGCAAATAAATAAATGATGGGCCTTTGTCTCAAACATTATGGAGGGCACTGTATGTGTGGTTCTTCCATTCCATTTAAAAATAACTGCTGTTTATATAAACAAATTCCAAGGAGACTACCAAATAAAATGCTTTTTTAAAGCATTATTTTGCATGCTTTTATTTTTATTAAAAAAGCATTTCCCCCTTTAAAAAAAACCCCCCCCCAAAACATTTTACTGTGACCCATTTATAATACAATACAAGTATTGTATACTAGATGAGGAGGTATTGGAGCTGTAGCAATATTGTTTGGTCTGAGTTCTGGTGTGGGACATGTTTTCTTTTCTTATGAATGCTGAATATATCTTTGCTCCAAATTTTATTTATGTCTTTTGTGCATGTCAATATGTCTGTGATTTTATTTTGATTACTTGCAATTTAGATGTTTGCTTTTTAAAAATGCAGCATATTAAAAAAACAAGAAACACAGTGACACTACTTCAGTCAAACACAAACTCCATACGGCACACCTGCGTATGTCTAGTGGGGCTCCTCAGATTAATTTGCTAATCTCAGTAGTATTGAAGCTGTTTAACTCAGCAAATCTCAGAACATTCACTGCACTGCAGCCTTTCGTATAGAACAGAGCACTGTCATTGCAAATTCTTTTGGAAACTATTTTTGGTATTATTGGCTCAAGTGTATTAATATAAAGTGAAAAACTTTATTTTTATCTTGCCGATCATGCCAAAGATGGATGACGTTTCCGATCGGATCCCTTCAGACTGATCATCTGACATTGAGTTGGGACCTTGCCTCAGACTGATGATCAGTCTGAGGCAAGGTCCCAACTCAATGTCGCCTGTCCATTTCCCTCCTCAGATGCTGTCTGACCCACTGATTTCCTCCAGCACATTGTTTTTTTGCCTCAAGATTCCAGCACCTGCAGTCTCATGTGTCTGCAAGTCATTCCCACACCATGAGTGCAACAGGGATTGCAAATAAGACGGGAAACTGTACAGAATATAGTGTTGCGGTTACTGCAAAAGTGCAGGTGCAAATAAAGTGCAAGGACTGCAATGGGGTAATTTGGAAAATTGAGAATCTCCCCAAGCGTGCGAGAAGTCCATTTAAGAGTTTAGTAAGTGGGTAAGAAGTTAATTTTTAATACTGTGATAAGTGCTTCCAAGCCTTCCATCCTTCATTTCTTTCATTGTTTGACTTCCAAAGATAACTTTCGATATTTTTCTTGTTCAAATTCTTTGGACACCAATATGGTAAATTATTGAATGACGTAGACTGAGAAGGTCCCATAATCAGTCCATGGACACTCATGCCTTTTAGTTAAGTTTAGAGATACAGCGCGGAAACAGGCCCTTCGGCCCACCGAGTCCGCGCCGACCAGCGACCCACTAACACTAACACTATCCTAGATGCACACTAGGGACAATTTACAATGATACCTACAAAACTGTATGTCTTTGGAGTGTGGGAGTAAACAGGAGCTGTCGGAGAAAACCCACTGTCACAGGGAGAACTTATAAACTCCGTACAGACAAGCGCCCTTAGTCAGGATCGAACCTGGGTTTGTAATCTAACATTGGGTCCGACGATAAGGGAGGACAAGATTTGACCTCAGATCTCACTGGGGACCATTTAAAGACTGCTGGCGGCCGTGCAAACCTGCTGGCTGAGTGCAGGAGAGATTGAGCACCCAAGTTCTGCGTAGCCTGATGATGTTCTCTCACAAGTTTCCCAAATGAAGTAGGAATATTGAAGAACAGCTGTTAACATCTTCAAGCAATTAATTTGTATCTGTAAAAAGTTTAGAAAATTATGCAAGTATGTGCCTATTTTTTAGATTTTTCCACTAGTATAACAAGTCAGAGCAAACATAAGTGCCTCATTAAACCAGCTGTTGAGAACCAACGTGTGAAATGAGAAAGTATTATTTTTCTTATCTGGGGGAAAAAAGTGAAGCAAACCATCCAATTGAATTTTTTTGCATTTATTGTAATAACTTTTTTAATAGGTTTTTCTGTGAAAATCATCCCTACTCAGTTGTAACAAAACACCACTCCATTTACATACTAATGAGCCTCTAATTAAGATTTTTTTTTCATTGAGACTTTTAAAATACATTGGACATTAGTACCACTGGGGGCTTTTTGTCAAATGCTTTGAAAATACTTTTTAAATTATTTGACAATTTCCAATTTGGGAATTTATCTTAATGGTTAGTAAATCATAATTATGTTTAATTGCCCTTTTTACCATGAAACCAGTAGGAAACTCTAATTAATATGTCATCAGCATGTAGTTTCTCATTTCTTTTGCAGAAGTATTTGTACATTCAAAAAGATAAATTACGGAACATTTCTGTAAGTGTAAAGCGTAAACTTAAAATTCTGCTGTGACTATTATGGCCCCAAAAAAACGGATTTTTTTTTTGCCTAATGACAATTTGAAAACTTCCCTTATCCCTCCCCCCTTCTGGCTGTAGTACAATTATTGTCTATTGTTTTTTTGGAATCAGTTACATAATCTTTGAATCAGATGGTTAAATGAGGCAATTGTTTTCAGTAGGGAGGTCTGGTGTTGATTTTGTGGTGAAGTAGGCCAATTGTTTTATTGTTTGAGTTTGTACATGGCCTTTTCTATTAAAAAAAAAAGTCCTTCATAAAAGTTCAGGACGTGAAAGGTTACAGGGAGAAGGCAGGAGAATGGGGTTGAGAGGTAAAAAATTGGGTGTTGGGCCAAGGGGAGTATTTTTCTCTTTTGTTTTGCTCAAGGGAAGTGGAATAATGGTTGGTGCAAGAAAACTGACCTTTTCACCAAATGTGAATCCTTGAATATTGATGCAATTGTACTTCTAACAAAATAATTGTCCAGGTAGCTTAACCTGAAATTTCTGCGGTATATCTATTCCTCCGGGGACTTCTGTTCCCTCTCTGCTGTATGGATCCTGCTCCTAGCTCTGCTCCTGCATTGAGTGCTTGAGGTTTACCACAAACAGTTTAACTACTCCAAGACTGCATCCTGTATTGAAGATTTGGGGATTGGCAGTTGACCTTTCCGCCAACAGCAGTCTTGAAAATAGCAGTGACTGTGGAGAAAAATAGCCTAAAACGTGATTGTGTGTTTCTTTATTACTTGCAAGGGAATTCAAGATCTGGGAGCCCAACTGATCAATAAGGCCAAGTGTCCTTCAGCTGATTTAGTGCTGTACTAAACCGATTTCAAAAAGGGCGATCTTTGCGTGTTTCTTTCAGGACTGTAGAGCCCATAACTTGTCCAGTTCATTGATTCCTGAGACACAATTACTGATGGTCTTCTGGGACCGACTTCCCCAGAGGATAGAAGAATCTGCAATTGAAGTATCCCAGATAATTTGCAGTTGATGTTAGGCACTGGGCTCCAAGGAGTTATTCTTGCTCCTATTCCACAACACACATAAGGGCTCTTATCCTCTATGTTGGTGGCAGCGATACAAGACCTGTTGTTGTGAAAATCTTGTTTCTCTTAATTGAGATTGGTCTGGGATATGTGGACTTCATGTACTGACCTACTGGAGGTAATTGCTGACAATTGTAACTCTATTAAGTACATTTATCACTTTAACTACACAATGACAGTTGAATATCAATTGTGGGGGGTTTTCAACCCCCACCAGCACCCTGTCTCTTCAAAGCCCCTGACCTGTGACGGTGCTTTTATTAGTTCTGCTTCTGTCTACATGGGAGGGTAAAGAATGTTAGGTCATGATCGCTGATAAAAGATGCGAATAACACTCACTTTGTAAAACTCACCTGTGATTTCTAAAAGTAACTTGCTTTAGGTAAAGTTGTTCTGTTATTTTAACCTGCATTTACTAATGTGGTGGAGCATATGTATTCTATATTGCATGGTCCGAAAGGTCCTCTGCCGTTTTGAGGCTAGATCCAAGATGACTTGGTTTCTGGCATACATGAGTCACTCACAGATTTTCTGTAAAATGATAAGTGTCCTGGTTAGTCGATTGACAGGAACAACTTCCCTGCTGAATGATTACCATGTTGTTTGATGTCAAACACGACATTGTTTGCCTTGAAGGAAACATATTCCTTGAACTACTCTAGAAAGGCAAAATTTTAATTCCTAAGACAATAATTTGCCTCTAAATTATTCTTAACGTGTAAGGAGTGATGTGAAAGTGATTAGAAAATTTTAATTCTTAAGACAATAATTTGCCTCTAAATTATCTTTAACGTGTAAGGAGTGATGTGAAAGTGGGATAACATATTCCTAGTTTGAATGGGTGATAGATCATCAGTGTGGACTTGGTGGACCGAATAACTTGTTTCCATGCTGGGTTTTTAGGAATTAGGAATAATCACCATTACTTAGTCCTGGTGGAAAGTGTTGCAAGAAAATAAATGACAGTGACACTGCTAAACTTAAATTCCATTTTGTTTATGGATTTGTCACATATTCGTATGAAGTGTAATCAGAAACCCAAGACTTGTGCAATGAAATGAAATCAAATCATTCTTGGGATTTTTGAATCAGATGGGAAAATACATTGAAACTACTCAGGGCCAAAATCTGACTCGACACACTTGTGAAACGTTATCTCCATCTACTGTATACCGAGAGATTCAGTATCATGTTTGTTTTCTGATGTTTAAAATATCTGCTATCGTTCTGAACCAGTGCTTCCAGCCACTTTGTTTTGAGGTTAGGTTTAATGCAAACAGTAATGTCTCTCTTCCAGAAAGTTTTCTAGTGATTTTATTTCCAAAGAAATATGACCACTCTAGGGCTTGAAAGCATTATTTAAGCCAGGGTTATTCTCAATTTATTTTCTGACCTATTCATTTCACGATAGTCTGATGCTTTTGACCCGTCTCTCCTGGGACATGGGTATGAGATCAGTGCAGTTAGCTTTTACTGCCACTAGATGTCTTGATCTTGTTTCGTCAAATGGATTTTAGCTTCTCGAGGCGAAGCATTCCATGAAACATTCCTTATTGTCATCACGGTGAAGAGACATTTTTAATTTTTCTTGAAAATTATTGTAAATAGATTGATAAATATCACAGATATCAACCTCTTCAAAAAAATCTCTTTAGTGCAGGAAATGTGTTTTGTTTTCTGATACTAAAAAGCACAAACATAAGCAGTTTAAACCCTGGTCCATTTAACTGTGTGGTTGTGTTATATATTTAACCAAAATTACTATAATAATATACCAAGTAACATTGAACTGAAATAATCTTTCATAAGTATTTGAGCTTTATTTTGATACATTTTAAAGAGATTTTCTTATTGACCAATGTACATTTGTACAACAAAAAGTATAGCAGCTTGATCCTGCTGCAAATAATGAGAAAATATTAAGTATTCATATTTTCTCCAAAACCTGCACATTCATTCATAGATTTTTTCCATAATTTGTTCTCTTCACAATATAAAATTGCCCTGAACTGCAGTTATTTCTCATTGCATTTACAACTGAAAACTCACCCAGTCGCGCAGTCTTTTTTCTGGGGTTGGGGAAATCAACAACTGGAGGTTTCCGGTGAGAGGGGACAGGATTTAACAGGAACCTGAGGGGCAACTCCCCCCCCACCCCCCACAGAGGGTGGTGGGTACATGGAATGAGCTGCCAGAGGAAGTAGTTGAGGTAGGTACTATATTTAGATTTCAGACACTCAGTCAGATTAGCAACACCTAAATCAGGAAGCACATGCTCGAACACGGAACAGGGATTGGGAATTGTGTATTAGGAGCAAGATAAACAAATTGGATAAAATATTTTAAAATCTCCAGCACCAGCTAATTCTCGTGGGACTAAGCCATTTTTCAGATGAGTGACATTGTTCAGCAATAATGAACAACATCACACAGGAGTAACCTGGCACACACAGGGGTGAGAACATAATGAGTTTACTCCTGTGTGCACCAGCCCTAACATTTTCATCTGCCTCTAGTGGAGACTTAGATCAGCAAGCACAAGCTTCATTTCCAGCATGGGAGTTTCTGTCCAAAGAATTAAATAAATCTGGAATTAAAGTTTTTGCCGTCATCATGACGACGAATCTACTGCGATAGTTGTAAAAGTCCGTCTGGTTCCCCAATATCCATCAAGTGTTGAAGTATGTCATCCACACTGCTCAAATCAAGGCAATTAGAGACAATAAACACCGGCAATTCCCGAAATCTCCCCCTCCTGTGAATGAACGGGGCAAAATGTACCCCAGGCACCAGCATTGATTATCAACAGAGACTGTGACAGCACACGGTGTGGAGCAGCATCATGTTTCCACTAGTGGGAGAGTCTAGGACTAGAGGGCACAGCCTAAGAATAAGAGGATGTGCTTTTAGAATGGAGATGAGGAGGAGTTTATGCCAGAGGGGGGTGAAACTGTGGAACTCATTGCCACAGACGGCTGTGGAGGGTGTCATTGGGCATTTTTTAAGCAGAGATTGATAGGTTCTTGATTAGTAACGGTGTCAAAGGTTACAGGGAGAAGGAAGGAAATTGGGGTTGAGAAGGACAAATAGATCAACCATGATCGATTGGCAGTACAGCCACGATGGGCTGAATAGCCTAATTCTGATTCTATGTCTTGTGTTCTTATCATGCCACTAACAGCATAAGCTCATCTTGTTGGATAGCTTACAGTCCAGCGGTACGAACATTGAATTCTCCAATTTTAGGTAACTGACCAGCAAACACCTTAACCCTCCCACGTCCCACCTCCCCCCCCCCCCCCCCCACCTTACCTGTTCCCCACTTGGATGAGCAATTCTCCCACAATTCTTCCCCCTTTCTCCTTCCTCTGGCTTCACGTTTCATGCCTATTCTCTCCTTCTCTCACACCTTTTGCTTTTTCCACTGCCTTTGTCCAAACATTTACCAACTAAATCCACCTATCACTTGCCAGGCTTTGTTTCCCCCCTCATCCCAACCAGCTTTCTCCCCCCCCCCCCCCCCCCCTCCCCCCCCCACTACAATCAGTATTAAGGGTCCTGACCCAAAACGTCATTTATCCATGTTCTCCAGCGATGCGGCCTGACCCATTGAGTTACTCCAGCATTTTGTATTTTTTGTAAACCAGCATCTGCAGATCCTTGCAAAAGGCCGATCCTTTTTTTCGGCAGACTCTAAAAGCTGTTTGAGTTCATAAAAAATATGGGTACACAAAACGCTCGAGAAGCTCAGCGGGTGCAGCAGCATCTATGGAGCGAAGGAGATAGGCAACGTTTCGGACCAAACCCCTTCTTCAGACTGATGGGGGGAGTCTGATATACACAATATATAAACATAAATATAAACAAGAATACACTGATCGGCCTGGAACCACCTCTGCCGTTCAGTCAGAACATAGATGATCAAGCCTTGGCACCAGCACCACCTCCCCACACTCTTACACATTTTAACTTAAGGGAGTCGATCAGCCTCCACCTTGAATATATTCAATGACTCTGTCTCCGCAGCTCTGTGGGATAGAGAATCCCAAAGAATCGTGACCCTGCGGGACAAGAAATATCTCCTTATTTTCACTTTTAACAGATGATCATTTTATTACCAATTATTCAAGATAAGTTTATTGTCGATGCACGAGGTACAGGTGCAATGAAGATCTTGCTGCAGCAGCATCTCAGACAACACAGATAAACATCAATTCTACAAGAAAAGAAAAGGATTGCAAAAAAAAGACAATCGTGCAAAAATACATAATTAGAAAACAAATCCATAAAGAACAGTCCATAGAGAACAGCTCCAGCAGAACATCTCTTTCAGCCCACAATGTTCATGCCGAACATGATGCCGAGCTAAACTAATCATCTCTGGGATAGATAGACACAAAAAGCTGGAGCAACTCAGTGGGACAGGCAGCATCTCAGGCAGCATCTGAAGAAGGGTCTCGAACCGAAACGTCACCCATTCCTTCTCTCCAGTGATGCTGCCTGTCCCGCTGAGTTGCTCCAGCTTTTTGTGTCTATCTTCGGTTTAAACCAGCAGTTCTTTCTTACACCTTTAGGAAAGGTTCAGAGGGATATGTGACAATTGCAGGCAGGTGGGACTAGCATAGATGGGGCATCTTGGTCGGCATGCGAAAACTGATGGGCTTACTTGCATTAACCAGCCTTTTGATGCTTGGAATCAGCAGCTGATATATTGCATAACTATTTAATTGAATTTAGACAATTCCATTAAATCAGGATAAAAGTTGTATAATTCAAGAAAAAAAAAAATCATTTACTATTTGGACTTTCGGATTTTGCAGTTACCATGTGCATTAAAGAACAATGTATTTTGTGATCATTATAAGAGTTCAAGTGATGTGAAAATTACCCATGTTAATTGCTTGCAGAAACTAGTTTCATTCCCGTAGAGGAGCTAGACTCAAGTGTTTGAATAATTGAGAATGTAATTTTCAATTCCACATATTGTTCAACACTCAAAGGCAAATTGACATTAGCCTGCCATTGGAATGTATTAACATTTTGTGGGGTTCTTTGATCCAGGATCATGAATCCTGCTTTTCTTTTCTCAGCAACTCCTTTCTACATGTGTATGAACTTGGATTGATTCGGCTCACCAAAGATAGACACATAATGCTGGAGTAACTCAGTGTGTCAGGCAGCACCTCTGGAGAAAAAGGATAGGTGATGTTTCAGGTCAGAACTCTTCTCCAGAATGCAGAAGGGTTCCGACCTGAAAAGCCATCTGTTTTTCTCCAGAGATGCTGCCTGACCTGCTGAATTACTCCAGCATTATGTGTCTATCTTCAGTATAAACCAGCATCTGGCATTCTTTCCTACACTCATCGGGTGTCCACCAAGTCCACGCCAACCGTCGATCAGATGTGCGCATTAGTTCCGTTATATCCCACTGTTGCATCCACTCACTCCACACCAGGGGCAATTTACAGAGGCCAATTAACTTACAAACCCGCACATCTTTGTGGTGTGCGAGGAAACCGATGCATCCAGAGGAAACTTGTGTGTTCACAAGGAGAACATGCAAACTCCACCCAAATAGCACCCGAGGTCAAGATTGAACCCGAGTTTCTGATGCTATGTGGAAGTAATTGCGTCGCCGATTTATTAACCATTGGCTTATTCCGTTTAAATTTAAACGGCTGATGTTTGTTTATTTCCAAAGTAATGGGATACAATCAACATCTGAATACCAAGTTTAGACTTTAGAGATACAGCGTGGAAACAGGGCTCTTCGGCCCACCGAGTCTGTGCCGACTCGCGGTCACCCCGTACACTAGAACTATCCGACACATTAGGAACAATTTGCAATTTTACTGAAGCCAATTAACCTACAAACCTGTATGTCTTTGGAGTGTGGGAGGAAACCAGAGCACCTGGAGAAAACCCACGGGGTCATAAGGAGAACGTACAAAGTCCATACAGACAACACCTGTAGTCAGGATCGAACCTGAATGTCTGCCGCTGTAAGCCAGCAACTCTACCACTGCACCACTTGGCTGTCCACCCAAGTTCTGCTGATATCAGCAACCTCCAATGTATGAGACTGGTAGAAGCAGAGATGAGGATTCCTGATGGTTCACTGAAACTCGGCCATTCAACTCTTGGGAGATATTGGGATGGCCTAGTCTGCCACATTCGACCATCATTCTATCATTGCAAATGCCATGGTATCATGTTGCTCACAATTTTATGCCTTCTCAATCATTTTCTTCAGCATTTTTATATTGGTGTATTAAATTGTAAATCTATAAGAAATTTACAATGGCCTAGAGAATGAAAGAGCTGCAGTTTTCGCCTTGCAGTACTGAATTTTGAAGTTCTAGTGATTTTTTTGTGAGATGAATCTAAAAATCCACGGTGCTGTGTAATTTAATGCCTTTGCTGTACTAAATTATATCGTAAAAGGTTATTGAAATAGTGGTGGGCATTGAATTAAACATATATTAAAAATATTGGACTCTGCATTAAAAGATAAAATTAAAAAGATTTCATTTTCTAATGCATGTTAACATAACCTCTCCAGAACTGCAGCATTAAGAAAGGTCAAGAGGCAGATAATTACCATATTACATCAGTCCAGTGCAGTAAATCTGTGTAAATCTACCACAAATGTTAAATATTTTCTTCCTGCAACGTTAGCGGCAAGCAGTCTGGATTCTTTTTTTTTTAATTCCTCTTTCCTCCCTCATCAACGGCAGCAACCCCCCCCCCCCCCCCCCCCTCCAAAGCTCTCCGCAAGAAGAATTGACAGAGGACCTAACTAACCAAATGATTGATTTTGCACTTTGTCCATTGTGATGGGACGGGGGAATCAAATTATATTAAAAAGGGTTCTGTTGCCTTTGTGGTGAGTTTTGCCTGAACGATGTTGAAATGACATGCGGAGACTGTAGCCATCATGCAATTTCCTTCTGTTCTGCTGATGGGACATTAATATCGCCATCTGTTTCTTTGTCAAGCTGCATCCGTAGTAAAACTCTGTTCATCTGTTTGACTCCTGTCCTTTGTTTGCCTTGCAGGCAACGCAATATTCAAGCTCACATATCTAAGCAATCATGACCACAAGCATCTCTACTTTGAAGCAGACACCAACACAGTCAATGAAATTGTGCTGAAGGTTAGTGGCAGAGCAGGTATTTTTGCCGAGGAGAAGCTGGTGACTGATGACAGAGTGGCAATAAATTCTGTACACTTCTGTTGTAATGTAGTTTGACTGTAATGAGTTCAAACATGATTTGTAACTTGCTAGAGGTATGCCGCATCATTGCTGCATTTCAACAGTAAAAGTAATTCCACTTTATCTTAATAAGTGTTTCAATTTGCATCGTATGGAAATAGCAGCATTTCACCAGTGGGAGTGAGTTATAGCTATGCTTTCATAAGTGATCTTTGCATGTGTGATGCATTGTTTTGAACTGCGTGAACTGTCCCGTGACTGTGTGAAAGGGGACCTTGTGTTTGGGAGTTAAGTATATTTTCTTTGCTGTAGAACTTCATCCGTGCTGGCAGTGGCATTCAGCTGCTTTTTACAAAATATGTCAGCCTCTCGGATTTATTGCTTTAACAGCACTATGAATCTCTCCAGACCAGGAATTTTGCAAAGAGGAATTTTGTATCTTGGACACATATGCAAAGACCTGGCATCTTAGCCTCTCAATGCTTGAAGCAGGAAAATATATAGCATTCCCTTTATTAAGCTATCTGCGGCAAGATTAAAATCCATAGCAACAGATCTGTGCAATGTGTCCATTCACTTTCAGTTGACTGCTTTGACATTAAACTGGAATTAAATGAAATTAGGTGAGTAAACCAGGCTTGGGCGGCAACTGCTGTGATTTTTTAACTGTTACCATGTTATGGTAAGGGTGCAAGTGTAAATCGGATGTAACTTGATGGGAAAATAATTTTGCAGTAAGGCAGACCCTATTATAATGAATGCCTCCTGGTTGCTAATAACCACAGCATTCAGTAAGCTTCAGTTCATTGGAAGTGTACAAATTTAGAAGCAGTTTTAACACTCGGTGAACTACATTATACATCAGGAGTCAGGTGTGGATTTGTCAACGACCACTGTCCGCAGAAGACTTCATGAACAGAAATACAGAGGCTACACTGCAAGGTGCAAACCACTGGTTAGCTGCAAAAATAGGATGGCCTGGTTACAGTTTGCCAAGAAGTACTTGAAAGAGCAACCACAGTTCTGGAAAAATGTCTCGTGGACAGATGAGACGAAGATTAACTTTTATCAGAGTGATGGTAAGAGCAAAGTATAGAGGAGAGAAGGAACAGCCCAAGATCCAAAGCATACCACCTCATCTGTGAAACACGGTGGTGGGGGTGTTATGGCATGGGCATGTATGGCTGCTGAAGGTACTGGCTCACTTATCTTCATTGATGATACAACTGCTGATGGTAGTAGCATAATGAATTCTGAAGTGTATAGACACCTCCTATCTGCTCAAGTTCAAACAAATGCCTCAAAACTCATTGGCCGGTGGTTCATTCTACAGCAAGACAGTGATCCCAAACATACTGCTAAAGCAACAAAGGGAGTTTTTCAAAGCTAGAAAATGGTCAATTCTTCAGTGGCCACGTCAATCACCTGGTCTGAACTCAAATGAGCATGTCTTTTATATGCTGAAGAGAAAACTGAAGGGGACTAGCCCCCAAAACAAGCATAAATTAAAGATGGCTGCAATACAGGCCTGGCAGAGCATCACCAGAGAAGACACCCAGCAACTGGTGATGTCCATGAATCGCAGACTTCAAGAAGTCATTGCATGCAAAGGATAGGCAGCAAGGTACTAAACATGGGTTACACAAAAAGCTGGAGAAACTCAGCGGGTGCAGCAGCATCTAAGGAGCGAAGGAGATAGGCGACGTTTCGGGTCGAGACCCTTCTTCAGAAGAAGACCCGTCTGAAGAAGGGTCTCGACCCGAAACGTCGCCTATCTCCTTCGCTCCTTAGATGCTGCTGCACCCGCTGAGTTTCTCCAGCTTTTTGTGTAACCCTCGATTCTCCAGCATCTGCAGTTCATTCTTTAACACAAGGTACTAAACATGACTACTTTCATTCACATGACATTGCTGTGTCCCAAACATTATGGTGCCTTGAAATGGGGGGACTATAAACACCACTGTAATTTCTACATGGTGAAACCAAAATGTTTTAAAATAGCCTTTATTAAAATCTGTCTGTGAACTTTGACCACATGTGATTTGTTCTATTAAAAATCTCAAATTGTGGAGTACAGAGGCAAATAAATAAATGGTGGGTCTTTGTCCCAAATATTATGGAGGGCACTGTATGTTTCTCATTGATTTTTGGGTAAAGTAATTACATTTGTTATGCACATTGGTTTCGTGAAAAACAGCATTCATTCTCAGTAAAATATGTCGTTATTACTGACAGAAGAAGATTGCTGTCTATCACCATCACACATGCTACGGTTTTGATCTTCCTTGTCTGTTTCTTTACTATTTTGAATATTTTTGGTGAACGCACCGTTTATGTGAGATATTTGCTGGAATTTATAGATTCTGTATAGGGATTGTATCTTAGGGATTGTAACTTCCAGTCCTAATAATCAAATCAATTGCAATCAAAATGTTAATGACACAGTGCTTCATTGAAGTGCTTTAGCTTATTAAAATTAAAATCTGTTGTAAAATCATTAGCATCAAGACAGATGTACAGTGCCCTCCATAATGTTTGGGACAAAGACCCATCATTTATTTATTTGCCTCTGTACTCCACAATTTGAGATTTGTAATAGAAAAAAATCACATGTGGTTAAAGTGCACATTGTCAGATTTTAATAAAGGCCATTTTTATACATTTTGGTTTCACCATGTAGAAATTACAGCGGTGTTTATACATAGTCCCCCCATAACAGGGCACCATAATGTTTGGGACACAGCAATGTAATGTAAATGAGAGTAGGCATGTTTAGTATTTTGTTGCATATCCTTTGCATGCAATAACTGTTTGAAGTCTGCGATTTCTTTCTTTATTATAGAGAGAATTCTTCTGTCATCAGCTGTGGAGGTCTTCCTTGGCCTGCCGGACTCTTTGCAATTAGTAAGCTCACCAGTGCTCTCTTTCTTCTTAATTATGTTCCAAACAGTTGATTTTGGTTAGCCTAAGGTTTGGCTGAAGTCTCTAACAGGTTTATTCGTGTTTCTCAGTCTCATAATGGCTTCTTTGACTCATTGGCACAACTTTGGTCCTCATGTTGATAAACAGCAATAAAAGTTTCCAAAGATGATGGAAACACTGGAGGAAAGACTAGGTGCTGAGAGCTCTCTTATACCTGCATGAAGGACGCAATTAAACACACCTGAGCAATTACAAACACTTGTGAAGCCATGTGTCCCAAACATTATGGTCCTCTGAAATGGCGGGGGACTACGTATAAACACAGCTGTAATTTCTACATGGTGAAACCAAAATGTATAAAAATGCCCTTTAATAAAATCTGACAATGTGCACTTTAACCACATGTGATTTTTTTCCATCACAAATCTAAAATTGTGGAGTACAGAGGCAAATAAATAAATGATGGGTCTTTGTCCCAAACATTATGGAGGGCACTGTATCACATTTCAAATTGCATTTAAGTTCAATGGGGATTTTATGGTAATGGCAAAAGCCTACAGTTAATAAAAAAGAAATGGAATCAAATAGTGAACATGGTTTGTGCACTTTATTCTTTAGTAATCTCACAATTTTGAGTCGGGTTTTGGGGATAAGCTTGTGCTATAATGTGTCATTTTGATCAAACGTGTCTCTTGATTATTTTGTGAGGCAAGCTCTGGACATTGATTTTCCTTTACTCCAATGACACACTATCTTTAAGAGTCCCTGGAAATAATATGTCCCTGTTTTACTGAGGCTGCAGCAAAGAGAATTAGAAGTGAAACGATCCAGGTCTGATTATCGTAGCTGCTGATGGCAGCTTTCAACACTTATCACTGAAGATTAGTTTGACTAGGTGTAGGAACACAAAACCATTTTGCTATGATGTCGGGCTCTTTTGGTCAAGAGTGTAAAAGGGGCAGTTATTGTGAACAGAAGCTAAGGTTCTGTTAAAGAGCAAGATTACAAACAATATAACACGGAAATCGTAAGATGCAGGACCAGTCTAGCAAGTGAAGCTCTGCTAATGGAGAGAGGAAATATTGAGCTGATATAACAGATGAATGACTTGCAGCAGAAATGTTCGGCACTGATAAGGACAGAGAAAGTGAGTTAGAGTTGTGGAATTCAATATTGAGACTGGAAGCAGCAATATCAAGTTCTACCGATTGAGTTAACCTGCAGTCTGTGTCGGCAGGAGTAGTTCACCGTTTGTGATGCTGTTTCAGTGCTTTACTCAACTTCCTGTTCCGCTGGGCAGGTCGTGCAGCCCTGGGTTTTGTATCTTTTGCATTCTCACTCTCTACATGCCCTCATTTCAAAGCTTTTGTCAATATTAAGCCATGTTCTCTCTCCCAAATCCCCATCATTGACCACATGGCCTTATATACAACTTACCCCCAGGGCAACGCAAGGCTCACACTATCAGAAGCATTCTCTTCACACAATCGCTGTCATTCCACCTTCCCACTGCAAACCAACACTTCTATACTTCTGCAACTCGATACTAACTTGTTTTCTCTCCTTTCCCGGCCTGGCAATAGGCCATCGACCTGAAAGGTTGGCCTTGTTTCTTTCTCCACGGGTGCTGCCCAACCTGCTGAGTTTCTAGTATTTTCTTTTGGATATCCCGTTCAGGATTTTCTTTTAATTTTCATTTATTGCAGAAGTAAAAGTTTATTAGCAAATGAATAAGCAGGAACCATTAGGATGTGTGAAGTGTAGTGACCAAGTAGGTTTACATTATAAAATGGATGGATCTGACATTAGTGCTGCAAGTGATGCTGTGTTGTAGGAACAAGCACAAGGGCCCAAGTGACTGGCTGCTGTTTCTTCTGTTCTTATTTTCTTAAAACAAAGATATTTGTTTTCTTTAATTTTGCAGTTCAATTCTCTCAACCTATGGTTTTAGATTGCAATAAATATAAAGTAGCCTTTGTTCTCATCAATAACTGGCTAGAACTGATTAATTGAAGTCAAATATTTTTTACTTAAAGAAAATAAATCTGAGAGCCTCGGCTAAAAGCACAGTGCAGATTTAGCACGGCATCTTGTGTTTACTGAATATGGATTTTGGGTGAGTAAGAGGCTACAGAGAGGCAGAGGTGATAGCACTCAATTCAGATACATTGATTAAACTATTCAAGGCAGACATGGAAGGGCAGATGTGCGGCAGCTGGAGCACGTGGACGTTGATGGAAACCATTGGGATCCATGGCAACCACATCTGGATTAAGTGTCTGTAGCTTGAGGTGCTCCGAGATTCAGATACTCAGTTATAAGGAGAACTTTACTGGATCAAACAGGTGATGTTTTTAGATTTTGAATTAAAGTCACAGAGTAAAGATTATAAAAAAAATAGAGCACACAGATAAGGTAGCAAACACTGGCGTGGATTGAAAATTGGTCAGTGGACAGAAAATAGTGGGAGTAAATGCTCCAATTTTGGGCTGAGAGGCTGTGGCAAGAAGGGTGCTGCAGGATTCAGTGCACATGTTGACTGTCTGTATTCACAATTCAAGTTCACTGAAGATACAAAGCAGGGTGGCAGTGCAAGGTTGTAAAGAGAATGCAGAGAAACTTCAAAACAATGTCGACAAACCAAGTTACTGGACAAGACTATGGTGCAGAGATGGAATGTTGCCCTGGTGCAGAGATGCACATTTTTAGAAACTGGCCCTTTAGCCTCCCTTCTCTATGCGGGCCACCAAACCTGGCCACTAACCCCCATTCCATGTCCCTCAATGCCTTGTTCATTCAGGTATCTGTCCGGATGCCTCTTATGCTGTTTGATTGATTGAACGATACAGCATGGAAACAGGCCCTTTGGCCCACCGAGCCCACCTTGAGCATTGATCACCTGTTCACACTAGTTCTACACTATCCCACTTTCACATCCGCCTGCTACACACCAGGGCCAATTTGCAGAAGCTATTTAACCTACAAACCTGAACGTCTTTGGGATGTGGCAGGAAAACCGGAGCACCCGGAGAAAACCCACGCAGTCGCTGGGAGAAAACTCCACGCAGGAAGAAGCTGAGGTCAGGATTGAACCTGGGTCTCTACCAGCTATGCTACTCTGATGTTATCAGCTACTATTGGTGTGAAAAATGTTATGATCACACTGTTGCTAAGTATAGCCTTCAGTGAAAATAAGATTCATGGACTATGCAAAGAATCACCCAAAATATCAGGTTCATCAATAGTGCTGCTGTTAGACCCAGGATACATGGACTTAATTGTTGTAATGAAGGGACATGTCAAGATTAATGTAAATAATTGTCTCCAAAAAAATCATGTGTTGAAGATGGCTAAAATGTATTGGCATAGAGTTTAGGTTTTGAAACCAAGATAGGCAATAGCAACATTTAGTGCTATTTTTATATCAATTGATTGGGCAGAAATTCCAGCCAGACAAGACGGGAATGGGAATGGAAAGGAGAGCTGCCAGTTATGGGCTGGTCTGGGAGTTGAAAACTGAAGCCTAAAACTGACATGTGTTGCCACTTTCACTGTAAAGATAAGTTCCCTGCCACAACCTCTAGACAATCTTAGTAACAAAACTAATTTGTGTAGGAAGGAACTGCGGATACTGATTAACACCCAAGGCATAAAATGTTGGAGAAACTCAGCGGGTGGGACAGCATTTCTGGAGAAGAGGAAAAGGTGACATTTCGGGTCGGAGCCCTTCTTCAGATTGAAAGACGGAGAAGGCCAGAACAAAACAGGGACGACAACAGATAACCTCGGGGAGGGTGGAGTCCATAATGGCCCATTGTTGGCTGGGGTAGATGTGCTAACAACAGGGATGCAAGGATACGAACAGTGGAACTAGAATGACTAGGGTGGGGGGCGAGGAATGCAGGAGCTACTTGAAATTAGAGAAATCAACGTTCATACCGCTGGGTTGTAAGATGCCCGTGCAGAATATGAATACAAAATAAAAAAGAAAATACATTTCCCAGGTCAGCAATTTATTTCATATGTGTAAATTCTTCTTGATTTGCTTTGTTGGTCATTAAGTGACTAATGTTGCATTGCTGTCTGCAAGAGACACAACTCCAGGGTGTAAATCTCTGGGCAGACAATGCAGGAAGTTATAATGGAGACTCAAGATCGCAGCTGCTGGAGTCTGGAGCAGGAACCCAGCTGCTGGAGGAAGTGTGTCGGGCAGCATCTGTGGAGGCAGAGCAATAGAGAGTTAGATATAGCTCTTATGGCTGAGGGAATCAAGGGATATGGGGAAAAAGCCGAGACGGGGTACTGATTTTGGATGATCAGCAATTATATTGAATGGCGTTGCTGGCTCGAAGGGCCAAATGGCCTACTCCTATTTTCTATGTATCTAATAGTCAGTGTTTCAGGTTTGGGCCGTTATGAAATGTTGGCTATCCCTCTTCCCTCATTGGTGCTGCCTGAAGTGTTGAGTTCCTCCAGCAGGTTGTTTTCTGTTCAAGGGAGTGATAACCTGCGGTGACTTCTGCACGGAAAGGGTGATGTTAGAAAGGACCCATCCATGCAGAATTGAGATGTTTAAAAATGTTGGCAAGGTTAAGCTGCGTAAAGTTTGATCGTTGTTCCAAGATTATTTTCAGCACGTTTAAGAAAATTCAGACAGGTACATGCTTAGGATAGAGGATACGGGCTAAACACAGGCAGGTGGGATTAGTGTAGATTGGGCATGTTGATCGGCGTGGGCAAATTGGGCCAAAGAGCCTGATTCCACGCAGTATGACTCTATGACTATGCAAGACTAGTTAGACTGTTCCAGGCTCAACGGGGCAACAAGCCAGGCATCTTCGACAGTGAAGAAGGGTCTCTACCCAAACCGTCATGCATTCCTTCTCTCCAGAGATGCTGAGTTACTCCAGCATTTTGTGTCTATCTTCGAAAGTGGCCTTGCTATTTTCTTTCTAGAGATACGGTGCAGAAACAGGCCCTTCGGCCACCGAGTCTGCGCTGACCAACAATCACACAGTGCATTAGTTCTATCCTGTGCTCTAGGGACAATTTACAGAGACGTACAAACCCACACGTCTTTAGAATGTGGGAGGAAACCAGAGCACACGGAGGAAACCCTTGCTGCCACAAGGAGAACATGCAAACTCCACTCAGACAGCACCCGTAGTCAAGATCAAAGCTGGGTCTCGGGTGCCATTGTGCTGCCCCTAAATTTGACATTCTGACAACATCAATCAAGTTGTGTTGAATAGTGATCTACTTGCTTGCTTCCTATCAATATCTTGCAGAAACAGGCGGAAGGAAGTGGCACATGCCTCTGCTTCGCTGCGCCAGAGACCTGGGTTCAGTACTGACCACGGATGCTGTCTGTGGAGTTTGCTCATTCTCCCAGTGCCCGTAGGGGCTTCCTCTGGTTGCTTTCGTGTCCATCAACATTCCAAAGACGTAGGGATTGGTAGGTTAATTGTAAATTGCGCCTCTGTGAGTGCGTGGTGGAATGCTAGAGGGCTCGATAACAATATGGAGAGGATAACATTGGATTAGCGTATGATTAGTGAAAAGGGTGGCTGAAGGTCAATTTGGACGTAATGGAGCGCTGGACCTGTTTCCGTGCTGTAATTCACTATAAAAGAGAGAAAAAATCCAAGATATTGTTTGTTTTCTCTCCTCTCATGAGGGAAGACACCGATGACCGCATCTTGCCATTGCTCAGTTGTTTTAATCCATGATTGATAACATTGGCTCGTCTCCTCCATGTGGGGTCAGGTAGTTGTGCTGAACTGTTAGTTTGCTAGACTGGCCGAAATAATCTTGAGGCAGAGTTCAGATCCCATCAGGAAAGCTGAGGACTTGAAATCCAGTTATAGTAAATAAATAAAATGGTCAAGTAAGCATTTCAATTTTTTTGTTCCAACGGCAAGTGCTACCCAGCAGTGTTTCAGTGCAAACGAGGCTGACATGTTTGCAACAATCATCAGTCAGAGAAGCTGATGTCAAGCCCATTTGTTTCAAGAAATATATCAAAAAGTGGTTGAGTGCACTAGCTACAGCCACGCCTGGCTGCAACTTGGCTGGAGTGATAAAGATTTGAAGTTTTCCATGGGAAAATACTGTTGTGTACCTGTCAATGGAAATCTGTCCTGTTATCTCCTCTCCATGAAAGGCAGCTCAAATCCATTGCACTCCCCCATCAACCTGCTCTCAATCATCAGCGACGTGTTGGAGGGAGTTGTCAGCGGAGTTATCAGCAGCATTTGTTCATCAATAACTCACAGATCGATGCTAAAGTTGGGATCTGCCAGGATCGCTCGGCTCCAGTTCTCATTAAGCCTCGGTGCGATGAATGACCAAAGAGCTGACTTCCAGAAATGAAGTGAGGGTGACCGTCCTTGACCTCAGAACACGTTGAGCAGCAATGCGCCGTGAACGAGTTTGACTTAAAGCTGAAGTCGATGCAAGTTCGGGTAAATACCCCACTGGCCAGGGATGTACAGTGCCTTCCATAATATTTGGGGCAAAGACCCATCATTTATTTATTTGCCTCTGCACTCCACAATTTGAGATTTGTAATTTTAAAAAATCACATGTGGTTAAATTGTCAGATTTTATTTTAAAGGGTATTTTTATATGTTTTGGTTTCACCATGTAGAAATTACAGCCGTGTTTATACATAGTCCCCCCATTTCAGGGCACCATAATGTTTGTCTTTCCATCACTTTTGGAAACTTTTATTGCTGTTTCTATCAACATGAGGACCAAAGTTGTGCCACTGAAAGTCAAAGAAGCCATTATGAGACTGAGAAACAAGAATAAAACTGTCAGAGACTTCAGCCAAACCTTAGGCTTACCAAAAGCAACTGTTTGGAACATCATTAAGACGAAAGAGAGTACTGGTGAGCTTACTAATCGCAAAGGGACTGGCAGGCCAAGGAAAACCTCCACAGCTGATGACGGAAGAATTCTCTCTTTGATAAAGAAAAACCCTCAAACACCTGTCCGACAGATCAGAAACACTCTTCATGAGTCAGGTGTTGATTTGTCAATGATGACTGTCCGCAGAAGACTTCATGAACAGAGACACAGAAGCTACACTGTGATGCAAACCACTAATTAGCCGCAAAAATAGGATGGCCAAGTTACAGTTTGCCAAGAAGTACTTAAAAGAGCGACCACAGTTCTGGAAAAAGGTCTTGTGGACAGATGAGATGAAGATTAACTTATATTAGAGTGATGGCAAGAGCAAAGTATGGAGGAGAGAAGGAACTATCCAAGATCCAAAGCATACAACCTCATCTGTGAAACACGGTGGTGGGGGTGTTCTGGCCCGGGCATGTATGGCTGCTGAAGGTACTGGCTCACTTATTGTCATTGATGATACAACAGCTGATGGTAGTGGCATGATGAATTCTGAAGTGTATAGACGCATCCTATCTGCTCAAATTCAAACAAATGCCTCAAAACTCATTGGCCAGCGGTTCATTCTACAGCAAGACAATGATTCCAAACATACTGCTAAAGCAACAAAAGGAGTTTTTCAAAGCTAAAAAATGGTCAATTCTTGAGTGGCAAAGTCAATCACCCGAATTGAGCATGCCCTTTATATGCTGAAGAGAAAACTGAAGGGGACTAGCCCCCAAAACAAGCATAAGCTAAAGATGGCTGCAATACAGGCCTGGCAGAGCATCACCAGAGAAGACACCCAGCAACTGGTGATGTCCATGAATCGCAGACTTCAAGCAGTCATTGCATGTAAAGGATATGCAACAAAATACTAAACATGACTACTTTCATTTACATGACATTGCTGTGTCCCAAGCAGTATGGTGCCCTGAAATGGGGGATGATGTATAAACAATACTATAATTTCAACATGTTGAAACCAAAATATATAAAAATGGCCTCTATTAAAATCTGACAATGTGAACTTTAACCACATGTGATTTTTTTTCTATTACAAATCTCAAATTGTGGAGTACAGCGGCAAATAAATAAATGATGGGTCTTTGTCCCTAGTATTATGGAGGGCACTGTATGTAACAGAGAGAGAGAGAGAGATGGTTCTATTTATTGGAGATCATTCCTCAAAATCGTGCTGCAAGTTCAGCTCTTTGAGCTGTTTTATCTATGACCATCCCTCCATCTTCGAGTTCAGAGTTTCATTGTTCATTAAGGATTGCATTCATCCCAACGTTGGTTAATAAACATTGCCTTGCTGGGATTCAGCTTGAACCTGGTCAGCATTAAGGCCTGCGATAGTTAGTGAAAAGCAGCGTTGATACTGCACCAATGCCAGGCGATGACCAATTTAACACAAAGAACCTGAACACTGAAGAAGTGTTTCGACCCGAAACGTCACCTGTTACTTCGCTCCATAGATGCTGCCTCACCTGCTGAGTTTCTCCAGCAGTTTGGTCTACCTTTGATTTTTCCCGCATCTGTAGTTCTTTCTTACACACCTTGTCTGGATGTTCAGTATCGATACTGTTGTCGAACCAACTGCATTCAACATCTTGGTCTTCATATTTATATCAGAACTAATCTGGCAAGCCGCATAAATGCATGGATGTCTGGATGCATCATTGTCTGGGTGTCCTGTGAATTGCATCCTCCACCCTAAACTCTCGCCAAGTCGGAGATGTGATTTGAGTCCAGTTCATCAGCACTCAAGGATTTTTTTACTAACCAGGAGAAAGCAACTTGCGTGTTTGCCACTCCATCCTCTATCTTCAATATGTACTTTCTTCACCACCTCTGCCTCATGGTTATAGTGCACTCCATCTGTAGTATTCTGCAACAACTTAATCCAACGGTGTTTCTCCAGATCTCCAATGACCTACGATTAAGACATGGTCAGCAGTACTCAAGGGCATATGATTTCCTGATACCTGCATGTATTCCTTTGCTTGGGAATGTATTGCTGTTGCTTCACTGTGGGAGTAACTAGTCTGTAAAAGCTGCAGCACAGAGATAGCAGGAGTCGCCACGTTCACAAGGGCAGTTAGCAGCAATGATGTCCATGTCCTATGAATTATATAGTGAGCAGTAACATTGCTGCCACAGTGAGAATTTGTTTCCACAAGAGGCAGGGATTGAATTAACTGAACCACAACCAGTTGAAACATTGATCTGATCTGACTGGGTGGGTGCACTACCTCTCAACTACCTCTCAAATTGTTGTTCCCTGGCTTCCCACCCTCTCGCACAATGACGATCACAAAAAGGCTTGTAGGTGGTCTTGACCTGATCCCATGGTGGTCTACACTTGTGATGTTCCCCTCTACTCTGCACTACCTTGAATCTTCGCTTTTCTCGGACTTCTTTCCTATCTCAGTGTCCTCTCTCAACCAGTCTTGTTTGTGAACCCCACTTCCTGTCTCCTTGCCCCCGATTCCCATTCTTATGATCTCGATCCACACTTCCTCCCAATCAGCCGACACCATAAATGACACCACAGAGTCCCTCACCAACACTTTCAATCACATGCAATAATAGTTATTTGTCCCTCCACAGCTGAATGTCCAGCCTCATGTGTTAGGCGTGTTTGTGAGTTACTGCTCCATCTGTAACCTCATTCCGACCAGCAGAGAACCGGAATTAAGCTCAAAGGACTGATGTCAGAGATGGGCTGTGATTTATGCTTTGCACACTCAAGTCTCCAGACCAGGAAGGCAAACGTAGCTCAGCTTAGAGATGCAGCGTGGAAACAGGCCCTTCAGCCCATTGAGTCCACACCAACCAGTGAATGATGCATGGTTCTACAAAAAAAATAATCCCATTGAAACCCTTTGGTTTCTCTCAGCCAACGAGCCATGCTTGAGATGTACAATGGAAATAGAACATCACTTTGCTTAATTGTCTGAGTTTTGTGTTTTAAGATGCACTAATGTTATAGTGGAGTCTCTACCCTGCCCTTTTTCTTATTGGCTTTTCTGTTGGATTTGGTTACATAAAAAAAACAATACAGCACAATATAGCAACGAAACAGGCCCTTCAGCCCACAATGCCTGTGCTGAACGATGCCAAGTTCAACTAGTCTTCTTTGTCTGCACATGCTCCACATCCCTCCATTCCCTACGCCTACCTGAACGCCTCTTAACTCCAGTTATTGTACCTTCCTCCACCACCACCCTGGCCAGCAGCATGCCCTTTGGCAGAGAGGTGCACAGTACAGCATACTTTCAAATTTGTAGACTATATTTCTATAGGGACATCTTAAACCAACAAGCTAGAAAAGGTGCAGAAAAGATTTACAAGGATGTTGCCAGGATTCGAGGGCCTGAGCTGCAGGCTCGGACTTTATTCCTTGTAGCGCAGGAGGATGAGAGGCGATCTTACAGAGATGTACCAAATAATGATAGGAACAGATCGGGTAAATGCACAGAGTCTTGCCCAGAGTAGGGGAATTAAGAACCAGATGATATGGGTTTGAAGTGAGGGGGAAAAAAAAATCTAATAGGAACCCGAGGCGTAACTTTTTTACAAAAAGGTGGTTGGTGTATGGAGCAAAGTGCCAGAAGCGGTAGTTGAGGCATGTACTATTTCAATGTTTAAGAAACATTTTGACAGGTACATGGATAGGACAGGTTTAGAGGGATATGGGCCAATAGCAGACAGGTGAGACGAGTGTGGATGGGGCATGTTGGTCAGTGTGGGCAAGTTGGGCCGAAGGGCCTGTTTCCATGTTGTGTGACTCAATGACCTTCATGCAACCTGTCAAGATGATGTGGTCACATTGTGAGTGATTTCAATCACCAGTTCCAACTTGCCAGATCTCAGCTCAGTACGTTAAGCCATCAACGCACCACATCACGACACCAAAATAATTCTGCACGTTTTCAAAAGGTTGCTGCTTTATATGTGGTTGGATTTATTATACTTGTTTAAGTTCATAAGTTCTAAGAGCAGAATAAGGCCATTTGGCCCATCAAGTCTACTCCGCCATTCAATCATGACTGATCTATCTTTTCCCTCTCAACTCCTGCCTTCGCCCTATAACCCCTGATACCCATATTAATCAAAAATCTGTCACTCTCCAGCTGAAGGCTTGTAATTAAACTGCCAGGAATTGATATGATGATAATCAAGTGAATTAGAAAATAGCATGCAAAATTATTTGGAAATTTTTCTTATTCTCAAATTCCCGTTGAAGTACTGAACTGCACCATTACTGTATATACCATTCAGATTAAAAGTAGTTGAAAGGCAATTAAAAAAAAAATAAGTTGAAGCATGAATGGTATTGGTTCATTTTGAACTATTATACATTAATGCCAACATGGTCACATGCATTGCACTGTGAACGTTGCTACATATTACGGTGCAAGACTCAGATTCTGGATTGAAGTGGAAGCAATTTTTTCTCAACCCGTTGAAGCCGTCTTCTACACGAATACATTAACGATAACAGGACCCAAGGGAGAAAGTGGTGTTCCTTGTGACCAAACATTTCAGAGATTCCAATGTGGCTCCTTGCTGAACAATCAGAAAGCTTTGCAAGCACCAATTTATTCAGACTGGTGTTAAGAAAGGTGAAGAGACTGGCGTGGAGGGAGTGCGAGCAGTTTCTACATAGTCAATCTAAATATGCAGGTAAAGTCATTTTTACTTGCACTATTCTGTAGTTTGACTGAAGTAATTCCGCATGATTACATGCCAATTAACACAATTGTAGCAATTTAATATCATGCCTGACTTTGTGTGTTTAAAATGTTATCTGCTCTGTTCACAGGGTTACCAAGCAAGTTAATGTTGCACAAAGGAAGCCATCCTGCATCTGGTGAATGCTCGTACGAGGAGCACCCACACAACGAGGGGCATTCACGGGCGATTGTTCCCCACTAGTGTGGTTTAAATCATTTATCTCCCTCACATAACATTGTGTAAACCTTTGCCAATGTATACCAGACTAAACACTGCCAGAGACCCTCTGGATGGAAATGGGCTCTGGTAGAACGAGTATTTAAGCCCCACATCTGTCCCCGTTTAGTTTAGAGATACAGCGCAGAAACAGGCTCTTCGGCCCACAGAGTCTGCGCAGACCAGCGATCCCCGTACACTTGCAAACACTGCACAAGGAACAATTTACAATTTTTACCAAAGCCAATTAACCTACAAACCTGCACGCCTTTAGAGTGTAGGAGGAAACTAGAGCGCCCGGAGAAAACCCATGCGGTCACAGGAAGAACGTAGAAACTTTGTGCACGCAACACATTTGTTTCTGTTGGAGCTACCGATTGTCCCAAAGGAAACCCAGATGGACGGTCACCTTGTTCGGTCCTCGGTGGATAACCTGTCTTCTTCATTTCTCCCCCTGTGTTTCCTCGCTGCGCTTCTCAAGATTGGATGGTTGTAGCCATCCACCTGAAGATGTGAAATTCCCTTTTGACTGGCGTACTGTACGTTGCAGAAGCTTTGATGCGGAAGCCAGTGGGGCACTCATGATGACATTAATCAGCCGATTACCCCGGGGAAGAGTGGCTGTAACTCCGGCCTTTATTTATAAACTAGTTTAATAAACATTTCTGCTTCAGAAGGACTTACCTTCCTGAGCACAGTCTTGGGAAGGTTCAGTTTGGCAATTCAGTCTGCCTTCCGTTCCACTTGCTCCATCTCATGCCAACTCATCTTGCTCCATGCTTCCCTGCACACTTTTCCATTTCTGCTCTTCAGAACCTGGTGCTTCTGCTCAGGAGGAAGTGAGTGAGTGCAATAAAGCCTTGCTGGAGCTGGAATCAGATCATGAGTTTTTATCTCCCCCTGCTGCTGCTTTCTCTGGATGCATCCAGAAGATTGCAACAGTTTGCCTTTGCAGTCTGAGACACACAGTCCATGGGGCTACTCAATTGTTCCACAATGCAGGAAGCCATAGCATGCACAGCACATGCAGTTAGGGTTGCCAACTGTCCCGTATTAGCCGGGACATCCCGTATATTGGGCTAAATTGATTTGTCCCAGACAGGACCGCCCTTGTCCCGTATTTGACTGCTACTACTCGGGTCAATGGGACTGTCGGGTCATAGCGCCGCGTCCGGCCCCGACTCACCGTCCCAACGTAACTCCCATGGAGTGCAGCATGGGCCCTGTCGGTCGGCAGCCTGGCCAGCTGTCCTACCTTCAGACCTTCGCTTACCGCCGACACCACCATCCCTCCTCCTCATGGCCGATCATCGGTTCATGAGTTGGATGGGGTGCTGGATTTTGCGTGCGGCAGAACACAAAGCCCAGCTAGCGGGCCAACTGAGGAGTTTTAAGGAGGCGCAAAGACCGACGCCCGAACCAAAACACCTCAGCTGGCCCGCCGGCTGGGCTTTGTGTGCAGTCCAGCACCCGAGCCAACTCATCATTCACCCAGCCACGGCCGAGTCAGTCAACGAATTGCCGTTGGGAATTTGTCTCTTATTTTGACCTTTGTTCCTTATTTGGGAGTGAGTAAGCTGTCAACCCTACATGCAGTGGAGCCCAGAAACAGAATGGTACAATGGAAAAGCTGCTAGAGATCATGTTTGATTGAATTGGGAGCGTTCAGTGCTGACTGAAGATGTCCTCAGCAAAATACAACGAACTCAGCCAGTCAGACAGCATCTGTGGAGAGAGTGGATATGTGATGTTTTAGGTCGGGATGTCCTCATGGTTGTTTGTAACCAAGTCACCCAGACGGTGTGAGCAGCTTTCAGTCTGCAGCTTCTAGCATGTGGATTATATGTTGTCCTGAGTTGACTTTCCTTGTTCATTTGAATGTTCCTTTCCTTGACTCAATAAGGCAATGAATTGATTATTAGTGGTGTGCGGTACATTTTCTGCTCCTGTCCCCGTTGCTCCCAGTTTTCTCTCCTTTGGGTTCTGCCCCTTGGTTTCGCAGTGGAACATCCCTCCAAAGAGCTTCACTCTCGGAGAGCGTTGGGTTACCCTAGATAATTTTTCAAAATTCCTTAGATTCTGGAGTAGTTCCTGAGGATTGGAGGGTAGCTAATGTAACCCCACTTTTTAAAAAAGGAGGGAGAGAGAAAGCGGGGAATTACAGACCAGTTAGTCTAACATCGGTAGTGGGGAAACTGCTAGAGTCAGTTATTAAAGATGGGATAGCAGCGCATTTGGAAAGTGGTGAAATCATTGGACAAAGTCAGCATGGATTTACGAAAGGTAAATCATGTCTGACAAATCTGATAGAATTTTTCGAGGATGTAACTAGTAGAGTGGATAAGGGAGAACCAGTGGATGTGTTATATCTAGACTTTCAGAAGGCTTTCGACAAGGTCCCGCATAAGAGATTAGCATACAAACTTAAAGCACACGGTATTGGGGGTTCAGTATTGATGTGGATAGAGAACTGGCTAGCAGACAGGAGGCAAAAGGTAGGAGTAAACGGGTCCTTTTCAGAATGGCAGGCAGTGACTAGTGGGGTGCCGCAAGGCTCAGTGCTGGGACGCCAGCTATTTACAATATATATTAATGATTTGGACGAGGGAATTCAATGCAACATCTCCAAATTTGCAGATGATACCAAGCTGGGGGGTATAGTTAGGTGTGAGGAGGATGCTTGGAGGCTGCAGGGTGATTTGGATAGGCTGAGTGAATGGGCAGATGCATGGCAGATGCAGTACAATGTGGATAAATGTGAGGTTATCCACTTTGGTGGCAAAAACATGAGGGTAGACTATTATCTGAATGGTGGCAGATTAGGTAAGGGGGAGATGCAACGAGACCTGGGTGTCATGGTACACCAGTCATTGAAAGTAGGCATGCAGGTGCAGCAGGCAGTGAAGAAAGCAAATGGTATGTTAGCATTCATAGCGAAAGGATTTGAGTATAGGAGCAGGGAGGTTCTACTGCAGTTGTACAGGGTTTTGGTGAGGCCACACCTGGAGTACTGCGTACAGTTTTGGTCTCCAAATCTGAGGAAAGACATCCTTGCCATAGAGGGGGTACAGAGAAGATTCACCAGACTGATTCCTGGGATGTCAGGACTCTCATATGAGGAAAGATTGGATAGACTCGGTTTGTACTCGATGGAATTTAGAAGATTGAGGGGGGATCTTATAGAAACCTACAAAATTCTTAAGGGGTTGGACAAGCTAGATGCTGGAAGATTGTTCCCGATGTTGGGGGAGTCCAGAACAAGGGGTCACAGTCTAAGGATAAGGGGGAATTCCTTTAGGACCGAAATGAGGAAAACATTCTTTACACAGAGAGTGGTGAGTCTCTGGAATTCTCTGCCACAGAAGGTAGTTGAGGCCAGTTCATTGGCTATATTTAAGAGGGCGTTAGATGTGGCACTTGTGGCTAAAGGGATCAGGGGGTATGGAGAGAAGGCAGGTACGGGATACTGAGTTGGATGATCAGCCATGATCACATTGAATGGCAGTGCAGGCTCGAAGGGCCGAATGGCCTACTCCTGCACCTATTTTTTTTTTTTTTTTTTTATAAAACTACCAGCAACTAGAGAGCTGTCCTGTGCTACTATCTACCTCATGGAAGACTCTCAGACTATCTCTGTTCCGACTTTACTGGACGTAATCTTGCACTGAACTTTATTCAAGTTATTCCATTGATCATGTATCTGTAATCTGTGGATAGCTCGCTTGTACTCGCTGATTGGTTAGCATGCCACAAAAGCTTTTCACTGTACCTCGGTACAGGTCATAATAAACTAAACTCAACTTAACTCGAACCTCCATGCACCTTGCTTGTCCGCTGACGCTGCGGGCCTTGCAGCAGCACACACACGCCTGGCTGCCCTCAATGCCTAGCCAACACCCACTAGAACATTGGGAGCTCCCCTGAATTGAGCTGAGCTCATTGGTAGACGTGGAAACGTGACGACCAGCAGCCAGTCCGGACTTGTTTCCGTTTAAGATGGCTGGCTCGTGCAACAGGTAATGTACGACTGTGTGAAGTACCTTAAACCCTTTCCATCTGCTCATGGCCCCCATTCATGGTTTTATATTTTTATCACTATTTTACTTTCACGACCATTGATTTTCCTGAGCCCAGCAGTGATTGTGTGTGCTCCATCAGGGACGTGTCCAATTGACTCAAACATTAGCAAGTTAACTGTCTCAATCACTCTTGCTAGTCCAGACCAAGGTTTTATTAGCCATGAAAAAAATATTCAAAATCATTTGAAGCTATCAGCTTTAAAATTTAACGACTATGAAGACCCAGCAGTACATAAAACTGTTCAGGTTTTAAGCTGCCAAATCTCTTCAGTGAACCAACTGATGCTAAGCCAAAGGGCTTTTTGCATTTTGATTTTTACATTAACCTTCCATTAAAAATTATCACGGCTATCATCACAAAGTATCGTGGCCAATAAATTTGCATTTTATGAGACATGTAAAACAAGTATTTACGATTTGCTAATGTGACTGTCTTTCATGCTGAACCAGCTTCCGTGTCAATTTTATTCACTGCTCTCCACCTTTTTAGGTCTCTACATGGGATTAGCCCCAAGGCTTTTATACATTCACTCCTGAACTAACCGTGCTGGCATTTTGTGCTGTACAGTGAAGGAGCTCACATAAAGTGGGTAAAACTGAAGCACATTTCAAAAAATAAATAATAATTTCCCTGCAGTTGATTGTTGTGAATGAAAGTTGAACTGAGTTCTGCAGCTTCCTTCACGCCTACATTAGTTCATGGCCATGTGCTGAAGGTTAAACAACTTTTTATAATGGAAGAGTGAGATATCAAATGCACAGGTTGGATGTTGGCCTTTCATAGACTCTAGAACAAGGGATTGGCTGCTGAAGACAAATAATGCACGGTTGGTTTTTTCCTGAGGGCGGTGAGCCTTTGAAAGTCCCTTCAAGCAGAGTCCCTGCGTATTTGTAAATCAGAGGAAGAAAGATCGTTGATAATCAAGGGTGAACGGATGGTTTTAGTTTAGTTCAGACAGTGTGGAAACAAGCCCACCAAGTCTGCACCGACCAGCGATTCCTGCTCACTAACACTAACCTACACATACTGGGGACAATTTACATTTATACCCAGCCAATTAACCTACGAAACTGTATGCCTTTGGCGTGTGGGAGGAAACTGAAGATCCCGGAGAAAACCCACACAGGTCATGGGACGAACGTACAACTCTGTACAGACAGCACCCGCAGTCAGGATCGAAGAAGGGGCTCTGGCGTTGTGAGGCAGCAACTCTACCGCTGCACCACTGTGGAAACATGAGTTTACAATCAGATCAACCAAGACCTTACTGAATGATCAGGCTTGAGGGACCAAATCACTTAACCCTGCTCAAAGTTTGAAAGTCTGTATGTAAAGTACATTCAATTTTAAATACAATGCTTCCTGCATCTTGCAGTTCTAAACTATATGTAAAGTACATCCTTTGTAATTCAAGTGCTGTTTAGAAGAGTTTTGTCTGGGAAACATGGACACTACAATTCCATCGTGATCACAAGGTAGAATCCCTTGAAAGATTTTTTTTATGTGAATAGAAAATTGTGAAAAATAAATTAGTGTTATAATTATTTTGCTGGCAAACTACCAATATAATCTTTCCCCATTGCATGTTTACATTGAGCCAATCAATTAAAGAACTACCACCAGGAAAGATTCGAGGGTTAAATATCTAAACAATCACATTAAAGTTTCCATCAAATGCTGATGGAAAAACTGCAGCCCTGTTGTAATCAAACTGCTGTTTATCATATGGCTTTCGGAACATCTTGAAGTGGTAAGCTGTGCGTTCACTTAGGGCTGGGGCTGATTGTCACATTAAATGTGTAGGAAGGAACTGGAGATGCTGGTTTAAACCGAAGATTATTATTAAATCTTTGCAACCGAGCGAAGAGTCGAGTTTTTAAAGAAGGGTGAGCTGTCAGCTCTTGAGCAGGTTTCTGAGCTTGAAATGAATAATATGGAATCAGTTTCCCCGTTGCAATTAATGAGGGGGAGTAGAGATCCAAGTCGGTGACATTCCTGGAAATTCGTGGGAATATCAGAGTCGGAGAGAGATAGGCTGCACGGGAACAGGCTCTTCAGTCCATCGAGTCTGCACTAACCAAACAGTATCTAAATCACAGCTTGTTTCTTTCGCATTATTACTGATTTATCTTTTGACTTCCGCAACTGCTGAAGTAATTTTCCCTGGTGTGTTTCTGTTTGTTTCCAGATTAACTATATTTTGGAATCCAGAGCAAGTTCAGCACGAGCAGAATACCAGGCTCAGAAACAAAGAAAACTTAGCAGAAGAACAAGCTTCAGTTTTCAGAAGGACAAAAAATCAGGGCAGTAGCAACAGCAGCAGCAGCAGCAGCATCAACACAAACTGTCTCGACAATTCTGCTGAGAGAGGGAGAAGGTCCCCACAGCATTACAGGTGGGCGATAGGACGTTGAAGTTGTAACTGTCCAGGAACAGAACGGCAAAGGAAACGGATTCAGATTTGGAGGCATTTGAGATCTCTTGCTATTCTTGCGTTCAAGGGATCTTGGTCTTCCTGTTTGGGATGCAGACTTACCTTCCAGATTCTTCCTGTTGCCGAGCAGCCATATCAGAGAGAAACAAATGCCGGTGGCTCGGTTTGGCTCCCTGTTTCACGGGGAGAGGCCACCTATATAATCACCTCCGGATTATGGATACAATAAATTGCACTGTCTGACAAGTGACTTCACACAGGTTGTCGTAGCTTGTCACCTGATCAAAGATGAAAGCTAATCATGTTGGGACAAAAACCATGACATTTCCTTTTCTGATTCTTTTAAAAATGCAATTACTGGATAAGTAGTTTAACAAGTTTTTTCTTAACAGCTGAATAATACATTTTTTATGACCTCTGGAAGAAATAAACATTAGTTTTTACTGTGACCTGTAACTGTTCCTGCATTGTACCTGCTAACTATAATATAATGACAAAGCACTGTGTAAGAAATAGCTGGTAATATTTCAGTTTGTCATTTCGGGGCAGTATGGGAATGTATAATGTGCTTAAAACATTGTCTTTCTGGCACAATGTATAAAAAAATCTGCAGTTTCCAAGAGCTTAGTTTTAGTTGAACTATTTATCAATAATTTTACACCATAAAATTGAGACTCATATTTACGGCATCCTCTGTGAGCAACTGCTGATTCAGACAGTTTTACTCTCCATTTGTAGTGTTCTGGCCTCTCATTCACACTACAAACTGAAGATTTTTCCACGTCAGCCTTTTCCCTGGCGCCGGTTAATAAATTCAACCACTGTGTGCCTCTGCAGCATTCAGTGACCACTTAAACAAAATGAGTTAAAAGCTTGAGGTTTTCCAATGAATTGTGCTAAAATTCCCATTGGGTCATCTCACTGCCATCATGTTGATATTGGTGAGACTGAAGTCCACTGTCTGATCCCTGCCTAAATCACGAAGATAGGCACAAAAAGCTGGAGTAACTCAGCGGGACAGGCAGCATCTCTGGAGAGAAGGAATGGGTGACGTTTCAGGTGGAGAACCTTCTCCAGACTGTGTCTATCTGTGTACAGGGATGCTGCCTGTCCCGCTGAGTTACGCCCGCTTTTTATGTCTATCTTTGGTTTAAACCAGCACCTACAGTTCCTTCCTACACATCCTGCCTAAATCCCTATACCTTAGTTCCAAGGTACCTATTCCACTGCAAGCCAGGATCCTCGTACTTAGGCCGTGGGTGTGCAACTTAGTTTTGGCATGGAGCTGTTCTTCAATTCCATACCCTTACGAGCTCCTGCCTAGACTGCTGTGGGATGCTTAACCCTGGCATTTCCCATTCTGCAATTAATCCACAAGCTCCACGCCGGTAAAAATCAGGTAACTGCTGGCAATCTGAAACAAAAACAGATAATGCTGGAACACTCAGCAGGTCAGGCAGCATCTGTGGAAGGAGAAACAATTATCATTCTGTTCCAGATCTCTTCGTCAAAATTGGGAAAAGGAGACAAATATGCCATCAATTAGTGCTCCAACTATCTGTGGCATCTCTTTCCTAGTTCTGATGAAAGGTCGTGGATGTGAAATATTAATTGTTTCTCCTTCCACAAGTGCTGCCTGACCAGCTGAGTGTTTCCAGCATGTTCTGTTTTTATTTGCTCCGTGGGTATGGCTGTGAGTCTAGTCGTCTAACTTTCTCCTGCCTCCTCCCCACCACCATTAGAATCTTGTCCAAGTTCCCCTGACTGTCAATGTGTGCACGTGCACGCAGACGTTCCTGTTACAAAATTGTACCATTTAGCTAAAGTGCCATTGGCAAATTTGTTGTGCACACACTCCACCTTCCCTTCTCTCATAACCATGGGTGTGGTGGCATTGTGGTGAAGTCCAAGTAGACCATTGATCCAGAGCCACTGAGTCAAATCCCAGATCAGAAGCTGGAGTGTGCATTTGTGCTGGATCCCCTATCTGGTCACCTCTGGCAAAGGATCTGCCATCCTTTGTCAATGCTAGATATAACCAGTGCAGTTGGTTCCCAACTCTTCAAGGGTCAGTATGGGATTGCAAACACTATTATGAGTAGGGGGGTTACACAAAAAGCTGGAGAAACTCAGCGGGTGCAGCAGCATCTAAGGAGCGAAGGAGATAGGCGACGTTTCGGGTCGAGACCCTTCTTCAGACTGGTCAGGGATCAGGGAAACGAGAGATATAAACAGTGATGTGGAGAGATAAGGAACAATGAGTGAAAGATATGCAAAAAAGTATTGGTGATAAAGGAAGCAGGCCATTGTAAGCTGTTTGTGGTGTGAAAAAAAGAAGCTAGTGCGACTGGGGGGGGGAGATGGAGAAGGAATGTCAGGGCCAGAGGGCTGAGGGAGAGGTGGGGGGGGAGGCAGTCTGGGTTAACAGAATTGAGAAAATTCAATGTTTAAGCCCAGAGGATGTAGACTCCCCAAGCGGAATATGAGGTGCTGTTCCTCCAACTTGCGGTGTTGATCACTCTGGCCGTGGAGGAGGCCCAGGACCGAGAGGTCGGATACGGAGTGGGAGGGGGAGTTGAAGTGCTGAGCCACCGGGAGGTCGGGTTGGTTATTGCGGACCGAGCGGAGGTGTTCGGCGAAACGATCGCCCAGCCTACGCTTGGTCTCACCGATGTAGATCAGCTGGCATCTGGAGCAACGGATGCAGTAGATGAGGTTGGAGGAGGTGCAGGTGAACCTCTGTCGGACTTGGAATGACTGCTTGGGTCCCTGAAAGGATTGGATGGGGGAGGTGAAGGGACAAGTGTGGCATCTCTTGCGGTTGCAAGGGAAAGTGCCCGGGGAAGGAGTGGAGCGGGAGGGAAGGGAAGAATTGACGAGGGAGTTGCGGAGGGAGCGGTCTTTGCGGAAGGCAGACAGGGGGGGAGATGGGAAGATGTGGCGAGTGGAGGGGTCACGTTGGAGGTGACGAAACTGGCGGAGGACTATCTGTTGTATGCGCTGGCTGGTGGGGTGAAAGGTGAGGACCAGGGGGACTCGGCCCTTGTTGTGAGTGGGGGAATGGGGAGAGAGGGCAGTGTTGCGGGGTATGGAGGAGACCCTGGTGCGAGCCTCATCTATAGTGGGGGAGGAGAAACGCCGTTCTCTGAAGAACGAGGACATTTGCGATGACTATTATGAGTAGTCCTGCCACGTCTTTGAAAATTGGATCTTGCCTGGATTGTGCTTTCCCTGACCACTGTCACCTTTACTTCTGATTCCAATTTCTGCTGCTCAGCCACCTCCCTCACTCTCCTTGGGGAATGGTGAAGCATCTGAGGAGTGAACACGGTTACGAGTATTGGGCTTTTTTCTTGCTTCTGCCGCCACAGATTGTTGGAGCACTGATTGATTGATCAAAAGATACAGCACAGAAACAGGCCCCTTCGTCTCACCAGGTCCATGCCAACCATCTGTCACCCATTCACACTAGTTCTATGTTATCTCACCCTACACACGAGGGTCAATTTACAGAGACCCATTAACCTACAAACTCGCACGTCTTTGAGATGTGGGAGAAAACCGGAGCAGCCGGTGGAAACCCATGCAGTCACAGGTGAACAAGGGCAGGGTCGAAGCTGAGTTGCGTAGTGAGGCAGCAGCGCTCAAAACAAAAGCTTTGGTTTACAGCTTGGCCATAGCTGAGTTAGCACCAGGTTTTGCTTTCCATGTGATGTTACAGATCCTCGTTTATGACAGCCCAGGATATAGGGGAAAGGAACCTTGTGCAATTTTCTTTAAGTGGAGAAGTTGGAATGATATCCAAATTATCCAAGAAGTTGGCGAGGACATTTTTGGAGGATGCTGTTCTGTTTTGGTCACCCTGCTCTATGAAGGATGTCGTTAAGCTGCATTTACAAGCATGTTGCCAGGGCTCTGGGCCTGAGCTAGAGGGAGAGGTGGGGCAGGTTAGGACTTTATTCGCTGGAGTGCAGGAGGCCGAGTGGTGATCTTACAGAGTTTGTATAAAATCACGAGGGGAATAGATAGGGTGAATGCAGTGTTTTACCCAGGGTAGGGTAATCAAAAACCAGGCGGCAAAGGTTTAAGGTCAGGTGCAAGATTTAATAGGAACCTGAGGGGCAAGTTCACGGAGAGTAGTGGGGATATGGAACAAACTGCCAGAGGAGGTTGTTGAGGCAGTTACTAAAACCACATTTAAAAGTCACTTAGATAGATAATGTTTAGAGGTATATGAGCCAAAAGCTGGCAAATGGGACCAGCTCAGATGGGTATCTTGGTCGGCATGGATGAATTGGGCCAAAGAACCTGTTTCTGTGGTGCATGGCTCTGACTATGCCTCTGTAACAGTGGGTAACACTGCTACCGATGGCCAATGATGGACCAGGGATGGCTGAACCAGCAAAACCCCCTGAAGCAAATGAATGTACCAAATGGGTTTCGAGGGAATCCTACCTTTCATCTCCCCTGTGAAACAACGGATTCAGATACAAACAACCATTGGATTTGAGCTCAGTTTCAAGAACAACTACCCACCAAGATCATTCCCAATAAATTGTTACTTGTACATGCCAAAGCTGTGGATGCTGGACACAAAAAGCTGGCAGCATCTCTGGAGAGAAGGAACGGGTGACGTTTCAGGTCGAGACCCTTCTTCAGACTCGTAGATGCTGGTGCCGCTTGTAAGTTTAAATTCTGGGGGAGTTACTCTAGATTCTGCCCTCCCCCCGTCACCCTACGGTTTTCTCTTGCTTCACCAAGCAATGCTGCAGGGAGATTCATAAACCTGAATTTTAAAGAAAATAATTTTCCTTCTAGGCATTTAGAAACAATTTTAAAGTTTCCGTTTTAAATGTTCCCACAGTAAGATGTGGATCAGGCACATAGTTTTAGAGATACAGCGTGGCAACAGGCCCTTCGGCCCACCAGTTCTGCGCCGACCGGCGATCCCCGCACATTAGAGACACCCACCAGGGACAATTTTTACATTTATACCAAGCCAATTAATCTGCAAACCTGTATGTATTTGGAGTGTGGGAGGAAACCGAGTATGTCGGAGAAAACCCACGCAGATCACGGGGAGAACATACAAACTCCGCACAGACAGCACCCATAATCGGGATCGAACCCGGGTCATTTGCTGTGAGGCAGCAACTCCACCGTGACCACCCTCTGTATACTCTGTACACACATGATAGAAGACTAAGCTGTTCCATAAACATGCCAATGCATGGCGTTGATATAATTTGTACTTCCTTGGGTTTGTAAAGCTACGTGCAGTAAAATCCAGCATGTTTTTCCTCAGTCGTGTACTTCCCAGCTTCCTGATAAACACCTTAATGGCGTAACCTCAAGTATTTTGCAATATGTTAAAATAATTTCAATTTTGCTTAAAGATGGATTTAAATATTTCTACGAGATCTGTTAGCAAATTGCTTTTCAAGAAAAATGCCGTATAAATTCATTTTATGGGGCATTATTGTTTTAAAGGGCCATAAAAGCCAATTTACAAACGCCATTTACTGCTACGTCCTTTTTTCCTATGTGCTAATTCCTCATTTAGTGATAAATGATATACGAGTAATATTAGTTGAAGAGGGTTTTAAAAGTAGGCAGTAAGACTGATAGTCATACAGCAGGAAAACAGGCCCTTCGGCCCAACTTGCCCATGCTGGCCAACATTTGCCAGCTACACTCGTCCCACCTGCCTGGTCCCACCTCGCAGCTATACTCGTCCCACAGAAGAGGCACAGATTTGTTTTCTCGTGTTAGACACAAAAAGCTGGGGTGACTCAGCCAGGTAACAGACAGCACATCTGGAGAAAAGGAATAGGTGACGTTGTGTGTCGAGACCCTCCTTCAGACTCGACCTGAAACATCATCTATTTCTCTTCTCCCGAGATGCTGCCTGTCCCACTGAGTTACTCCAACATTTTGTGTCTGTCTTCGATTTAAACCAGCAACTGCAGTTCCTCCCTGCACATCATGTTTTCTCTTGCACAGGCTGAGTAGCATACAACAAATAGGAGCAAAAAACCAGAGTGCTGGTGAAACTCAGCTGGTCAGGCGGCATCTGTGAAGGGAATGGACAGATGACCTATAGGGTTTGGACGATTCAGTGGGACAGGAAGTTGGAAAGGAGAGGTGGGGTGCGGACAATGCCTGGCAAAGTGATGGGTGGATGCAGGTGGGGGGGGTTGATTGGCAGAAGGATAGTGTATATGATAAAGCTAGAGGTGAAGAGAAGACAACACAGTGCCGGGTAAAGAGAAGATTGAAATGTAAAGCTAGAGGGAGGGATTATAGGTGGAAGTGGACAGGACATGGGGTCTTCTGGCTTTACATTTCGCTTCTCCTTATCTGACACCTTTTGTCTCCATTTCACCTCCAGTCATTGGCAGACGAGTAGAGTAACTGGCATTCAAATCTCTCCTCACCTGTATCCACCTATCACTAGCTTGGCTTCGTCCACTCCCTGCTTCCATCTTCCAGCCTTCTCCCCTCTACTACAGTCAGTTGATGGAAGAGTCCCGATCCGAAACATCTTCTGTCCATTCCCTCCACAGAGGCTGCCTGACCTGCTGAGTTCCTCCAGCACTTTGTGCTTTGCTCACGATTCCAGCATCTGCAGTTCCTTGGGTCTCAGTGGGTCGCAAGCCTTTTCATTCTGCTCCATAATTTAACGTGATTCTCTTTGTTAGCCTTGCCTCCTCGCTTCCACTCTGACCTCCGGAAACATTGACTCCTCTGAAATCCATCTCCACTTTGGAAACCATAGAGGTCTCAGCATCCACAACCCTCAGGTTGGAGACTGTCAAAGGCTCGCAATGTTGTAGGAAGGAATTCCTCCTCGTAATCCCAAGTGTTCAGCTTCTGATCTGCAAAGTATTTCTCGGCGTCCCTCAGCAATGTTTTTTCACTGCATGCTGGTACATGTGACACTGATCCATGCTGTATCTCGAAAGCAAACTCAACAATAAATGGAATAACCCTCCCCCCACAGCACAGACAGCAGAGACCTACACCTTTCAATCAGACCAACTCGCGTTCAGATTAACTCCTAAAACTTGGCACTGGCATCCACAGCCTCTGGGACGGGCCACTGGTACCCACTGCCTCTGGGACAGGAGCACTGGGTACCCACACTGGACAGAAGCACTGGATACCCACAGGACAGGAGTACTGGACAGCATCACCCGCTGGACAGGAGCACTGGCACTTCCACACTCTGGGATGGGTCCACTGGCACTCACACCCCTGTGATAATAACTGCCACCCACTCTCTGGGACAGTATCTCTCGGCTCTCCCTCCCCCGCCTCCCCTCCCCGCACCCTCTGGAGGGGGAGACTGTATCTATATTTTGAAAAGTTACTTTTCACCTGATCTGTGAATTCATTCATTCTGGCAGTGAATCGCAGAATATTGATTCCCAATTATAGAGAGATAACCTTCAGCTCAGCTTTCATCAGTTTTCTCACAGGTCGATGCGGTGCAGCAACTGCTCCCGAGGTGGTGCTGCCCAGTGTACTGCATAAGTTGCCCCTAAATCATCCCTGCTGTGCGTCTGGTCTCGGATGCCCCTGAATTGCCCTGACCTTTGCCCTGTTTCTGAACAAAAGTTCAAAGACACCAAAACTACGTCAGCAAAATACACCAAGTTTGAATCCATGGTCCAGCAGCGATTGGAAGTTGAGGGTGTCCACAGGTGGGCATCGGAGGGTAGGGCAGTAATGCCCAGCGTGGTGGAGGCCATTGATGTGGGGCCTTAGCCAATGGTCCCAGTCATCTCCGGTGCTGCCAGTTCTCATTGCACAGGCTCTGTGTGTTGGCTATTATTTGTTTCAAACGGGCCACAAAGTACTCGCTGAAACCAAACGACATGATTTCTGACGTCTGAAAGAATGAGAGGAGCCAATGGAATCTGTCGACCAGCTGTGAATCGGATGAGGGGAGACTGAAATGTTGTCTATCCATGTTCTCAGGACATACTGCCTGACCCACTGAGTTACTCCAGCACTTTGTGTCTGTTTATTTTAATCAGGAAATTGGTGCCGTGCTGATTGTGACTCGAGAGTCAAGAGTGTTTTATGGGCATATGTCCCGGAGAAGACAATGAAATCCTTACTTGCTGCAGCACAACAGAATGTGTGAATATGTAAACTTAGTACATAACGGGGGACGAGAAACAAAGTTCAATAAACAACAAATATAGTGAAATAATAATATAGTCTCTTGCCGTTCACAGCTGCACCGTGAAGCTCACCGTTTGACCTGTTTTTACAAAATGTTAAATGGTCAGCTAGACATAGATCACAAGACCTACACCAACCCCAAACCAATTAGGAGCAGACGAGGGCATTCGATCCAATTTGTGGTCCCAGCCACAAAGACAGATGTGTACAGCAATTTGTTCTTCCCACGCACTATTAAAGCATGGAATAATCTCCACCGAGCCCCGGTTGCCCAGCCAGATGCAACTAAATTTAAAGTGGCACTTTCTTCCCAATAACCCTCTCTGGCTTAACCCCTCCCTTCACCACCTCCAGTTTAAATTCCAGTTGGAATATTTTGGAGGACCAAGTAACCAAGAACCAAGAGCTCAGAACGTATTCGTTGTTGTGTTTAATAGCCGGATGGCTGTGGGGAAGAAGCTGTTCCTGAACCTGGACGTTACAGTTTTCAGGCTCCTGTACCTTCTACCCGATGGCAGTGTTTAGATGAGTGCGTGGTCAGGATGGTGTGGGTCCTTGATGATGTTGGTTGCCTTTTTGAGGCAGCGACTACAATAGATCCCTTCGACGGTGGGGAGGTCAAAGCCGGTGATGGACTGGGCAGTGGTCACAACTTTTTGTAGTCTTTTCTGCTCCTGGATGTTCAAGTTGCTGAACCAGGCCACGATGCAACCAGTGAGAATACTCTCTACCGTGCACCTGTAGATGTTTAGGAGAGTCCTCTTCGACAGGCCGAATCTCCGTAATCTTCTCAGGAAGTAGAGTCTTTATAATTGCATTGGTGTGCTGGGTCCAGGAAAGATCTTCGGAAATCTTGGGTCTGCTGCTGTGTACATTAGGTGTAGGAAGGAACTGCAGATGCTGGTTGACTGACGATAGACACAAAATGCTGGAGTAACTCAGGCAGCATCTCCGGGGAACATGGATAGGCGACATTTTAGGTCGAGACCCTTATTCAGACTCCCCTCACTCTTCATCCTCCTTCCCAGCTGCTGTGACGCTCCACTAAGGTCAGCCATCATCCTCCGTCTGTTCCACCGTTGAGGTCTTGGTTGGATCGCTCTTTGTCAGGGACCTCCCCCTCGACCGTACCGCCATGGGTGGCCCTACCAGGAGCATCGCTCCAGACGGCATCGCTCTCAGGATCTCTGGACCACACAAGCTTCTCCACCACGACAAGGCGACAATCCACGGAGAAGATATCCTCCATATCCCTTTATTCCCCGCCTGTCCAAAAGCCTCTTAAACACCACCATTGTACCTGCCTCCACTAACATGGGATCAGCATGGTCAAAAGGGCCTTATTCTGTGCTATGCAGGTCTCTGACTCTGACACCACCCTGCCAGTACATTCCAGCCACTTACTACTCTCTGCATAATAAAACCCATCTCCTTTAAACTTTCCCTCTGTGATCTTAAATCTCTGCGCTCTCGTCTTTGACATTTCCCCCCTGGGGGGACATGGTTCTGATTGTCAACCCTTTCAATATCCCTCGTAATGTTATGTCTCCAACAGGTTCCAACATTCAACCTCCAACATTTCAGAGAAAACAATCCGAAGCTTATCCAACATCTCATAGCTCGGGCATCACTCCAGTAAACCTCTTCGGCACCTTCTCCAGAGCCTCCACATCCTTGCTGTAATGGATGGTGGCGACCAGAACTACACACAACACTCTAAATGTGGCCTGGCCAAAGCCCTATAAAGTTGACTCTTCAACGTAATGCCCAACCAATGAAGGCGACCACACCATACACCACCTGACAAAGCGCCTGTAGAACATCTGTAAACCGACTGGGATTCTTACAGCGAATGTGGATTCACAGTCACCAATACTGAAGGCATCATCTTATTCCATTTTCTCTTCATTTGATTTGCTGAATTTTAATTCCCCAGCTGCAGTGGTGAGATTTGAACTTGTTTTCAATCACCGGTCAGACCACCGGCATTGATTGATTGGAAGATACAGCATGGAAACTGGCCCTTCGGCCCACCGAGTCCGTGCCAACCATCGATCAACCATTCACACCAGTTGTACGTTATCCCACTTTCGCAACCACTCCCCACACAAGAGGGCAACTTCTAGAGGCTGATTCACCTACAAACCCGTACTTCTTTGGGTTGTGGGAGGAAACCAAAGCACCCGGAGTAAAACCCACACAGTGACAGGGTGAACGTGCAAACTCCACACAAACAGCACCCGAGTTCAGGATCGAACTCCTGGTCACTCGTGCTGTGAAGCAGCAGCTCTACCTGCTGCCACGCTCTCATTTAGTTGGGCTTCCCCAGAAAATTAAGTTGCAAAGCACATTGTAGAGGAAACAGTGAGGCTGAATGGCAAAATGGGAGTGTGAGATTAGAATTCAGTCCATGAGAAAGGTAAATGAATGAAAGGAACAAAAGACTGTACTGGAGCGACGTTATCCCGGGGGACAGAGTGGAGGAGTCTGCAAAGGGAGACATCAGACACTAAGTAGTTCAGTAAATTCTTGTTTCTGGTCTGCTTCACAAAATTCCACTCACATATCAGGAACTCACAGTGAAATATTACTGAGAATTTCTGGTGCATACTGTGCTGGGGCCATCAGTCATTGTTAAACCTCGGTGTGAAGCAGAATGGGTCTCCATGATGGTAAAAGGCTGCATTTTAGTTTGCAGATAAATTCTAAGCCTCCCTTTATGACGGTTGCTATCTCTGATTGACATGATGGATGAATGTGAGCAATGGCTATTGTCCTGAAGATTCATCTCCAGAATATATTATTTAAACTCCTGTTTAGAAATCTGCAAGGAATGCTTTTCTTTTTCTTGTAGGTGTAACTTTCACCTCAGTTGTGCTGATTTGTGACATCTCTGCTTTCTGGTTCTTCACGACTTACATTCAACCCTTGCCTTTTGCAATCAATCAGCATCCAGCGACGTAGAGATTGACACAGCGGACCCAATAACTCCATTACACCTGAGGCAAATCATGCCATGTTTACAGCCCAGGTTCACAATGCAAGTATCACTCCACGTAATTGGACCTGTGTTATTATTAGCATTCACATCATGTAACAACGTATCGCGTGAGTAACTTGGGCTATTAATGAGCGAGCTATGCAAGAGAGAGAGAAAAAAAAAATCACTCGGTAAATCAGCTAATGAATTTGGCTAATGGAGCTATTAGAAGTGGGAATGGGCTCTTTGTTAAAGAATTATTCACTGAACAAAGGTGAAGTTTGTGGAAGAAATGAAGTCTGGAGTGTGTTTGGATAATTGTGAGGGTTTTGAATGTAGGTGTGGGGATCTGAACATTGAGGAGAGGCGGTGTTGGCAATGTTCACACGGGAGCCAGAGGAACGAGCTGCCCCGTGCTGCACTGGCATTGCAGCGGGCACTGTCTTTACCCAGTGACTGCCAACGCGCATCTCCAGCAAGGGCGCAAAGTGGTCCCTAAAACCAAAGCTTTGCTCGTATGTCTCCTCATCAATCCTCAAACCAGGGAGCAAAGTAATTCAAAAAGAAGTTCCTGAGGACAGACACAAAATGCTGGAGTAACTCAGCGGGACAGGCGGAAGGAATGGGTGAAGCTTCAGGTCGAGACCCTTCTTCAGACCCCATTACAGTGCCAATGCAACCAGTGAGTACTGATTGTGCTGACCAGTTTTTTACCACTGTGCTCCATAAGAGTCGTACAGCACGGAATCAGGCCTTTCGGCCCATCTCTTCCAAGTCGACCATGATGCCCCATCCGAGTTAGTCCCAGTTGCCTGTGTTTGGCCCATATCCTTCTAAATATTTGCTACCTCTGTACCTGTCCCAATGTATTTTAAATGTTCTTGTGTCTGCCTCAACTACCGCTTCCAAAAGTTAATTCCACACACCCCATCAGCGTGAAAAAGTTGCCCCTCAGATTCCTTTTAATTTTGTCCCCTCCCATTTTAAACCTATTCCTGCTCTTTCTTGATTGCGCTATCCCTGGGAAATTTACTCTGTGCACTCACCCTATCTCTGCCCCTCATCATTTTATACACCTCTATAAGATTACCCCCTCAGCCTTCTCGCCTGCCCCGCCTCTCCCAAAAGCTCCAAAGTCCTGACAACATCCTCATTAATCATCACCGCACTAATTGGCAGCACAAAGGAGCAGCTGGTAGAGCAGCTTCCTCACAGCGCCAGAGACCAAGATTCAATCATGACTTTGGGTGCCATCTGTGTGGAGTTTGCAGGTACTCCCTGTGAGCGGGTGGGTTTCCTCCGGCTTCTTCCCACATCCCCAAAGGTTTGCAGGTTAATTGGTCTCAGTAAAAAAGAAATGCTCACATGCGTAGGACGGGGATGTTGACGGGAAGTAGAACTGGTGTGAATGGGAGCTCATTAGTGTGCTGTGTCTCTAAACGAAACTAAACACTCCATCTTACCAAGAGCAGGGTGATCAAAACTGACCACAGTGCTCCAAGTGCAGACCCCATTATGTACGTTTGTAACGTAATGTTCCAACCTCTGTACTCCAGTCCCTGACTGATGAAGACCCAGTGTGCCAAACGCATTTTCAGTTTACTTTCACCAGCATTGAAACTAAGGACATTTGTCCCCACTGCTGGTACATGGGACCTCCTGGAAAGCAAGTCCTCGCAGGTTATCCACGCAACACTGCACCTCAAGTCGGTACTCAGGGGTCTGCTGTTGTGAACTTGGGCACGTTTAGGTGGAAAACTGCCATCCTGTTGGAATTTGTTAGAATGGGGGCGGGTTACTGAAAGCTCAATTATACAATAAACCCGTGTTATAACAGACCATAGGAAGAGTATGGTGTCCGTTATTGCTGATTGTCCGCTATAACCAAGTGTGGGATTATCATTGTATAAGTAGTATAAACAAGCAGCTGCAGACGCTGTTTAATACACAAAAGGATACAAAGTGCTGGAGTAACTCAGCGGTTGAAGCATCATCTCTGGAGGACATGGATAGGTGACGTTTCGGGTCGAGATCTTTCTTCAGGATCTTGGTCTGGAGATGGGCCTGGAATCCAGGTGAGTCGATGGCTCCGGCCTGCTGGTGGCCAGACGGGAGAGACGAGGATCGGCGGAGTCGATGGTTGCGGGCTGCCGGAGGGCAGGTGAGGGTCGGCGGTGATGGAGGCGGCCGAGGAGAATAGATGAAGATAGCGACAAAATGCTGGAGTAACTCCGCGGCTCACGTCACATCTCTGGAGAAAAGGAATAGGTGACATTTCGGGTCGGGAGGTAGGTAGGCCAGGCCGCTAGAAAAAAAATCCATTATACAGAAGTACGTTAAAACGAGGATTTGCTGTATTTATTCATTGTAAATGTTATTTTGCCCTTTTCTGTCAGTAGATGTGAGTCTGAGCATCATTTCCTTTCTTGGGACATTTATAATTAATAAAGGCAGCAAATCCTCATATCTCGGTAGATATCTCTGCTTTGTTTAACAGCAAAGTCTCACTCGGGGAACTCAACGCCAAGTTTCAGCGCAGCATTGAACTGTTTCGGACAGAGTGTCTCAGAAGAGATGTTTAAGAAGGAACTGCAGATGCTGGAAAATCAAAGGTAGACAAAAGTGCTGGAGAAACTCAGCGGGTGCAGCAGCGTCTATGGAGCGAAGGAAATAGGCAACGTTTCGGGCCTATTTCCGTTTATCCATGTATCCGTTTATCACTGCTGTATGTTATCCTATCAATATTGCTGTTTTCCATGCACATAGAACAGTACCACACAGGAACAGGCCCTTCAGCCCACAATGTCCGTGCCCAACATGATGTCAAGATAAACTAATCTCCTTTGACTGCAGGTGATTCATATCCCTCCGTTCCCTGCGTATCCATGTGCCAATCGGAAAAGCATCACAAAAGCCGCCATCGTATCAGCTTCCTCCACTGCCCCTGACAGCGTGATCCAGGTACCACCAAACATGCCCCATGCATCTCATTTACACTTTGCCCCTCTCGTCTTAAAGCTGTCTCATGTCTACAATTGTACGTCAAGTTTGTCACCTTCCCTTGGGTCCCATGTTCACCTGTCCGACCAGCATACCACGTGGGAGATTGTCAAAAGACGCATTAAAATCTATGTATACGACATTAGAGGCCCCGCCCTTATCCACCCTCCCTTGCTACCACCACAGGAAATATAATGAAGCTAATCAGATACAGCTTCCGTGCACAAATCCCAAGTGGACTGCCCGATTTTATTCTTTGCCTTTATAAATGAGGGTAATACGAATTGATATGCTCCCCACCAGTTAAATTGTCCGTATTTGATCAGTTTAGTCTATCCTCCCTTTTCAAGCAACGGTACATTAGCAGTGCTCCAGTCTTGCAGAAGACGGGGAGGACTGGTAAATAATGGGAAGATATTTCAAGTATGTCTGGAATGTGGGCATATTCAATTGAGATATCGTGTGCATTGAGAGTATATCGAGAGTATTGTGTACAGTTTTGGCCTCCTAATTTGCTATTGAAGGAGTCCAGCGTAGGTTGACGAGGTAAATCCACGGGATTTCGGGACTGTCATATGAGGAAAGATTGGAAAGACTAGGCTTGTATTCACTGGAATTTAGAAAGGTGAGAGTTGGATCTTATAGAAACATATAAAATTATAAAATGACTGGACAAGCTAGATGCAGGAAAAATGTCCCCAATGTTGGGGGAGTCCAGAACCAGGGGCCACAGTCTAAGAATAAAGGGGAGACCATTTAAAACTGAGATGATAAAAAACGTTTTCACCCAGAGAGTTGTGAATTTGTAGAATTCTCTGCCCCAGAAGAGGCCAATTCACGGGATGAATTTAAAAGAGAGTTAGATAAAGCTCTTGGGGCTAGCGGAATCCAGGGATATGGGGAGAAGGCAGGCACGGGTTACTGATTGTGGATGATCAGCCATGATCACAATGAATGGCGGTGCTGGCTCGAAGGGCCAAATGGCCTCCTCCTACACCTATTTTCTATATTTCTATATCATATTGAGGATGACAGCAGCCACCACATCAGAGTTCTTTTTCCCGTACTTTCTGTATATTTTCATAGCTGGTTTAATATTTCCACAGCTCAAAGGCAGACCTTCCCTCTTAGTATGAAAGCAAACTACGTTTCCAAACCTTATCCCAAGTCCTGGAGCTTTGCAACATTCATCAGTTATGCTCAATGTAAAGGGCCTGTCCCACCGCGTGACCTAATTGGCAAGTTTAGAAGAGTTTAGGAGAGTATGAAAAAGTGTCATGTTGAAGACCTCCTTCGACTATGTTGAAGACTAGCTTCGACTAGCTTCGGGAAAATTGGACACCGAATAGTGGAGAGTGAAGACGACCTCCTTCGATCTCCTTTCGACTATGTTGAAGACTATCGATGACTACCTTCGACTTCCCTCGATTACCTACGAATAACATGCCGACCTACTTCGACTAAACCTACGAGTAAAAAAATATTGATTTTTTTCCATGGCGACCTTTTTTTACTCGTGGGCATTTTTCAGCTTGTTTAAAAATACGCTGCGACCTAGCTGAGGCCTCGAGTACGCGGGGACTACTCTCAAGCATGAAGGAGAGTTGCAAAGACTTCTTAGGACCTCGTGTCAACCATGCTGCGAGCATGAGTCGAGGGCAAACTCTTCTAAACTCGCCAATTAGGTCACGGCGGTGGGACAGGGGCTTAAGCCATTTGTCACAATTGGCTCATCAACACAATTGAAAGTCTAATTTTTAGTTTAGAGATGCAACACAGAAACCGGCCCTTCAGCCCACCGAGTCCACGTCAACCAGCGATCACCCGTACACTAGTTCTATCCTACACGCTATGGGCAATTTACAGAGGCCAATGAACCTATAAACCCAATGGTGGAAACAAAATGCTGGAGTGGCTCAGTGGGAGAGAAGGAATGGTCAGTCTGAAGAAGGGTCTCAACCCGAAACGTCACCCATTCCTTCTCTCCAGAGATGCTGCCTGTCACGCTGAGTTACTCCAACATTTTGTGTCAACCTTCAATTTAAACCAGCATCTGCAGTTCTTTCCTACATAACCTATAAGCCCACACGTCTTTGGGATGTTGGAGGAAACCGGAGCACCCGGAGAAAACCCATGCTATCGCACGGAGAATGTATAAAATCCGTACAGACAGCACCAATAATTAGGATCGAACCTGGGAGTCTGGCACAGTAAAGGGCCTGTTCCACCAGCATGCGACTGCATGCGGCGAGCGCGACCTAACCTGGTCGCTTGAGCCATACGGCCTGGCGGGGCCGGTCCCACTTCGATTGCCGGAGCCATATGGAGTTGTGCGGAGCTGGTCCCGACATCGCGCGGGGCTCCGAAAAACTGACGCGATTCAAAAATCCCGCGTGGCCACGGCCTGTCGGCCCGCAGCCGCATTGAGGAAGTACGCAACGTGAAAATCGCAAACCAATGCTAATACAAATGATGCCCATATCATTGTCTCCAGAGGGAATGTAAATGTCTGTAACGTTCCCCATGTCCCTGCAGTTTTCATGGGTTGAGCTCGGTTATTTTTGATCCCATACGTTCTAATAAGCTATCAATGTCTTTTTAGACTAATTACTTTCAATACAACACATTTAAAGCAGCAATTATGGCTCCATAATGATAATGCATCTTAAATTTACGTGTGATCGAATTAAGCCGGATCGGGTAAAAAGAATCAAGTAATCTCATAGCCGATGTCATCAATAAAATAGAAAAGTTAGAGCAGCGTCCAAGGATTTATCTAGCAGAATACCGCTACAAACAAAAATAACTTACTTGGTAAGGGAAATGGTAAAGCTGAGGAAATCCTAGAGAAAGTTCATTGTGGGGAAAGTATTAGTGTGCGCCCCAGGAACTAAAGCCTGCAACCCCCGTTTATATGAGTAAAAATAACGTCACGCGCGGACTTCGCTCCAAAATCTGTACCCCGTTCCTGCTTTCTCCCCATATCCCCTGATTTCATTAGCCCTAAGAGCTAAATCTGTCTCTTGAAAAACATCCAGTGAATTGGCCTCCACTGCCTTCTGCGGCAGAGAATTCCACAGATTCACAACTCTTTGGGTGAAAACGTTTTTCCTCATCTCAGTCCTAAATGGTCTACCCCTTACTGTTAAACTCCCAGAAACGACCCAAAACGTTGCCATTCCATCTCCCTCCGCAGATGCTGCCTGACCCCCTGAGTTCTCTCTCCGGCGTCTCTTCTGTCCAGTTTTGCTGCAGGAAGGTGAATGACTCCCACCCGACCCTTCATCCCATGTCCAGCTCCACCAGCACACACCAGCCCATTGCTCAGTCAGGTCCCTCGACTGCCCGCATCACCATGGGGTGACCGACCCACTCGAGACCCCTTGGTGGCCTCGGGTGAAAAAGTGTTTCTTCATCTCAGACCTAAATGGCCAACCCCTTATTCTTAAACTGTGACCTCTGGTTCTGGACTCCCCCAACATGGGGAACATTTTTCCTGCATCTAGCCAGTCCCATCCCTTTAGACTTTTATATAAAACACAGTAAGTTTTAACGGACCACTTTATAACGGAGTTTGATTTATAGCGGACAGGCCTACTGCCAGCGGCCCTCGGCGTCGCCTCCAGCCCACACAGCTTCCTCAGCCGCGCCATGCCCACGGCCACGGCCACCGACCCTCACCTGCACTCCGGCCGCCTGCGGGCCGTGACCATCCTCGTCAACTCACCTGGATTCCAGGCCCAGCTCTCGACCGAGAGTCTGAAGAAGGATCTCGACCCGAAACGTCCATGTCCTCCAAAGATGCTGCCTGACCCGTTGAGTTACTCCAGCACTTTGTGTCCTTTTGTGTTTTAACCTGCAACTGCAGCTGTTGGTTTCTACTACATATACAATGATAATCCCTTACTCAGTTATAACTGACAATAGACAATAGCAGACACCGTTCCCCTCCCTATGGTCCATTATAACAAGGGTATACTGTACAATACAGGAAGGAGCAGAGTGCAGAATATAGGTCTCAGCATCGTGGCCCATCTGTTCAATAGACAAAGTCCAATGTCCACAATGGGGTAGAGGTAAATCGGACAGCACCCTAGCTTATGGAAGGACTGTGCAAAAGCCTGATAACAGGGGAAGAAGCTGTTCCTGAGTCTGGTGTTGCGCGCTTTCAAGCTCCTGTACCTTCTGCCGGAGGGGAACGGGAAGAAGGAATGACCGGGATGGGACATGTATGTTGGCTGCTTTTCCCAGGCAGCGTGAAGTGTAGACGGAGTCAGTGGTGGGAAGTAGGAACTATGCAAGAAAGGAAATAGTTGCAGATTCCTGAATTCTCCCCAACAGTTTAGTTGAAGAAAAGCTGATGGGAAGAGTTAATGAGGGGACAACTAGCAGAGGTAAGGCTGCAGCTCTGCCAGTTTTGCGTTTCTTCAGCATTTCCACATCCAATCTCAAATGTCTGAAGACCAATTAGTGAGCACAATGACACGTGCAGTAGTAGTCATCTGCTTGCAGTGGGCTCTGGCCCACAGGCAGAGAAGCCCCCGCCAGGCCGCAAGTGAAGGTGATTCACCCACTCACTGCCCCTGGCACTGTCCGCACTGGCAGAGACCTCTCCCCGAGCACCGTGTCTCTGCACAAACGGTCTCTCACTCTCTCCTCCTCTGCCATCCAACAAACCTCTTGGCTTTGCACGTTTTCTGGCTTTGCAAAAAAATTCTCAGATTACTATCGTCCTAAACTTTGGAATGATTTTCGGAGGTGACGGATTTTACCACCCGCCATTTTTTAAAATGTATTCTATGATTCAATTCAATGGTTCATTTATACTTTATTGTCACATGTACCTAGGTACAGTGAAATTCTTTATTTTTCCACACAATCCGGTACAATCATGCAGCAGACTTCACCTGGGAAGTTCACAACGAATCGCCGCGTTTGAACACGGAGTGGAAGATTGCAACCTTCACGTGTTTCGACTAATGCAATCAACTCGACGTGCACAAACGGAAGATCAAATAGAACAAGTTGGCCAACAACTTTAGGCCGTGCACGCCACACGAAAGAAGAAGTTTAACACCAAGTTGTCGTCTGTAAACAATAGCCTGACGTGTGTGTTTTTATTGTCCAAGTGGTCTAGTGCAGAGAGGATAGCCAAGGAAGCAGCAGATATGAAGAGGCTGGTGTTCTCTGGCATGTGGTTGAGTATAGAGGTTGGGAGGTCATGTTGCAGTTGCACAAGACAAAGCTGAGGCCACATTTAGAGTATTGTGTTCAGTTTTGGGCACCATGTTATAGGAAAGATGTTGTCAAGCTAGAAACGGTACAGAGATGATTTACGAGGATGTCGCCAGGACTCGAGAGGCTGAGCTGTAGGGAGAGATTGAGTAGGCTGGGACCCTATTCCTTGGTGCGTAGGAGGATGAGGGGTGATCTAATAGAGGTCTACAAAATCATGAGAGGAATAGTTCATAGAGTCTCTTGCCCAGAGTAGCGGAATCAAGAACCAGAGGTTTAAGGTGAGGGAGGATAGATTTAATAACAACTTGAGGCATAACTGTTTCACACATAGGGTGGTGGGTCTATGGAACGAGCTGCCGGAGGAGGTAGTTGAGGCTGGGACTATTGCAACATACAAGAAACAGTTAGACAGGTACATGGATAGGATATGTTTAGAGGGATATGGGCCAATCGCAGGCAGGTGGGGACTACTGTAGATTGGGCATGTTGGTCGGCGTGGGAAAGTTGGGCTGAAGGGCCTATTTCCACTGTGTAAGATGCTCTGGTTACAGTTGGCAGAATTATAGACCCCTTGCCATTAATCCAGCATCAGTTCGCAAACTGAGCGATCTGAGTGGCAGTGGTTTGCTGCTTGATCTTACGAAGCCTTCAGTCCTGAGGCGCGGCGCAATTAGTCCACCCGGAGACAATTAACAGCCGAGCGTGCTTCACTTCCATCCTTCCTTGAAGACAGAAATGCGTGGCCCCGGCAACCTGCTGCAGCAAAGCTGGCTGTGGAATACCTGCCTGAGACCCCTGGAGGTGAAGAACTGTCACTTTGCCACCTGTGTCCACTTTGTATTGGTTTACTCCATTAAACAAGGCGTTTGTAAGCAACTCACCAGCAGGAAACAAGCCATTTATAACACTCCCTGCAAACTGAGCTCGGATGGAAGTAATGTCACGCTGCCTGCTGCAATCTTTCTGGAGGGTTTTGGAGCGAGAGTGGAGGGGGAGGAGGGGGGAGGAGGGAGGGGGGGAGGAAGCGGAGACAGTGGGAGTGAGGGGGAACTTTCTGAAACTCTTCAACATCACACCTTCCTCTTGAGCTCTGATCAATGAGGAAGAGGAGCAGGCGGAGAGAGCAGGAGCGGGATGTTTGGGGGTGTGGGTGCTGCCCGAGAGGTTGGTCAGGGACAAACTGGGAGGAGCTTGCAGGGTCGTGTATCTCTGAGTGTGAGAGTGCGGTCTCCAAGGGCCAACACAAAGACCACAGCCAACCTCGACAACAGCTCCCGTATCCCCCCGTCAGCAGGGCGAGCGGATCCCTTGCCAGGGCGTGGCGGTACCAGCAGCGCCACGGTTTGTTGTCCATCTCTTATCTGAGGGCAGATGAGGGCAAACACAACGCTGGGATTGGTCACTGAGTGAAGGAGATGGTTGTTCACACAATCCAGTAGATTCCCGTCGCTGTTACTGTACTCTTACTGTCAACGGCCTGTCCCACTTTGCAATTTTTTTCCGCGTCTGACGCCCTAAAAACCTTCAAGTTGTACGACACTCCGCGTCACCGTCACGACAAGCGGTCACCCGCCTTCACAACACAAGAAGGTTACACCGAGGTATAATAATCACATTCGAAATGAACTTATCTACAATAAATCTAAGGGCCAATAACTTTTTAAGGGATAAGTCGGCGCTTTATATGCCCGCGTCACCGGCGGTAACCCGCAGGACAGCGCACGTCAGCATGTGACAGGGTGCACGACATGATAAGACACCCAGGTGTCGCCTGAAGATTTTGAACATTCCAAAATCCAGGGGCGACAGGGAGACACCGCGCGTCGCTACATGCGTCACGCCCCGGCCACGCCCCGACAACCTCGTTTCAGGCTGTTGCCAAAGATGTTGCCCAAGTGGGACAGGCTGAAACTTAACAGCATGGAGGATGGTTAGTTGTCAGTACATCCTGGCTGCTCCAACTATCAGTGCTGGGAATCAAGTGTTAGTATAAGTATTACGGTGGGGTGGAGTTAGAGATGCTGGCTGGTGTGTGATTGGTTAACCTTTACTGAGGCTAATTCTAATATCCAGAATTATTTTTATTCTGCAGTTGCCAAGGTTTAGATATTATTGTCCTGTGTATGGAGGTTACTTAGTCTAGTTCAGTTTATAGTTTAGTTTATTGTCATGTGTGTAGTGACATATAGGTACAGTTCATGCGTTCGTTAACTCGTGTGTCAGACAACGTGTCGCTCGCCGTTGGCTTCTGTCGTCGTCCAACATGTTGACAGAATTGGTCGCCCGACGCGTCACAGAGAGCATCGTGTCGTCGCTTCCGGGGATCGCCACGAGGAAGGAGGCTTCTGTCGTGATCTCCAGTGAAAAGATTTTGTTGCGTTCCAACCAGTCAGCGGAAGGACAACATGATTACAATTAAGCTGTCCACAGTGTACAAATATGGATAAAGGGAATAACGTTTAGTTCAAGGTAAAGGAGATCATTCAAAGGTCTCCAATGAGGTAGATAGTAGCTCTGGACCACTTTCTAGTTGTTTATAGGATGGTTCAGTTGCCTGATAACAGCTGTGATGAAACTGTCCCTGAATCTGGAGGTGTGCGTTTTCACACTTCTGTACCTCTTGTCTAATGGGAGAGGGGAGAAGAGAGAGTGACCGGGGTGCGACTCGTCCTTGTTTGTGCTGCTGGCCTTGCGGAGGCAGCGTGAGGTGTAGATGGAGTCAGTGGAAGGGAGGTTTGGTTTGCCTGATGGTCCGGGCTGCGTCCACAATCCTCTGCAATTTCTTGCGGCCTTGGATGGAGCTGTTCCCAAATCAAGCTGTGATGCATCCCGGTGCTTTATTTTGCACTCTATCCAAACAGAGCAGATAATACCATCCATAAATACAATCAGGTCCAACTCAGGCACAATAGGTAGAGCAAAGCGGAAGATACAGAGTGCAGAATATAGTTCTCAGCATTGTAACGCATCGGTTCCAGAGGCAAAGTCCAATGTCTGCAATGGGGTAGAGGTGAATTGGACAGTGCCCTAGTTGATAGATGGAACATTCAGAAGCCTGATAACAAAGGCCTCATTTCCACGTGGCCAGATCAATGGGCCTTAAATGGTGATCGTGCCAACAGCGCTCCCGTGCTGGGAATTGATGCGCGAGTGCCGTCGGGGTTGAAAGGTTGAGGTCCGTGAGGCCTGTACTGTGCTCTGACCTTACCCCAGTGTCGTTCCCCTCCCCCCCCCCCCCCTCCTCCCTCCCCCTCTGACCCAGTGAATGCTGGATGTAACCCTTTTAGTCAAACGTTTTTCCCACACCCTGGCTCAATAATGAAGCAAAAGATTTACAGACGGCAGTTAACCTACAAACCCGCACGTCTTTGCGATGTGGGAGGAAACCGGAGGATCCGGAGGAAACCACGCGGTCACGAGGATGAACATACAAACAGTGTAGACAACACCCAAGATTGAACCCGGGCGATGAGGTTCTTTATGTTAATCTTTAAACTTTAGAGATACACTGGGCCTTTGGCCCACCGTTAAATAACCTTTAAATGTGTTGTGAGTGTAGGAGGAAACCCATGTGGTCACAGGGATGAACGTACAAACGCCGTGCAGTCAACACCCGTAGCCGGGGTCAAACCCTCGCGGTGTGAGGCAGCAGCTCTACCCGCTGCATCGCTGTACCGCCGAGCGGGCACGTTCACTACAGAGCAGCAGGGAAACGGACCAGCTATCAAATCGGACCACACCGCCCCTCTCTACAATCACAGCGACTCTCTCATTACTGCCCTAAACTCCTCTGACACAACAGAACTTGGGCAAAATGCGTTTGTCATCTCTCGTTGACTTTTCCCAGCTCTCTCCTTTGATTAGACAAACAGGCTTTGAGTGGCTGAATGAAAAATAATGTGTCCATTTATTCAATCCTTCTGACTAGTCACAATAGATTTCATGTAACAAGTGAGTTCACTCCCACTGGTGCTATAAGCTTATAGGATTAATAAAGCTGAACGCTCTGGCCTCGAGTCTGTGTGGTAATGGGATTGCACGCTGCAGTTACAATAAAGTGTGAATGGTCACCTGTAATTGGTGGCAGTGCCCACGTATTACCCAGACCCAGCCAGCAGTTTCTTTATTGCTAATGTATTTCCCCGAGGTGCAGGGGGAGCGAAATGGAACGTTTTATATTGTTCCAGGCCTGGTGCATTTGCACGCCGACTGCACCAATTTACACAGGAATGTGGACGTAATCCATCTACACGGTGGGTGGGTGGGTGGAGGGCAGGCGACGTGCCCCCACACTGCACTCCTCTCCAAACTAGGCGTAGCGGTAAAATTGCTGCCTCACAGCGCCAGGGAACCGGGTTCGATCCTGACCACGGGTGCTGTCTGTACGGAGTTTGTATGTTCTGCCTGCGACCTGCGTGGGTTTTCTCCAGGTGCTCCGGTTTCCTCCCACACTCCAAAGGTGTACAGGTTTGTAGGCTAATTTGCTTCGGTAAAATTGTAAATTGTCCCTGGTGTGCATAGGGTAGTGTTAGCGTGCAGGAATCACTGGTTGGCATGGACTCGATGGGCCAAAGGGCCAGTTTCCACTTTGTATCTCAAACTAAACCAAACCTGCCTGTGGGTGGGGAGCAGGCAACCGTGCCCATGCCAAAGCACAGTAGGTGGCACAGTGGGTGCTGGGGTGGCACGCTGCCTCTCAGCGCCAGCGACCCCAGTTCAATCCTGACTCCGGGTGCTGTCTGGGTGTGGAGCGGAGGCAAACGCACTTGGACCAAGGCTCAGTGGGTGCAAGGGCAGAGTAAGTTCCAAAAGGATTTGATGCAATTCAACAATCACTGACATTGGGAGTGGCTTTCACACAGATGCAGGAGAGACACACAACCCTTCACAGGAGTTCACAAACCTGATTTGGCAGCAGCCATACGAAGACATTAGAGCAAGGAAGAAAACCTTTCATGAGCGGCATCGAGGAGACGTGTAAACGCGGCACGGAGGCGTGGCTGGCCGCTACCTCACAGCACCAGAGACCCGGGTTCGATGCTGTCTGTGCAGAGTTTGCACATTTTCTCTGTGACCGCGTGGGTTTCCTCCGGGTGCTCTGGTTTCCTCCCACACCCCAAAGCATTGATTCGATGATACTTTATTGTCACATGTGACATGTCACAGTGAAATTCTTTGTTTTGCACCCTATACACACAGTATGCAAAGTCTCACCATCAGAGACCCGGGTTTGATCCCGACCACGTATCAGCCGCCGTCAAAGATACAAGACGCACGCGTTTGTAGTCAATTGGCTTCTAAATTTCCCCTGGTGAGCAGGGAGTGGATGTGAAAGTGCAATAACACCAAACTAGTGTGAACGGGTGATCGCTGGTTGGTGTGGACTCGATGGGCCGAAGGGCCACTTTCTGTGCTTTATCTGTAAACTACTGGTTGCTTCAGACAGTTCCCAGGGTACTTTATTGTTTACATATTCCATTCTGCTGCTGCAAATAAGAATTTCATTGTTCTGCTTGGAACATATGACAATAAAACACTCTTGACTCCTCTTGATAGAACCAAGATCGAACCTGTGTCCCACACAGCCGCAGGGACACAGGTTCGATCCTGACGTCGGGAAGCTCAGTGCCCCAAGATAAAGTGCGTGTGGACGGAGCCTCATCTGAGGTCCGGCCACCAGGGACTGTCCCGCCATGCTCATTTAAACCGAAGATAGACACAAAAAGCTGTAGTAACTCAGCGGGCCAGGCAGCATCTCTGGAGAGAAGGAATGGGTGACGTTTTGGGTCGAGACCCTTCTCCAATGCTTGGTGGGTGCAGAGTTCAGTGAAACCATTGTTGGTGCTTCATACCAGGAATAAATTGGCCGAATAACGCTGGCTGTAACGAAAGCCGTGTAGTGTTTTGTATTTCTATGGATAAATATTACTTTTGAAATAATGCGAAGTAGTTGTCTATTTCCAATGTGTGGAGATTGGATTTTGCTCTTTTTGTAACTGAGCGCGGGTTGTGTTTGATGTTGCCACACCGAGTCTGCACTGAGTTTGTCTAAGGCCGAGTGGAGCTGTGACAGTCTCTGACACACACACATACATAATCACAATATGATTATATCACACATTGTGATTATAATTAGTCAGTAATTATATCACAACGCTCACACAGGGTGGCCCAAGAGGAATTTAATTATATTAGAGTCATCGAGTCGTACAGCGTGGAATGAGTCCCTTCAGCCCAACTCATCCATGCCAGCCTTGTCCCACCTTGCCTACACTTGTCTCACTTGCCTCACATCCCTCGAAACCTTCTGTTTGGCAGAATTGTGTTCAAAACTTAACAAACCCATGGGACGGGACAAGGGAGAGATGAAGGGCCGTCGACTGTTGTGACTTCTCGCATGTTCACCCCAAACTAAAGGACTTTGAGCGTGCAGGACTCTGGCCGAGATCCCCATACAAAGACCCGATGATCTCAATGGAGGGAAAAGCTATTTGTGCTCTGAGTGCCTTTTCCTGGTCATTTGTCTGCCTCTCCTGTTGATTAGGTCTGTAACGTATTGACGTTCTTGTTGGAAATGAATGTCACAGATATATGACACTGGGATCAATACACTGCCACATAGCAGAGGCTGGCTCTCGGGCCCAGCGTAGTCTGCACCATCATCCGTCTTCCTCCCTCTCCCCCTCTCTCTCAGGGACTCGCGCTCCCCTCCCCCCCCCCCCCCCCTCACTCCCACCCACTGCCACATGTGCTGTGCTCACTTCATTACCACGGTAACCGATGTAAGAAGTCTCCAAATGCGGATAAAATCAAGATTGACGATTTGGTGTAAAGGCAGGTGTAATAACGCAGGGCAGAGGCAAGGGTGATTCAGGTGGAGAGCTGATTGATAAGGCCATCGACAGCCAGCCGGTTTCGCAGGTCTGTAACCAAACCTCTTCCCCCCTCTCTGTGATCTGCCCGGCAAAGGGGCGTGCAGCATGGAAACAGGCCCTTCAGCCCATCTTGCCCATGCCAACCAAGATGTCCATCAGAGCTAGTCCCCTTTGCTGGTGTTTAATTTATATACCTCTAAATATTTTTTATCCATGTGCCTGTCTAAATGTCTTGTAAAGAATGCTGCCTGCATTAGAGGGTATTAGCTACAGTGAGAAGTTAGACAAACTTTAGATTGTTTTCACTGATAGAACTATATAAAATGATGAGAGGTTTAGATAAGATAGACAGCCAGAACCTTTTCCCCAGGAAATGTCAAAGAATATCTTTCAGATGAGAGCGGCAAAGTTTAAAGGAGATGTGTGGAACAAGACTTTATACACAGAGGGTGGTGGGTTGCTGGAACAGGCTGCCAGGGGTGGTGGGGGCAGACATGACAGTGGCATTTAAGAGGTTTTTATTCGCCCATGGATATGTAGGGCATGGAGAGATAGGGTCATTTTGCAGCTCTATAAGACGTTGGTCGGGCTGCATTAAGAATACAATGTAGAGATCACCGATCGATACAAGAACATTAGTGGTGTAATAGGGGGGGGTTTTAACTTTCCAAGTATTAACTAGGACAGCCATCGTGCGTATGGGCTTGGGTGGTGTAGAATTTCTTATGTGTGTTGCAGGTAGTTTTCTCAATCAATATGTAGATGGCCCCACGAGATCTAATTTGAGGAAGGACATTCTTGCTATTGAGGGAGTGCAGCGTAGGTTTACAAGGTTCATTCCGAGGATGGCGGGACTGTCATATGCTGAGAGAATGGAGCAGCTGGGCTTGTACACTCTGGAGTTTAGAAGGATGAGAGGCAATCTCATTGAAACATATAAGATTGTTAAGGGTTTGGACACGCTAGAGGCGGGAAACATGTTCCCGATGTTGGGGGAGTCCAGAACCAGGGGCCACAGTTTAAGAATAAGGAGTAAGCCATTTAGAACAGAGACGAGGAAACACTTTTTCCCACAGAGAGTGGTGAGTGTGGAATTCTCTGCCTCAGAGAGCGGTGGAGGCGGGTTCTCTGGATGCTTTCAAGAGAGAGCTAGATAGGGCTCTTAAAAATTGTGGAGTCAGGGGATATGGGGAGGAGGCAGGAACGGGGTACTGATTGGGGATGATCAGCCATGATCATGTTGAATGGCGGTGCTGGCTTGAAGGGCCGAATGGCCTCCTCCTGCACCTAGTGTCTATTGTCTATTGTCTATTGTCTATTGTCTAAGAGGCAACATTTTACCTCCTCTGGGGAGATATGACGGGGCACTTTGAGACCAGTGACTGTAAATTATTAGAACATAGAACATTACAGCATAGGACCAGGCCCTTCCGCCCACCGTGTCTGTGCCGAACATGATGAGTTAAACTGATCTCATCCGCCTGTACATGATCCTTATCCCTCTATTTCCAATATTTCGATTTGCCTCTCCACAGTAAAAGCTTCTGAAACGCCACTATGGTATCTGCCTCCACCACCACCCCTGGCAACGTGTTCCAGGCCCCCACCGCTCTCTGTGTAAAACAAACCTGCCCCACACATCACCATCAAACTTGGACACGTTTTGGACATTCTCATCTTGGGATAAAGGTTATGACTGTCTACCCTGTCTGTGCTTCTCATCATTTTATATATCTCTATCGAGTCATGCATCAACCTCTGATCTAGTTTAGTCTAGAGATACAGTCTAATCTAGAGTTTAGTCTGGAGATGCAGAAACAGGCCCTTTGGCCCATCGAGTCCGCACCGACCAGCGATCCCCGCACACTTGAACTATCCTACACACACTCCAGGGACAAATTTACATTTATACCGAGCCCAATTACCTACAAACCTGAACGTCTTTGGAGTGTGGGAGGAAACCGAAGATCTCGGAGAAACCTCAAGCAGGTCACGGGTAGAACCTGCAGACTCCGTTCAGACAGCATCCGTAGTCACGATGGAACCCAGGTCTCTGGCGCTGTAAGGCAACAACTCTACTGCCTCCCTACTACGCTGATGTTCCAGAGAGTGTAATAATTATGGGAAATGTTGAAATCCTGAATTGCGGCATGGCCAATGTTGATGATATTAGTCAGGAACTTTCAAAAGTCAGTGATACAAGAAACTAGATGTTGGGGGAACTCAGCGGGTCAGGCAGCATCTGTGGAGGGAATGGACAGATGATGTTTAGGGCCAGGACACTACTTTGGACATTCAGAAGTGGGTTGAAGGAAGCTGTTCGCAGGTTTAGTTTAGTTTAGTTTAAGTTATTGTCACAGTGAAAAGCTTTTGTTTTGTGCTAACCAGTCAATGGAACGGCTATACATGATTACAGTCGAGCCATCCACAGTGTACAGATATATGATAAAGGGAATAACGTTTAGTGCCAGTAAGCTCTGATTCAAAATAGTCCGAGGGTCTCCAATGAGGTAGATGGTAGCTCAGGACTACTCTCTTGTTGTTTAAAGGATGGTCCAGTTGCCTGATGCAGGCTGGTAAATAATAGCAGACCTAATATTGTCTGGTACAGAGATATTTAGCAAATAGGAGGTTTTTAGACATGAGGTAGGGTAGGGTTCTTGTTAGAGTGAGGGGCAAGGCTGGCAGCATTAGGGAAACCTGGATAAAAAGAGTTATTGAAGCTCTCATCAAGAATAAGGAAGCATGGGTCAGGTGCAGGCAGCTTGGATCACATGCATTCCTTGAGCCGTGTAGGACTGAGAGGGACATCGGGCGAGCAAAACGCCAGCATGGGATAGCATTGGCAGGAGAAACCAAAGATTGGAAGTCGAACCAGTGTAGGGCCTACACAGAGCTCTGGGGAGTGTTGTGGACCAGAGGGATCTAGGAGTGCAGGTGTACAGTTCCTTGAAAGTGGCGTCCCAGGTAGATAGGGTGGTAAAGAAGGCTTTCAGCACATTGGCCTTCACCAGTCAGAGTATTGAGTATAGAAGTTGGCCGGTTACGTTACAGTGTACAAAGCATTGGTGAGGCCACATTTGGAGTATTGTGTTCAGTTTTGGTCACCATGTTATGGGAAAGATGTTGTTAGGCTGCAAAGGGTTGCCTCAGGATGGAGTCTCAGCTGGAAGTTTCCTCTGAAATCAATCCTGCCTCTTCCTTCTTCGATTGTGATAAACTCCCCAGAACTACACAATGGCAAAGTGACGGTGGCTTAAGTGCCATTATAGGTCCACCACTGATTTTCTGGCAACTGATTATGTGGCACCTCCTTTATTCTGGACAAAATTATGAAAGAGCACTTGAAATCCCCCCCAAAAAATATGGTGCCCAGGCCAGATGAGGCGGCCGATCTTGACCTCACCGGGACTTCCGCGGCCGATCGGCGGGTGCAATTTGCTTCCCAGTGGCCGGGGCTCTGGAACTCCAGCCCGGACAGAGCCGGCAGATCTGTTCCCAGAACTGACTTCCTAGGCCGACTTTGTGGCCCCTCGATGGTCGAGGCAGACCATTCCGGTGCCGTTGATGCAGTGACCTCTGTCGGTCCGGCAAAACGGATAATCCAGAAAGGATTTGGAACCAAGAATGCGGGAAAATCGGTGGTGGACTTGTGCTGGCAGTCTGAGGAAGGGTCTCGACTTGAAGCGACTTTTCTCCAGAGATGCTGTCTGACACGCTGAGTTACTCCAGCTTTTTGTGTCTATCTTCGGTTTAAACCAGCCAGCGTCTGCAGTTCCCACCCAGACAAAGGTTTAAGCCTCTTCGCTGACTTGAAATAACGGCCTGTTCCATCTTCAGCCGAGATGCTCAGCCGTTCTTTTTAAAGAGCGCCTGAGACATTCGAAAGGATGGATTTAGCCCATAATTAGCAAAATTCTTAAATCTGAATCAGGGCTCTCCCTAAGAACCACCTCACGACGGCTCATTAAGTCGGCCTCGGAGATGGTGGACAGTTTTTGTTGCTTCAACAGCAGAAGTTAAAAAAATACATGGGACTCGAGGGAACGTTCGTCTTGAGCAGCCGAGAGATTTTCTTCATCATGGAAGAAATCCCCATGGCGGACTCCAAGGAAATATTTGTGCGTTCTGAGGCTCTATTGGAAGTGCTCATTTATTTTATTCGATGATTGCGTTGGATAATTCACAATAGCGGTCTCACATTTGTGAAGAGTTTGCAGCTGTATTTTTATCCCTTCTCCTTGGGTTTATTCGGGCTATTTACGTGCTTTCGTGTGGACGTTCGCCTCGAAAAAACTGTGTGTAATTTCCATAAATCTACCCTGGCTCAGAAATTTCATAATCCTGAGAATTCAAGATCTTGTTAGCGAGCACAAAAAAAAATGCATGCGATATGTAACAAAACTAGCAATAGCCATAATTGTCAAGAGATGGCAAATGCATAATTAAGTTATTATAAATGGGTATGAGTTTGCCATTAATTTCAGCATCTACGTGTCTTCTAGTAAAGCAGCATAAATTGCCAAAATGCTAAAATCATAAATTACCAGCACATTGAGAGTTCAGTGTTGTTCCCTGTTGTTCTATTGCATTTACATTTGCCGTATTTGGAGCAACATTTCATTTGGCTGGAGTCGTATTGTTTGTCTCGTGCTTTTAAAAACAAAACCAGGGTGATTTTTGAAGAGCCCTTACAGACATTATGTAGAAGATAGAGTGGAATAATTAAACCTTCAGCATTGTAAGAGAATTCATATAGGACATACAAGAGATGGGGCTGAACGTTAACGAGTGCCCAGGGTCTGAGAGCGTGCATCAACAAAGCCAAAAAGTTACTACAGGAACCGCGAATGCACTGGTTATAATCTTTCAAAAATCCTTTTATTCTGGACAAGAACTGATGGAATGGGAAACAGCCATCCGATTATAAGATTTAAGATTTGAAGACACAAAATGCTGGGGTAACTCAGCGGGACAGGTGATGTTTCGGGTCAAGACCCTTCCTCAGACATTATAATGCTCGTCGGTCTGAGGGACCCACCCAAAGGCTCGACGGTCAGCAGTCATGGAAATTTCTTCTAAGGTTAAAGAGCTTTGAAAATATTCAAAACAGAACTAGGCAGATGTTTAACTGGTTTGGGAATTGGGGACAGAGCAGAAGGTGGGACTGAGGTGTGTTGGATCAGTCATGTCATATTGAGCAGCGCAATAGGCTTGAGGAAGAACACATCTAGTTTGACGGCTCTGGGCCTGTACTCGCTGGAGTTTAGAAGGATGAGGGGGAACCTCATTGAAACTTGCCGAATAGTGAAAGACCTGGATCAAGTGGATGTGGAGAGGATTTTTCCAATAGTGGGAGAGTTTTGGACCAGTGGGCACAGCCTCAGAATAAAAGGTCGTACCTTTAGAAAGGAGATTAAGAGGAATTTATTTAGTCAGAGGGTGGTGAATCTGTGGAATTCATTGTCAGTGACGGCTGTGGAGGCTGGCAATGGGTATTTTTAAAGTGAATTTTGAAAGATTCTTGATTAGTGCGGGTGTCAAAGGTAACGGGGAGAAGGCAGGAGAATGGGGTTGAGAGGCCAAGATAGATCAGCCATGACTGAATGGCAGAGTAGACTCGATGGGCTGAATGGCCTAATTCTGCTCCAACGACATTGAAACTTATGAATTTATAATCTACTCCTGTTACAATTCCTTTGGTACCGTGGTCAAGAGTCAAGAGTACTTATTGCCATATGTACCGGAATAATAACATTCTGATTTGTTGCAGTTTTGTAGACACATTGAACTCACCAACAATAAATATGCACTATATATACATCAGTTATTCTAACCAAGCTATGGTTCAATAGTCTGTTTATTATCATATGTACAGTGCTTATTCTACATGCTATCCATCAAATTACACCGTACTTGAGTACAATAGATCCTCTTCTGCCACAGTACGCACAGAGTCACTGGTTTCTGATGCCTAGTTGCAACTTCCAAGCCTAAAATGTCCGATCTTGGCCCAAGGAGATTTGCAATTTGTTGTTTTCCCACTCTAAGGCCGGGTGTTGTGGAGACACTGGATGTGTGAAGTAGGTGTGGGCCTGGCCTAGCGTCGTCTCCTTCCACCGCTGCCCCATGTAGCACCGCAGGCTGCGCTCCATCCACTGTAGGGCCTCCCGCGGCCGCCTCCGCCAACACTGCCACCCGTGCCTGGTGGTACCAGAGAGGGACTACGCGCTGCCCACAGGCGCCTTGTGGGATGTCCGGGACCATTGGGCACCGCGGGGAGGATGCATCCTCAATAAGGATTGTATCATTTGAAAATCTAGTGTCTTAGATAATTTGGTGGTTTTGTATTTTGGTGGCGGTTTTCATTTGTAAATATTACTTTGTATTGTAATTGAATAAATTATTTTTGTTTAAAATAAAGCGCCACCCACGACCACCGCAAATGCACTGTTTGTCACCTCCAGTAGCTGCCCCGTTGCTTCAGACAACACCATGATAGTGCAAAGGTCCAGTCCATAGAGCCAACCATGGATACACAAAGTCCATGGCGATTTGGTGCTAAGGTAGGGTTGTGGTTAGGGCTGTGCAGGGTGCTGCAGGAGTCAGATAATTGATGGGAAAAGGCTGATCTAGAACCTGGAGGTAATAGTTCACCTTCATCTCAATGGTAGCAGGGAGAGGAGAGCGTGGCCAGGGTGATGTGGGTCTTTAGGTTAATATTTAGACTTTAAAGATACTATGTCGAAACAGGCCCAAGTTAATTAACCTATAGATGTCTTTGGAGTGTAGGAGGAAACTCACGTGGTGACAGGTAGAATGTACAGACAGCACCTGTAGTCAGGATCAACCCCCGGTCTCTAGTGCTGTAAGGCAGCAACTACCACTGCACCACCGTGCCGAGCTTTGATGTATTTTGTTCTAACATAAATTTGAATTCTTCAGGAACCTGATGAAGAGTCCTGACCCGTAACGTTGTAAATTGCTCGTTCTAAGCTTCCCCCCAGTCTAGTTTCAGTCAAAAACCACTGAATCAAGCACTTGCGCAACTAATCTTTATTTTGACAAAACAGTTACAGTTCCTACTACTGTACCTAACCACCACGGGTTCGATCCTCGTATCTGCCTGATCAAGCCCCCTAGGCCTCGCTCAAACAGAGACACTCCAGAAGGCCACGCAGTCCTAAACGCTCTTCCAGAAGATCGACGTTGGACCTTGTGGCAGCGAACTTTTATAGGTCCCCGGATCTTGAGGGGCCGAACCACATGGGGGTGGTCTCTTTGCAATCCAATTACAGATATCGATTAACCCCATACATGACAGACATTTCCCTAACCCAATAATACAGTGGCTAATACATTGTAGTCAAACAGTGTTCCTTGGAGGAAATGAACATCGCAGCATTTGACCTGATATGCAAGAAAACCAGACAAGGCTCAATACTTAATCCAATCAACGTTCAGCAAAGTAAAGCTTTGCAAAATGATTTACAATTATTTACAAAGTGTATGTCTGGTTTGTATTCATCCAATCCATTCTATGCATTTTGCACCTACCTGTCAGGGTCTGCAGATGCTCCCATTCTCTTCCTGCAGCTCAGATCTAGGCTCTAGACAAACTGGCCCCATTCTGCAGCTTGTCCCATTTCTACAGAGGGCACTCTTAAATTGACCAAATGGCCTAGCAGCCCTGAAGCCTTTACTCAATTTTAGCGTCCTAGCCTCTCCAATCTGGCCAGGATTAACATTCCTTCCTTTTTATCATATATGATAACCCAGCATTCATGATAACCAAATAATCAGCTAACCAGATATACATATGTGTGTCCATTACATTTCCCATCTATCAGCAACACAAGATGATGATGTTTCTTCCCAGAATCTTGTCAAGCGTCACGTGTTTTCATGGGCGTAGCCCATGAGTCTTCACCTCCCGAGTTTTTGTGGGCGCGAATTCCCTCCATCTGTGTTGTTGCCCATTCTTCCATCCCTTTCCATAGTCGAAGCTATAACCTATAACTCCTGAAAAACCTGGGACAAAGCAAGTTACCATCATGCACCAATGCTTCTCCATCACTCACTGTAATTCTTCAATACTATCCCTTTTTCATTTCACTATAACTATATATTATATTCTGCTCTATCACTGTATTCCTATTACTATTCTGCTCTATAATATACTCTTTACTATCCTAGGATCAACATTAATCAGCACTCTCCATTTTCACATGGTTATAATATGTATATCTGATGATGGGATCTCATATACATTTCAGCTGGGTTCAGTCCACATTTCCCGACAGTAGTGACTAATTTAAAGCAAACCATGAAAAATGTTTCAATTCAACCAAATTCAGTCTCAGCCTTCAATTTACTCTTTTAAATTTCAGAGTCCATCTCATCCTTCTCATTCCACAGAATTGTGGCCGATAACACAATTCTATTCCAATTCCTGTGGAATTCCCAGCTGTTCAAATTTAATCAATCAATTTCTATATGCTGTCAATTTCAATATAAATCCAATGAAGAATGCCAATTCCAAGGACAATTTCTTTCTACCTTGATAATAGAAGCCGCTTTACCATCAAGGGTTAAACGATTTAAATCCATCGGTTAAATATGCATCGGCTCTGCTATTCCTACACCCATTCACTAGATTTCTCCTCCAGTACTTCTTCCTTACTATGTTGGCTCCGCTCTCAGTTTAGAGGTTCTCGCTTATACTAGTTCTTTAACTACTACTGAGTAATTTCCTAGTCCGATCTCTTAAAGGGAAGTCCTGCTGCTCACATTTCCTCTTTTGACCATTTCCAATTCCAACTCCAATTTTAATTCCAATTTTAATTCCAAATCTCATATTCCATGAATAATTTCCATGTTACCAGATCCTCCCAAGTTCCATCCTTCCTGATATTCTCTGAATAATCCTTAACATCTTTGGCTGCCTGTCTGGGGATGAGACAATAACGATATCAATTAATAATCAAACTCCAAATATCCCTAAGCCAAATCTCACAAGTCTGTTCCAAATCCCAAAATGTTGAAGTCCCTCTAATTCATCACCACACAATTTCGGGACCGAATCCAAAATTTTATAAATTTATTTTCAATCATAATTTATACGCAAAATAGATGTTTTCCCCCAAACCACAGAGGAATGTTTTCTTTTTAATTCAGTTATGTAAAGAGAAGCTTATCCCAATAGTCGTCATAGGTTGTTGGTGTTGTTTCTTTAGGTAAGATTAGATAGTGTCCTTTATTTGCCTTCCTTCCCTTGCATCAAAAGCTAGATGATATTAAAGTTGCGCACTAGGGTAGGTCTTCTTCTTCTTCTTCTCTGATGTTGGTTTCAAGGGGAGTAGGGAAACTGAGGAGCAGCTTTCTCTATCGGTTGGCCTTCCCAGATTAGTCTTAAAGGGGCAGGACAGTATTGTTTCCTCCTGCTTGTTGTTTCTGGGTAGCTACATTACCTTTGCTGTCATCTGCCCGTTCTCAAGGGGCCTGTACATTCTTTACCTCACTCCCCAGATAGTGTGTTGGCGATTATACTGTCCAGCAGGCATAAACTCAGTAACCCGTTAGCTTAATAACTTCTTTCCCCACTGCCATACCTCCTGTACAATAATTGTGTCCCTTCTCTCCCTCGTGCCATTTCTTATCCTTAGTTACCATTCCTTCTCCCGCCAGCTACTACGTTTCTTACTTCCTCCTTTCCGTGAGGGTTTTTTGGGCCATGTGAGGACCCCTTCAATTTTAATAGGTGGCATCAACTGACTGGGCAGGTTAGGGCTAACGAAATGGGTTAGATTGCCAAAATATCACTGCCCCCCCTCTGACTCCTAGTGTCCTCGTCCTCTGCACTCGGGGTCCCACGTATCCCGGTACCTTCTTGGAATCCACTGGTTTCTGAAGCCCCCTAGCCCTCTTCCTTGCCCCCTTCCTTCTCGGTAGTACTCCCTCACAGGACATGACCGACTCCAATGTCCCAACTCCCCACAGTTGTAGCCCCACAACCCTGTATCCCCTCCATCCAAACCAAGGAAAGGTTGGCTCTCGGAATGGTCGGCCAATCCAAGCTTTGAGATCTTCCTCCTCCTTGTCTTCTTCCGCCCTTATTCCACACTTTTGAATCTTTAATATCGGTCTCTGAGCTACCGTTGGATCAGGCTGCATTAACGTCTGAATGTCTGTGGCCTGGGGGTCATTTACACCTAATGCGTTCTACAAACGAACTGCCTACGGGGAATGTAATCCATCCACAATCTAAATCTCACTTTCTAAATCTTAATACACTCTAAATTTATTTACATACACAGAATATTTACACAATTCGGATCCGATACAAAAAGTTAGATTTTTACAATTTACAAAATTATTTAAAGCACTAGCGCACAGTTTACAAACACTCGATCTCAAAGCCGCGTCACGCTGTTATCAATCAGTGACCCTCTGCCTCCGATACCGAAGATTTTCCCCTTCCTAGGTTACTCTTTGCTGAGGGGTACTACTCCTTAAATGACTACTTTTCCTCCCGAATGGTACTATCCCCTGCTAAGACTGGACTTCTATCGGGGGACCTCTATCCCTCATCTCTAAGTTCTACAGAATTAGGGGTACCCTTCGCATTCGGATTACTTCTCACCAAGTATCAGGTTCCCGTCTCTCAGGTCTCAGGAATCGATCACAGCCATGCACAAACTCCGAAGTTCTATCTAGAATAATTTGAATTCTAACTTACAGGCAGAACTTCAATGTGAAATTCTGTATTTGGAAATTTGACTCCGCAAATCTAGACTCCTCTGACTCCTAGTTTTGGTGCGTACCACTCCACATACGCCGGCTGGCTAATTAAACTAAATTGCCCAATGGAAAAAAACTCAAATGGACTAGAGTATTCTCAGCCAATCTATACTCTACCCACCGAGCCCAGTACCTTTACGAGGTTCCTCGTCTGTCACTTCAGGGAGGGACTCAGACACCTTCACGCAGACGCTCCTCTCTGCTGGGCCCTGAGGGTTCAGCGCCTAGCCTCTGCGCGCTGGCAGTCGTCGATGCCGATTTTCAGAGCGCACCTTTCCAATCAGCGTTCCCGGCAAAAATAGATCAATACGTAGGTCAGACCTGTATTTCAATGCCTCATCAATTGGACACCAAATCTAACCTTGGACCACCCATCGCCCAATGAAGCATGTCAGGCTCTCGTTAAAGCAGCTGCAGTCTGCCAACTACGACCAAGTTCTGGGCCACTGTATGCCCTGTTTTATGGGCAACTAACCCAAAGGAGTGCTAACCACCCCCCCCCCCCCCCCCCCGTGCTTGCTAGACTCTATTCTAATTATCTCGACTTGACCCTTTCCCAACCCCGCAAATGATCACTCCGCTCCGACTAACGAAGTGGGCCCAAGACAGCTCAACACCCTTGATCACAAACTTGTGTTTGAGGGTCTGTTGAGATCCCGGAGGATGAGCCCCACAATGTAAATAGTTCGTTCTAAGCTTCCCCCCAGTCCAGTTTCAGTCAAAAACCACTGAGCCAAGCACTTGCGCAACTAATCTTTATTTTGACAAAACACAATTACAGTTCCAACTACTGTACCTAACCACCGTGGGTTCGATACTCGTATCTGCCTGATCAAGCCCTCTAGGCCTCGCTCGAACAGAGACACTCCAGAAGGTCACGCAGTCCTAAACGCTCTCCCAGAAGATCGACGCAGGACCTTGTGGCAGCAGACTTTTATAGGTCCCCGGGTCTTGAGGGGCCGAACCACATAGGGGTGGTCTCTTTGCAATCCAATTACAGATATCGATTAACCCCATACATAACAGACATTTCCCTAACCCAATAATACAGTGGCTAATACATTGTATTCAAACAGTGTTCCTTGGAGGAAATGAACATCACAGCATTTGCCCTGATATGCAAGAAAACCAGACAAGGCTCAATACTTAATCCAATCAACGTTCAGCAAAGTAAAGCTTTGCAACATTATTTACAAAGTGTATATCTGGTTTGTATGCATCCAATCCATTCTATGCATTTTGCACCTAATTGTCAGGGACTGCAGATGTTCCCACCTCTCTTCCTGCAGCTCGGATCTAGGCTCTAAACAAACTGGCACCATTCTGCAGCTTGTCCCATTTCTGCAGAGGGCACTCTTAAATTGACCAAATGGCTTAGCAGCCCTGAAGCCTTTACTCAATTTTAGGGTCCTAGCCTCTCCAATCTGGCCAGGATTAACAATGTCACCCATCCACGTTCTCCAGAGATGCTTCCTGACCGGCTGAGCTACTGCAACGATTTGTGTCCTTTTGCGTAAACCAGCACCTGCAGTTCTTTGTTTCTACATTGAATTTTGTGAGTTCCATCGACATTGTTAAACACAAATCGAGTAAATGATGATTTGATTAAAACAACAATGGATTTGTAGAATAGATTACAGGCTTGTTAAAATAATATTATGGACAGTTGCTGAATAAACCTTGGGTATGGAAGTGTTAAATTAAATGGGATGTTTGCACCGGTGAACAAGGCAGGCTTGCAGAAACGGAGTATTGTGGAGAGGAGCTGTCTTTGTTTTAACGCTGGGAGAAGGCATGAATCAAAAGGTCCCCAGAGTCCAGGATTGAACCAGCAGACTCCGTCTTGGTGCGTGGGAAAGGGGCCGTGTCAGGTAACACACAGGCTGCATGTTCGATCGATCAACTTTGGAAGGATGCACAGTGTCGGCAAGTCCAGAAGGAAGGAAATTACTTGCTGAAAATTGGAAATCTACATTGCAAACAGGCCATTTCATTGATTTCCCACTAGTTTGAATGCCTTCGACGCACTGGATTGAAAGGCAGAAGAGAAATGCAATTTCTCCCTCCCCTCAATGTGCAGAAAATAAATATATAACCTGCCATCAATTACGCTGAGACTTTTGGGAGGTTGGTTGTCAATTAAGTGATGCAAAAGTGCCAGTGGCATCTTTGTGGAAGGCACCCAGTGAATGGGACATTCACAAGAAGTTGATTGCCCCGGCCAACTTTTTGTTTAACCTGGGAGCAGAAACATCTTTAGTCTATTATTGCCCGAGGTGCAGTGAAAGCTTTTGTTTGCTGGATATCCGGTCAAAGAGAAAGCTGTACATGGATACATTCAAGCTGTGCACAGTACACAGATAAAGGATACAACATTTCGGGCAAAGATATAATATTGAAGTACATAAATTCATAAGTTCTAGGAGCAGAATTAGGCCATTCGGCCCATCTTTCACTCTCAACCCTATTCTCCCTATACCCTTACTAATCAAGAACCTGACAATCCCCGCCTTAAAAATATCCATTGACTTGGCCTCCGCAGCAGTCTGTGGCAATAATGTCCGATCAAAGATAGTTCAAAGGTATCCAATGAGGTAGATGGTAGATGGGAGGTCAGGACCACACGGTAGCTGATCAGTTGTCTGTTAATCTACGCTCTCAGAACAAAGATGATGGGTTACTTCATTTCTTCTTTTCCAACCTGGGACTTGCTCACACGGGAGATCGGGTCAGCAGTTCGTGAAGGACAGCTGGTAGACCACAATTATTGGGTGTCATTGGGCAACAGAAGCTCAGTTGCAGCGAGCGGTCCAGTTGTGACTGGACTTCAGTGTCTGGTAATGCTGCTGCCTCACGGCGCCAGAGACCCGGATTTCATCCTGACCTCGGGTGCTATCGGTGTGTGGAATTCGCATCCTATCCCTGTGACCACATGGGTTTCCTCCGGGTGCTCCGGTTTCCTCCCACATCCCAAAAACATGTGGGTTTCCAGGTTAATTGGCCCTCTGTAAATCGACCCTAGTGTGTAGGGAGTGGATGCGAAAGTGGGATAGCATAGAACTTGGTGGGCCGAAGGGTCTGTTTCCATGCTGTATCTCTAAAACTCATAATTTACAACAAAAAAAAACTGACACATACCCGCCATGCACAATATCTGGGATTTAAATATTGACTTTAGTGATACACTGTGGAAACAGGCCCTTCGGCCCACTGAGTCCATGCCAACCCGCGATCACCCTGTACACTAGCACCATCCTACACACTAGGGACAATTTACAATTTTACTGAGGGTAATTAACCTACAAATCCGTACGCCTTTGGAGTGTGGGAGGAAACCAAAGATCTCGGAGAAAACCCACGCAGGTCACGGGGATAATGTACAAACCCCGTACAGACAGCACCCGTAGTCAGGATCGAACCAGGGACTGTGGCACTGAGGCAGCAACTCTACCGCTGTGAAACGATGCCGCATGCTGGTCATACTGAACGACTTGCTGTGCCTGCATAAATCACCCACACTCCCTCAGTTACAACAGCAACAGCATTTATTAAAGATATTCCCTCCATAAAGGGATGTGAAAATCACTGCCATCTTTGTTCATTCCCTCGCCTGCTGTGGGACTGGGAGATGCACTGGGGGTCTGGAGTGGGGGGCTGGGGGACGGGGGGGCGGAGGGGGGGGGGGTTATTTTGGATGGTGCTGGATTCACACCCAATGCAGACATGGTGCCAGACACCAGATCGAGCTTTGGAAACGCAAGACCTCCACTCTATCACCAAGCCCACGTTACTTCCCTCAGTGAATGAGAACCCAGTATTGGAACCGACAGGAACTGCGAACGGTTCTTCGGCAAGGGTTTAGTCGGTGAAGCCGGTTGATCAAAAGACCTGGGTATAAAGCCTCCGACCCCCTGAAATAAGACAAAAGCCTCCATCAAAGAGTCCCCGCCCCCCACTTTTTAGTGAAACCATTAAATTTAGCTCCATTAAGATGCAACGTTTCGAGTTGGTAATTAATTTATGCGGCATTGTTGTATGTGAAGCAATCTGCAACGCACTGTCTCTGCAGTCCAAAGCACTTAGCAGTTGCTTGTCAAAGGCAGTTTAAGCCGCAGTGGTTGTGGAATTTGTACGTCATGTCTTTGCTGTCACCCAACATCAGTTCTCCATGCTGCCATACTGCTGATTTGTGCATAAGTGATGTATGCAATCCACCTGAGTTAGGATTTACTTTTTCGCCGTGAAAGATGTTCATCATTCTTGATCTTGTACTGTCAGAGGCAAGTGTTTTAGTGCCTCTCGCGATTAGTCGAAATTGACAGGCCTGAAAGCATTGAATAGCAGAACGTGTGAAATTAACAGTGGGGGAAGTGAAGTGAAGTGTGGCAGTCATTTAATCTGCAATTTATCAGCTTATGGCATTTCTTGTATCGTTCCGAGTTTACATTCAGAAATAATGCTCTCTGTTTCAATCCCATGTGACACCATTAGAGGTGACAGAATTTAGGAATAAGAGATGTGTTTTTATTATACTTCCACCAGCCTAGTGACGATATTACCAATGTGCAGTCATATGTATTTTATATATTCTGCGACTTTCTATTGAAATCTGTTTACATTTGATCCATCAATAACATTCAAGGATAATATTTCAGATGTCTCCAAGATAAATGTGAAGTTAATTTTAATGTGCACTTTGTCCATCAGTGATTGCTTGTGGCAATCTCAACAGAGACTGATAAATAGGGAGGCCACGCTGTGTGACCCAGTCAAGGTGTTGACTTTAATTTAAGTAATGCCACTTCTTCCAGCAGAGTTTTTTTTTAATATTAAATGTAATAGGAAGCCCAGGGTTGCAGTCTTCTTGCCCTGCCACACACTGTGGTGCCTTCTCCACTGCATTTTAATTCGCCCCACACCAGACAGCTAGAAAACCCACTTCAAGATTGAGAGCAAAGTATTACCTTGTAAAAAAAAAAGATCAAATTTCCTTGTTTAGGCAGAGATGTGAATATGATTTAATTAAAGATTTTTTTTTCAAACCAACGTTTGCTTTATTTGCATGTCTTAAATCAGACATGGTTTTCTCTTTCCAGTGAGAAAACTCAACACTTCCTTCCTAAATAATTCAAAGTGATTTTTCATTTAAAATGTACTTGTATAAACACATTGGACTTTAATTCTGAATTTCATGTGATCGTCATTGTGAAACTTGCCATTTATCTGTTACTGATGCTGTACACAGGAGTGTGTGTTTCACATCACAGAGAGTGAGTGTGAAGTGTGTGTTTGTTTTTCAATGTGTGTGTGTGTGTGGGGGGTGGGGGGGGGGGGGGGGGGTGGGGGAGACGGAGTGAGTGTGTTTCTGGTTCAGTGGAGAGATGAATGAAACAATGAGTGAATCAGCCTACAATGTACGTCTCTTCAGTCCAAAACACTTAGCAGTTACATACATTGCCCATGTTACGTGGGTTATCTGAAACTGCAGCTCCCATTGACATTGTGCCTGGAATTTCACCAACCACACTCACATGCACCTGAAAATAGACACAAAAAGCTGGAGTAACTCAGCGGGACAGGCAGCATCTCTGGAGAGAAGCAATGGGTGACGTTTCGGTTCGAGACCCTCCTTCAGACCGAAAATCTCGGCCCGAAACGTCACCCATTCCTTCTCTCCAGTGATGCTGCCTGTCCTGCTGAGTTACTCCAGCTTTTTGTGTCTATCTTCGGTGTAAACCAGCATCTGCAGTTCCTTCCCTCACATATACCTCCATCTTCTTCTTTCCATCGTCTGTGTTTCAAATGTTCGGCCAGGCTCTTGCACAGTGGATGGCCTTCTTGTTTGCCACCGCTAGATCTTCCAGGCAGCAATGCTCACCAAGAAGTGGGCATCTTAGTAGATGTGGCATGGATTGTACAGATGGTCCACAGTCACATTCTGTGTCTGTCACATCTGCATAGCCCCATTTGCTCATATTGGTCTTACATCGGCCTATCCCTGTACAAAACCTATTGGGGGACTTCCAGGTTTTCCAGTCACACCTGTGAGCAGGAGGTTGCTGTTCCTTGTTTGGGATTGGTATCTTTACGTAGTGGTGGTGTTCACTGCGTTTCTTTTCCTACAAGGCGAGTCTGGTTACTTGTGGACCCCGTGACACTGTGAACCACCGGCTGCTCATCAACAAGCTCCATGACATGACAGAGGACTTCCTCTTGACCAAACAGTTACTGGAAAACAGACGCTTCTATGTTGAGCTAAATGATAAACACAGCAGATGGAGGAAACTAAAGAATGGCCAACCTCTGGACAGCGTCCTTGCTCCGATGCTGTTCAATGCATACACTGATGATCGACCAGTGATCCCAGGGATGAGAAGCTTCATTTATGCTGACGACCTTGGAATAGCAGCCCAGAGCACTCACATAGATGAGGTAGAAGCTGCCCTCTCATTATCCTTAGACAAGGTGACAAACTACATGGGATACCAATGCCTCCACACTGTGGTCAAATGCTCTTGCGCTGTGCTACTCTGCTGCAGAGTATGCTTGTCCTGTGTGGGAGAGATCATCTCATGCAAAGAACGTTGATGCCATTCTTAATGACAGCTGCTGATGTATCACCGGCTGCCTAAAACCAACGGATGGGGATAGCTTGCATGCCTTGGCCGGTATTGCTCCACCAGGAATCTGCAGATCAGTTGCCGGTAGAACTGAACGTAGTGGGGCAAGTTGGGGATGCCCGCCATCCCTGACACTCCCATCACCCAGCCCCAAAACGGCTGAAGTCGAGGAAGACCTTCCTCCGCACAGTCCAGCCACTGTCACACACACCTGAACCTATCTCATCCAAAACCAGAAGATAATCTTACTAGCCCAACACATCGTAGGGTCAAGAGTCAAGGATAGAGTCCCTGAGACCTACCGTGGCTTGAGCTGTACAATGGGACATCTTGGCAAGTGGAACTAGCCCTGCTAAAATACTTAACCTTGGTTAGGTTTAGGGGTATTATTGTCACGTGTACCAAGGTACGGTGAAAAGCTGGAGTAACCCAGTGTGATAGGCAGCATCTCTGGAGAGAAGGAATGGGTGACGTTTCGGGTCGAGAGAATGGGATGACGTTTCGGGCAAGCTATCCAAACAGACCAGATATAACATCCATCAATACAATCAAGTCAAGCACAAGAACAATAGATAGAGCAAAGGGGAAGATACAGTGCAGAATATAGTATCTTAGCACATCCGTTTCATGCTGGTAGAAAAGAGATTTAAAAGACTAGAGCAATTGTATTGGATGGAGGCAGGTCTTTCTCTAGATAGGGCACACAAAGAATCGCCGCACTCCCATACCATTCCATCACATAATGGTGCGCGCTATCAAGCTTCTGGAACCGCTGCCCAATGGGAGTAGGGAGAAGAAGGAATGACCGGGGACAAGTCTTTGATTAGGTTGGCTACTTTTCCAAGGCATCGTGACACACCAATAAAGTTGCTGCCTTACAGCGCCAGAGGCATGGGTTCGATCCTGACTGCGGGTGCTGTCTGTACGGAGTTTGTACGTTCTCCCAGTGACTGGGTGGGTTTTCCCCTGGGTGCTCCAGTTTCCTCCCACACTCCAAAGACGTACAGGTCTGTTGGTTAATTTGCTTTTGTAGATTGTCCCTAATGCGTAGGATAGAACTAGTGTGAATGGATCATCGTTGGTCGATGCGGACTCGGTTGGCCAAAGGGCCTGTTTCCACAGCTGCTTCTCTAAACTAAACTTAAAATTAAGTGTAGACGTAGTCAATGATGGGGAGTCTAGTCTGTGTGACGGACTGGGCTACATCCACAACTCTCTGCAATCTGCAGCTCTGCTCGCTGTAACATTTGTCAGAAATGTTAAATATCTATGATATCCATATATATTTGAAAACTATCTGAAATGACAAAATCAGAATATTTTTAAAAAATGACTTGTAATTTTTAAAGAATTAAAAAACACTTAAATTTTCAAAGCCGATTAAATAACTCCAGGTAATTGATGAAAGTACATGGTTTATTTGTCATTTCCTGGCTCCATGTTGGGTCACACTGACTCAATCACCGCTCCAACTCCTGGTTCACAGAATAATCCACAACATTCAGGTGGAATCTGCTGGCTTCAGGCTATTAACTTGGATTGGATTTTATCTTTTTGAGGCACAGACGTTCAGAATTGAGAAGATCGGCTTTTTCCAATTGCTTGAACAGTCTCACCTGGGTTGGCTACCACCTCACCACGCAGCCACTTAGCTTCTGTGACAACACCAGATTGAAGTTAAGTGAAGGATGATTTTTACTTTTACATTTATCTGTGGGAAAAATGCTCATCTTATAAACGTTCTCTATCTTGCATCTATTGCTCTGTAGCAAGAAAAAGAGCACAGACGTGTCACCTGCAAATCCAAACAAGCTGCATACTAAAAGGATTACCTCATGGAAGTCAGATTATAATTGATTTCTTTTCTTCGTGCCTTTGTGTGTAGGAAGCACAGGCAGTTGTTACACAGGGGAGTCATTCATCTTTGGTGCAAACCTATTGGCTACCTACCCCTGTGTCTAAAGCTTGCAAGTCAGCAAGGCCTCCACCTGTTACCGACAGACCCACATCACCCTGTGTAGGAAGGAACTGCAGCTGCTAGTTTGCACAGAAGATAGACACAAAGTGCTGGAGTAACTCAGCGGGTCAGGCAGCATCTCCGTAGAAAATAACAGGTGATATTTCGATTTAGGACCCCTCTCAGTGTTGAAGTCTGAGGAAGGCCATCAAATATTACCGGTAGAAGGCAGGAGAATGGGGTTGAGAGGGACAAACAGATCAGCCATGATTGAATGGTGGAGGCGACTCGATGGGCCTAATTCTGCTCCTGTGTCTTATGGTCTTGTGATTTTATGAAATGATTTGCCTTCTGTCACTTGTCATTTGCATCCTATATTGTCTCCCTGCTTTAGCGGAACCATCACTGTCCAGCTTTGTTGCATTCCAGTGATCAGAAATAGGAACTCAAACGGAGCTCTCCACCCAATGAAACCAGAACGCTCCCATGGTGATTTTAACCCGGCTTCCATGCCCCAATACACCCACGTTCAACCGCTTTAGCTTTTAGCACTTTGCAATTTCATCTGGACAAGCTGACAGCACTGAAGATCATGGTTATTTTCACAGATTTTAAAATGCACATTTATGTATTTGATTAATGGTTCGTTCAATGTTGTACATTCTTCTGGCTCTTTGTCAGACTCCTGACTCAAACGCAGGGTAGAGTTGCTGCCTCACAGCACCAGAGACACAGGTTCCATCCTGATCGCGGGTGCTGCCTGTGCGGAGTTCATACGTTCTCCCCGTGACCTGCATGGGTTTTCTCCAGGAGCTCTGGTTTCCTCTCACACTCCAAAGACGTACAGATTTGTTGACTAATTGGCTTGGTATAATTCTAACTTGTGCCTAGCGTGTGTAGGATAGTGTTAGCGTGCGAGGGTCGCTGGTCGGCACAGACTTGGTGGGCCGAAGGGCCTGTTTCCATGCTGTATCTCTAAATTAAACTAAAACTGAACAAATACAAAAGCCTGGCTGTTGCGTTTAATGTGCCTGTAAGAGTTTCATTGTTCCGGTCCTGGTGCATGTGACGCTCAAACACTCTTGACACGTGACTTTGTTGTGCTGCCACTCATCTGCACGTTGGAGCGTGTTAGAAACCCACGCGGTCACAGGGAGAACGTGCAAGCTCCACACAGGCAGCACCCGAGGTCGGGATCAAACGCGGGTGATTGGAGCTGGGAGACAGCCGCACTACCTGCAGGAGCGCGTTGCCAGGGTAACCAGGGCCGGGCAACCTCCTGTGGGCCCAGCTGACCGAGTACCCAGGGCCCAGCGTGGTCACCCGAGGTGGGACGTGAAGGTTGATGAAAAGTGCAATCAAACGCCATCAAAATCTGTGCGATCCAACACATGCAATTGGCCCAAACTGTGCTCATCAATAACATGGCATTGAAAATGTGTTTGCAACCATTTAATACATCTGCGAATGTGTGTGGGTGTGTTTCCAGAGCAGTTTTGTTCATCTTAAATGTTAATGCTTTAAATAATCATAAAACACAGATAAACCGATCTTTTCAAAGCTTACTTGCTCTGCTGATTTTTCAATGACTGATCGGTAATTGAAATGAAAATGTAATGCAAACAGACGCTGGTTAATTTATCGTCCTGTCAACACCCTCTCTCAGCTTCCTTCCAGCCTCTTTCTTTGCTTGCTTGAAAACCCTCTCAATCTCCGACAGATTTTTTGTCGAGCCTGGATTCCACAAAAGTGGCTGCCAAAGTCAACAAGAATGATTTCCAGATTTCCCAGCCCTGCACGGCTAAACCTGCAGCGTGCTGCATCCTGGCTACTCAACATAAAAGCCACAAGTCCACTGGAAAACCCCTTGTGCCCTGCAACCAGAAGCAGAGGCAAATGCCAACGGGAATCTGATGCTAGGCAGCAATCCCGCTGTAAATAATGAAGCCTTTGAAATCCCCCTGAATACACCCTGAGACATTGCCTACTCTCCAGACATCTTTGACAGATTCCATCCCTCAGGCAATAAAGTATTAGTCAGCTTTATTAAGAAATAAAATTAAACTGAAATGAGAGCAAGCAGCAAATTGCACTAGATTGTAACCCTTGACAATATCACCAAAGTTGTTCTCTGGAAATGAACATACGATGGTACTAATCACCCATTGCCACAATATATTCCTTCGGCACAGTTTGTCAAATACAATTTAACAGAAAAGTAACAGGAATCACGATATACAAGGGAACTGGGATATCCCGGAGACGGACACAAAATGCTGGAGGACCTCGGCGGGTCAGGCAGCATCTTTGGAGAGAAAGGATGGGCGACGTTTCAGCTCGGGACGCTACTTTGGACTGAGAGTCTGTCGAAGAATCGCCAGCTGTCTGAAGAAGAGTCCCAGCCTGAAACATCACCCATCCTTTTGCTACAGAGATGCTGCCTGACCCGCTGAGTTCCTCCAGTACTATGTGTCTATCTTAGGTAGACACCAGCATCTGCAGTTCCTTCCTACACTGGGATATCCCACCTGGACCTGCGGGGAAGGAAGTGCGCCAACATTATCAGTCTGGTTTATACGTGACTCCCTACCTTCCGGCCACCCGGAGTCTGGACTGTTTGGTCAGTTCAAGAGCAAGTGGAAGATGGATACATACCTTGGCAGTGGCCCCACGAGGGACACCAGTATAAAATAAAACACAGATGGAAGAGACTGCAGATGCTGGAATCTTGATCAAATAATAAATTGTCAGAGTAACTCAGAAGGTCAGGCAGCATCTGCAGAGGGAAATCTGTGGACAAATTATGTTTTGGGATCCGCTGAGTTCCTCAAGCAATCTGCTCTTTGCTCGATAGTTTAGCTTAGAGATACAGCGCGGAAACAGGCCCTTCTGCCCACCGGGTCCGTACCGACCAGCAATCCCCGCACATTAACACTATCCTAAACAGATTCAGGACAATTTAAATTTATACCAAGCCAATTAACCTACAAACCTGTACACCTTTGGAATATGGGAGGAAACCGGAGCACCCAGAGAAAACTCACGCAGTCACAGGGAGAACGTACAAACTCCGTACAGACAGCACCAGTAGTCAGGATCGAACCCGTGTCTCTGGCATTGCAAGGCAGCAACTCTACCGCTGCGCCACCATGCTGCCCTATTCCTCCCGATAAGGACAGATGAATTTGTAAAGGAAAGTTTAAATCTACAAATGTGCTTTTCCCAGTTGTGTCCTTTACAATCACAAGAGGATCTGAAGGGGTGAGAAGCAACGCTGATAACCAGAGAGTTTGAGGAGCAACCATTTGGTGGGCTGGAGGAACTTGATCATCACCACCTGGGTGTTCCATGATGTGGACTCAGCAACGATGAAGAACTGACTGGTGAGGTAGCTCCACATCACACGCCATTCTGACTGACAATTATAATTCCCAGTGAGTCAGGCAGCATCTCTGGGGAAAAAGAGTTGGCTCGGAACTGTTCGCATCCTTGTGTCCCTCTCGTTATCACACCTGCCCCAAACAACAATGGGCCATTGTGGGCTCCACCCATCCTCAGGTCATCTGTGGTGGCCCTGATTTGGTCTGGCCATTTCTCGCCTCCAGATTACCCCCACCCCACCCCCACTATCACCCCCACCCCTCCCCCCCTTCCCCACACCCCCTCCACCACCCCCACCCCCCCCACCACCACCTCCACTTTCAGTCTGAAGAAGGGTCTCGACCCAAAACCTCACACAGTCTTTTTCTCCGCAGATGCTGCCTGGCCCGTTGAGTTACTCCAGCACTTTGTGTCAGTTTTTGGTATAAACCAGCATCTGCAGTTCCTTCCTACACAATATCATTCCCAGTCCTTCATTGTGGTTTGGTGAAAATCATGGAATTCCATAAGCCACTGGGGTATCTTTACCAGGAAGACTGCTTCTGCTCAGGAGACACAGCTGGTAGAACCACTGCCTCACAGCGCCAGAGACTCGGGTTCGACCCTGACCTTGGGTGCTGTCTGTGTGGAACCCGAGTCTCTGGCGCTGTGAGGCCTGTGGCTCTGCCAGCTGTGTCACCGGAGCAGTTGCAGCCTTTCTGGTGAAGATACCCCTGTGGGATATGGAATTCCATGATTTTCACCAAACCACATCCTCCCTACGACCGCGTGGGTTTTTCCCGGGTACTCCGGTTTCCACCAACATCCCAGGCATGTGGGTTTGTAAGTTAATTGGCCCTATGTAAATTGTCCCTGGTATGTAGGGAGTAGGTGAGAAGGTGAGAAAGTGGGATAACATAAAACTCGTTGTCAAGAGTCAAGAGAATTTATCTGTCCCCAGATAGGACAATGAAATTCTTGCTTGCTGCAGCACAACAGAATATTGTAGGCATAAATACAGAACAGATCAGTGTATCCATACACCATAGAATATATACATACACACATAAATAAACAGATAAAGTGCAATAGGCTGTTATAGTTCAGAATTTGTTTGAAATTGTGTTTAATAGTCTGATGGCTGTGGGGAAGTAGCTATTCCTGAACCTGGATGTTGCAGATTTCAGGCTCCTGTACCTACTACCTGTAGGTAGCGGGGAGATGAGTGTGTGGCCAGGATGGTATGGGTCCTTGATGATCTTGGCAGCCTTTTTGAGGCATCGACTGCGATAGATCCCCTCGATGGTAGGGAGGTCAGAGCCGACTGGGCAGTGTTTACAACTTTTTGCAGCCTTTTCCGTTCCTGGGCGCTCGAGTTGCCGAACCAGGCCACGATGCAACCGGTCAGCACGCTCTCTACTGTGCACCTGTAGAAGTTCGAGAGAGTCCTCCTTGACAAGCCGACTCTCCGTAATCTTCTCAGGAAGTAGAGGCGCTGATGTGCTTTCTTTATAATTGCATCAGTGTGCTGGGACCAGGAGAGATCTTCGGAAATATGCACGCCCAGGAATTTGAAGTTCTTGACCTTTCCACCAGCGACCCGTTGATGTAAACAGGATTGTGGGTCCCTATCCTACCCCTTCCAAAGTCCACAATCAGTTCCTTGGTTTTGCTGGTGTTGAGAGCCAGGTTATTGTGCTGGCACCATTTAGTCAATCGGTCGATCTCACTTCTATACTCTGACTTATCCCCATCAGTGATACGTCCCACAACAGTGGTGTCGTTGGCCAAATTGATGATGGAGTTCGCACTATGTCCGGCCACGCGGTCATGAACGGGTGATCGATGGTCGGCGCGGACTCAGTGGGCCGGAAGGCCTCTCTCCACGCTATATCTCTAAACCAAACAAACCCATCTTATTAAGAACAGCTCACATAGAGCAACCTTGGAGACAAAGGTCAAATCCCAAGATGGAATAAGGGGGATTCTACTCACATACAGGCTCCGACAACATGGAAACTCTACTGGCCAAAAACACAAGGGATGGGCTTTTACAATCTTGTTAAACTGGAACCAGTTTCTCAAACTGTACGGAGAAGATTTGAACTCTCAACGTGTGTTGGAATAGGATTGAGATTTGAATCTCTCAATCTCACTCTGGTCTTTGGAAATACTGTTCCAGAGACAACTCATCTGAATACTAATGCTCGATAAATTTGATGCAATATCCTGCACATTCAGGAGGAAGAGCAGCAGGTTAGTGTCAGTGCATCCTCCCTGGTTCGTATCCACAGCACGGAAAACAGTAAAAGAGATGTTGACCTTAATTATTCCCAGCGGTATCAATATTGATTTCTCTAACTTCAAGAAACCCTTCCATCCCCTCTCTCTCCATCCCTCCCCCACCCTGGTCGTCAAACCAGTTTCACTGTTGAGTTTCACTGTCTGTATGACTCATTATCATCTACCCCACAGCCAACAATGGGCCATTGTGGGCTCCACCTTTCTTTGATCATCGTCGCTTTTTGCATATATTTCATTCATTTGTTCTATTTACCTCTATATCTCCAGTTCCCCTTTCCCCCTGACCCTCAGTCTGCAGAAGGGACTCGAGTCGAAACGTTTTCTCCAGAGATGCCACCTGACCCGCTGAGTTACTCCAGCTTTTTGTGTCTTATCTTTCTATAGATACGTAAATGGAACAGCCAAGCCAAGGCAAATATGGGTCCATATATTTTGTGCATATCGTCACAGACAATATCTAAAATGATGTGAGGCATAGATAGGGTAGACAGTCAGAGCCTTTTTCCTCGGCTCTCAAAGATCAAATACTAGAGGGCGCAGCTTTAAGATGAGAGGAGCAAAGTTTAAAGTAGCTGAGCGGGGCAACTTTTATTTGGTGTGAATGCGCTGCCAAGATTGGTGGTTGAGGCAGAAACAATAGTGGCGTTTAAGAGGCTTTTGGATGGGCACGTGATATGCATGGAAATGAGCGATATGGATTATGCGCAAGTAGATAAGTGATGGTCTATGTTCGGCACAGACATTGTGGGCCGAAGGGCCTGTTCTTATGCTGTACTGTCCTATGTTCTATCTGTATTTCACTGACAAAAATGTACTTGGGAATTTACAATAGAGGTTTCTGCCACCTGCTGAAATATTAACATCACGTACCTCGAACGCACTTGAGCGATATGGTGTTGTCTTTAAATTGATACATCGGGGCCGATACTCCTGAGTTTAGAAGATGAAAGGTACAGGATTGTTAAAGGACTGATGTAGTGTTGATATTTGCACTGTCTCAGGTGTTTATAACCAGGGATAGGAACCTCAAAATAAAAGGCTTATCTCTTCAGGTCTGGGGTGAGAAAATAGTCTCTTTGCCCAGAAAGTAATGAGAGATGGTACAAGGAACTGCAGATGTTGGTTTACAAACAAGACTCAAAGTTCTGGAGTAACTCAGTAAGTCAGGCAGCATCTCGAGAGAATGTTCAGGAACCAGTCGGGAACCTTCTTTAGACTGATTGTGCAGGGGGCGGGGGGGGGGTGTAAACTGGAAGAGAGGAGGGACAGGGCAAAGCATGGTAAAGTAATTGGTGGATATGGGGTGATTGGACAAAGGCCAGACATGGAAAGACAGAAGAAGTGAGGCAAAACGATGAAACAACTGTGAATTGTAAAGCTAGAGGAAGGAATGGAGGTGTTTCGTTTAGTTTACTGTCACCTGTGCAGAGGTACAGTGAAAAGCTTTTTGTTGCGTGCAACCAGTCAGCAGAAAGATTATACATGATTACAATCGAGCCGTCCACAGTGTACAGATACATGATAAAGGGTAGTGTTTAGTGCAAGATAAAGTCCAGTAAATTCCAATTACAGATAGTGCGAGGGTCTCCAATCGTCTTTTTCTTACCGAGATACAGTGAAAGACTTTATTTTACATGCTATTCAGTCAAATCATACCACAGGAACAATCATACACACGTCAAAGAATGGAACAGTTGTATTGGATAAGAGTAGATCCTCTTGTGGGACAGTGGCCACGTTACGGTGCCATCTTGCATCATTCAAGTCTCCGAAATCAAGTCCGATCTTGATCCAAGGAGATATGAATCAGTCCGAAGAAGTGTCCTGACCAGAAATGTCACCTATCCATGCTCCCCAGGGATGCGGCCTGACCCGCAGAGTTACTCCAGCACTGTGTGTCCTTTTAGGATGTGCAATTAGTTATTTTCTCACTTTAAGGCCCGGTGTCTTGGCGACGCTGGGTCAATGCTGTAGGGGTCAGCCTGGTCCAGTGCGATGCTATCAGTCCCTCCCACCAGCACTGCTCCATGCCGCTGCTAATTCTACCCTTTGAAATGTAAGCAGCACATTTTATGACATTAAAAATGCAGACAATTGACAAATGCTGGGACAAAGGGGTTTTCACAGATTATTTACACTGTTGTTGCCTCTGCATTGATCTGTGATGAGTCTGACTGCTGGCATTCTCTGTTACTGGGAGTTTTACACCAATCAATACGCTGGGCATTGTAAAACAGCTCATCATTATAAACAGGAGGAACTTTACCGGTGTCAATGACTGTGTAAATCATTAAAGCGTTGTGACATTTGATTACATTTATCAACCCTTATAATAATTATATTTCAATGCCAGCGATAGCAGTGTTTGCTGCCATTCCAATAGGAAGACGGAAATAATTTTAAACGTAAAAGACACACCTTTTGTTGTAAATAATTGTTGTATTTGAAGCCACAAATCAGGTTATACACAGTGGAGAAGCTAGTGAGCGGCACAGCGGTGCAGCAGGTAGAGCTGCTGCTTCACACTGCCAAAGTCCCAGGTTCAATCCTGACCTCGAGTGCAGTCGCTATGACTGCTTGGGTTTCCTCCCACATTCCACTGGCTTAAGGGGCTGTCCCACTTTCATGACCTAATTCACGACCTCTGCCGAGTGCCCTTGACACATACTCGCAGCATGGTCGTCACGAGGTCGTAGGTAGGTCATAGGAGGCCGTAGGTAGGCCGTAGGTACTCATAGCATCAAGTAGGTCGGGGCATTTTTTTTCTAGCATGATGAAAAATGTCCACAAGTAAAAAAGGTCGTGAATTAGGTCGTGAAAGTGGGACGGGCTTTATGGGTTTTGAGTTCATTGTTAATCAGCCTCTGTATATTGCCCCCAGTGTGTAGGGGCTGGATGAGAAAATGGTATAACGTGGAACTGGTGTGAACGAGTGATCGATAGTCGGCGCGGGCTCGGGGGGACGAATGACCCGTTTCTGCGCTGTATCTCTAAACTAAAACTAAACTAAGCCAGACAACCTGAAGCTTGTCGCCCTATTCATTATGGTTTTGGCCGGTTTTACCAGCATGCGGCCTGGGCTGGAGCTACAGGGAGTTTGGATCGACCTGGAATGTTTTCTCATGAATGACTGTTGACTTGATAGAAGTATATAAAATTGAGCGGCATAGATCGGGTAGACAGTCGGAAAATGTTTTCCAGGGTGGAAAAGTCCAGCACTAAAGAGCATAGCAATAAGGTGATGGGGGGGATGTTTAATGGAGTTGTGCAGGGCAAGTGTTTTGTTTCAGACTGGTGGAAGCCTGAAACATGTTGCTATGGTTAATGGTGGAGGCAGATACGACAGTGACATTTAAGATGTTTTTAGATATGCACATGGAAGTGCAGGGAATAGAAGGATATGGACCATGTACAGGCAGATGAGATCAGTTTTACTTGGCATTATGTTCAGCACAAGCATTGTGGGCTGAAGGGCCTGGTCCTGTGCTGTACCATTCTATGTTCTATGTTCCTCTATGACGCATGTCCCCCATGGCCTTCTATTCCCTGCTCTTTAGTTTAGTTTAGTGTTACAGCACAGAAACAGGCCCTTCGGCCCACCGAGTCCACACAGACCATTCGTACTAGTTCTATGTTATCCCAGTTTTACGCACTTCAATCCCGACAAACTAGAGGAAATTTATTGAGGCCAATTAACCTACAAACACACACATCTTTGAGTAGTGGGGCAAAACCGGAGCACCCGGAGGAAACTCACACGGTCACGGAGTACGTGCAAACTCCACACAGACAGCATCCAAGGTCGAGATCGAACCCAGGGTCTCTGTGAGGCAGAAACTCTACCTGCATTTACAACACTTATCTCTGACCAGTAGATACTCCACCAGCCAGCAGCACCTGACCAGAATAACTACTACATTATACAAGTCGAAACGTCTATAAAGTCATTTGTTGCCTTTGAGATGTTCCATAAAGGCAAGTTATTTTTTTTTAAGGCAAGTTGCTGCCACCAACATGTGAACTGCTGATGGAACCATGGGAGAACACTATTTAATGCATTGGGTCAATGCCAGTTAAGACGACCCACTAAGACCAGTTATGAAGCAGGGATGAGTCGGGCCGAACAGCCTCTTTCCATGTGTGACCCTTTACAGACTCGTTCCATGGCCCAGTTCCCTGACTAGGGATGCGTTGCGTTATTGCCAATGCACTTGCAAAGTAAACTCATTATTGAGTAATGCTCTAAAAATTGTAACTTTACAAACACAAAATTCAAAATGTGTGGAATTCTCTCCATCAGAAGGTTGCTGTCTTACAGCACTTATAGTGCCAGAGACCCGGGTCCGATCCCGACTACGGGTGCTGTCTGTATGGAGTTTGTACGTTCTCCCCGTGATCTGCGTGGGTTTTCTCCAGGAACGTCAGTTTCTTCCCACACTCCAAAGACGTGCAGTTTTGTAGGTTAATTGGCTTGGTATAAATGTAAAAATTGTCCTCAGTGTCGGATTGTGTTAGTGTGCGGGGATCACTGATCGGCACGGACTAAGTGGGCTGAAGGGCCTGTTTCCGCGCTGTACCTCTAAACTAAACTAAGAAGCTGTGGAGGCCAAGTTGCTGAACATTTTTAAGATAAATTTCTATTTAATTAATTGGGTCCAAAAAGTTTCAGAGAGCAGGAACATGGCCTCGAGGAATATGGCATTGAATGGAAAGGTTAGTAGCAAGGGCTGAATGGCCTGTTCCTGCTCTGAATGATTTAATGTTTTGATATTTTTCACCTCTTGGGTCAGGGTGACGTGCTTTAGTGGGTTGTGAGGCGGATGAAGGGTCCAATATGGAATCCCAACACTCTGCCAGATTCAACATTGGTGATAACTCTCTGGGGGCCACAGAATGTAGGTGCAAGGAACTGCAGATGCTGGTTTACAAAAAATACACAAAGTGCTGGAAGAACTCAGCAGGTCAGGCAGCATCTCTGAAGGACATGTATAGGCAATGTATTGGGTCCACCCTAATAAAATGAGGCTGAAGAAGGGAACTGACCCAAAACGTCGCCGATCCATGTTCTCCAGAGATACTGCCTGACCGTTGAGTTACTCCAGCACTCTCTTTTTTTGTAAACCAGCATCTGCAGTTCCTTGTTTCTACATTTTAATCATTGTTTAATTCCGTCTGCCCTGTGACAACCTATATACTTTTTGTCTGTAATTATCTTCATGCTTTGCTGCAATACCAATAAAACTCAGAGGGTGGTGGGTAAATAGAAAAAGCTGCCAGAGGAGGTAGTTGAGGCAGGTACACTAGCAACATTTAAATGACACTTGGAGCGGTACATAGATGGGAAAGGTGTGGAGAGTATGAACTGAACACAAGCAAATGGGACTATCTCAGATGGGGCATCATGGTCAGCATGGGCTAGTTGGGCTGAAGGGTGTTATAGTATTTTTGCTGACTGGATGGCACGCACCAAACCTCCGTACACCTGACAATAATAAACTCAACTGAACTATGACTCCAGGTGATCCATTCAAAAGTTGGACAGAGTGAGGAGAGCCATTGCTGGCATTGGGGATCAGTCCATGGCTTTGGCAGAGGCAGGTTCAGGAGACAACCAAGGCCAAGAACATCCATCCGAGGACATAGAGGAAGGGTGACAAAAGTTCACTCAAGGTCAGAACGAGTTGACAGCAAAGTGCACAAGTGTCTCCACTTTGTTTTTGTCCCAGTCCCAGTCCCAGGACATGTAGATTAAGCCACAGAGATGCGACTCGTGGTGTGAAGAATCTTTATTTTTCAGTGGGTGACGGGATAGAATAAACATGGTCGATCACTCCATGCATCTTTCGCTTGGTACATGCCACGTACCAGGTCACCAATTCACCCTCCACAAGAACCGGCAGCAACATAGGAACACAGACATCCAGACAACATTTGTCCAGAAACACGGGACATGGGCCTGGGACCAAAGGAAATATTTGAAGGGATGACAACTCAGAGGTTGCAACAAAGACAGTCTTCTTCTTTCGTGTGGCGTGCACAGCCTAAAGTTGTTGGACAACTTGTTCTATTTGATCTTCCGTTTGTGCACGTCGAGTTGATTGCATTAGTCGAAGCAGGGCGGACCACGTGAAGGTTGCAATCTTCCACCCCACAAAGACAGTAAAGGCAAGAGTCACACTGTCCTCTGTACTGTGTGATCCTCTCCTCACTCCACAGTCTCTTGCAGACTTGGCTCAAGATAACAAGGAGGAACCAATTACTTTCTCCTCAGTAACCTGGGAAGCGACTCCGCTCTTCTTAAAGATAGACCCAAAGTGCAGGAGAAACTCAGCGGGTCAGGCAGCATCTCTGGAGAAAAATAATAAGCGACATTTCGGGTCGGAACCCTTCTTCAGACTTTCTTTGTCCACTCTTCGTGATATTACAGGATATTTACCAAATCCAGTTTAAGAAAACACAGGCACCAAACACAGTTTGGGGAATTGTTGATAGTAAAACCATTCACAGACCATGGAATGTTGTGGTCCAATGCCCTGTTAATAGTCCATTAGAACCAAGGGTTATAGTTATGGCATTGCTGCGTGGTTGTGTTAAACAAAAGCACCAACAGCATCTGTTATAGAGTCATAGAGTGCTACAGTGTGGAAACAGACCCTTCAGCCCAACTTGCCCAAACCGGCCAACATGTCCCAGCTACACTCGTCCCACCTGCCAGCATTTGGGTCCATATCCCTCCAAACCTGCCCCATCCAAGTACCTGTCTAACTGCATCTTAAATGTTGGGATAGTCCCTGTCTCAACTTCCTCCTCTGGCAGCTTGGTCCATACACCCACCACCCTGTTATAGTATTTTAAATGATGGTAAGTTTGGATCAACTGGTTGGTTGAAAGGGATGAGAAAGAAGTGTGTGACATCTCCTGTGGTTGTGTTGGAAAGTTGCGTGAAAAGGGGGATGGTTTGTGGAGGTGGGGAAAGTCAATCAGGGAATAGTGAAGAGAATGGAATGTACAGAATGGGGAAAGCAGGGAGAGATCGGACCACATTGTACAAGACAGAAAATACTGGAGTATTTACGGAGTATAAACACATGGGTGCTGGAATCTTCAGCAGGACGGGTCAGGCAGCATCTGTGAAGGGAATGGACAGTCAACATTTCAGGTCGGGATCCTTCTTCAGTCTGATGCTGATGACTCAGAATAAAAGGACTGCTCCTGCTCCCCCTCCCTCCAGTCGCATCAGGGACAGTCCCCCAAGTCCTCACCTTCCAACCCATCAGCCGTCGCATACAGCACATAATCCTCCGACACTATCGCCACCTCCAACGGGATCCCACTACGGGCCACACCTTCCCATCTCCACCCCTTTCCACTTTCCGCAGAGACCGTTCCCTCCGCAACTCCCTGGTCAACTAGTCCTTTGCCATCCAAACCACCCCCTCCCCAGGTACTTTCCCCTGCAACCGCAGGAGATGCAACACCTGTCCCCTACACCTCCCCCCTCGACTCTGTCCAAGGACCACAACAGTCGTTTCAGGTGAGGCAGAGGTTCACTTGCACCTCCTCCAACCTCATCTACAGTATCCGCTGTTCCAAGTGTGGTCTCCTATGTATCGGCGAGACCAAGCGTAGGCTGGGCGATCGTTTCACTGAACACCTCCGCTCAGTCCGCCTAAACCTACCTGATCTCTCGGGTGTAAAACACTTTAACTCCCCTCCCGTTCCCACAATGACTTTTCTGTCCTGGACCTCCTCCATTGCCAGAGTGAGGCCCAGTGCAAAATGTGGACCAGCCCCTCATATTTTGCTTGGGCAGCTGTATTACACCCCGGCGATATGAACATTGACTTCTCTAACTGCAAGTAATCCTTGCCTTCCCTCTCTCTCCATCTCCTGCCCGTTCCAAGTTGTCCCACCAGTCTGACTGTCCTTGTTTACACTTTATCTGTTTGCTTTGTCCTTACCTTCTCCTAGCTAACAATGATCTATCTATTCTACATTTCCTGATCACCATCCCCTTGTCTCGTTTTCACACCTTACACTTCCTTATCACTATATCTCCCTCACCCCTGAATCAGCCCGAAGAAGGGTCTCGACCCAAAACGTCACCCATTCCTTCTCTCCAGAGATGGTGCCTGTCCCGCTGAGTTACTCCAGCTTTTTGTGTCTATCGTCAGTTTAAACCAGCATCTGCAGTTCCTTCCAACACATCAAGTGTAAAGAAATGTGTTGTGCACAGAATACTTCCAACCTTTTCTATTTTTACCTCACATTTCCAGCATCTGCAACATTTTATTTTTGTCCCATTGCTCAAAAACCCAAACGTGGCAGATTACAGGAGGGGGATATTGTCCGTGGGAGTTCCTTGCAGACCGGACATTACAGAAAACTTGTAATGTTGCAACTAATAATTTGGTTCAGAGTTAAGCATGGATACAGGCCATTCGGCCCAGTGGGTCCACACTAACCATCGATCACTCGTTCACACGAGTTCTATGCTATCCCACTTTCTCATGCACTCCCTACACACTAGCGGAGATTTACAGAGGACAATTAACCTACAATCCCACACGTCTTTGGAGGAGGAAACCGCAGCACCTGGAGGAAACCAACACGGTCACAGGGAGAACGTGCAAACTCCACACAGACAGCAAACAAGGTCAGGATTGGACCCGGGTCTCTGGCGCTGTGAGGCAGTGGCTCTACCCGCTGCACCACTGTACGTTGAGGCAATGTAAACCGCTGGATGTACAATCAGTATATAATGGACATTATTCAAAAGGAATCTTTAAAGACTTTCAACAACATTGTGCCTCGCATCTGTCAGCTATGTACAGGACCTTTGGAAAAAGAATAGCTTTTACGATGCTCTGCTGAAGTTCAATTTCATGCATCAATGCTGACTCCACTGTCTGACTCTGTGAGCATTCTTTGGGTTTTAAATCCCGAAAGGTTTGGTGTTTACGTTTAAGGTGATCGGGGAGTGACATCACCAGAACAAATGGAAACGAAAGAAGTCTGCAGACGCTGGGAATGTGAAATAAAACCGCTGGTGCTGGTCAGGCAGCAGCTGTGGGAAGAGAACGTGTTAAAGGCCTGTCTTTGCTGGGACTGGTTCATGGTTGTCACATAAACCGAGACACAGGGCGAAGGTTTGTTTGCTTGCCTTTCACGCAGATAGTATCAACCTGTGTGACATGCAGAAGAGAATGTAAACAAACACACTTTAGACTTAAGCCACACAGCACGGAAACAGGCCCTTCGGCCCAACAATTCCGTGCCAACCAGTGATCACCCCGTACACTAGCACTATCCTACACACTAGGGACAATTTACAATTTTTACCAAAGCCAATTAACCTACAAACCAGTATGTCTTTGGAATGTGGGAGGAAACCGGAGCACCCGGAGAAAATCCACGTGGTCCCAGGGAGAACGTACAAACTCCATACAGACAGCACCCGTAATCAGGATTGAACACGGGTCTCTGGCGCTGTGAGGCAGCAACTTATCCTCATGCTGAACATTCTGCTTGTGTTAGGGTGAAAGATACAGCATGGAAACAGGCCCTTCCGTCCACGCCGACCATCCATCACCCATTCACAGTAGTTCTAGATGTTTAAGAAAGAACTGCAGTTGCAGGTAAATCAAAGATAGACACAAAATGCTGGAGTAACTCAGCGGGGGAGGCAGAATCTATGGAGAGGAATTGGTGACGTTTAGTCTGAAGAAGGGTCTCGACCCAAAATATCGCCAATTCCTTCTCTCCGTAGATGCTGCCTCACGCCAGCATTTTGCGTCTACCCACACTAGTTCACATCCATTCCCAGCGCATTAGGGGCAACTTAAAGGGGTAAATTAACCTGCAAATCCGCATCTTGAGGATGTGGGAGGAAGCCGGAGCACCCGGAGGAAACCCATACATTCACAGGGAGAACGTCAAAACTCCTCACAGACAGCACCGGAGGTCAGGATCAAACCAAGGTCTCTGGCGCTGTGATGTAGCCACTCTACCCGATGCACCACCGTGACACGTGGTGTAATCACAATTCATTTTTAAATGGGAGAAGGCCAATTTCTTATTGAAAGTGGTATCAGGTAGCTACAGGAATAAAACAACTCTTAATCACTGCATCCCTTCTTTATTCTGATAGGGGCCCGCAGGTCAGAACTCAGACGTCAAACCTGCTAAGCTTTTATAAAAAATGCAACTAGCCAAGTGCTTGTCAGCTGCTTTTAGATGGTAAAGTGTGCAAGATCAATACTTTAATATTTCAGCGCAGGCAGAGAAGATGCGAGTTTGTGGTACAACAATCCTCATTACAGGGTCACTGCTCTCCCTCGTTCATTTATCTGCAGGGCTGGTGACTAATGTCCCGCAATGTGGCAGCAATTAAACATTGCATCAGATCAATGACAGACTCACGCTCGACCAAGTGAAGGATCTAAATAGCAGCGTGGAAGCAGCAATAATCACCTTAAACCCAAATCTTGCCACCAGCTTGGTTCCTTTCATGGAGTTAGAGAGTCATACAGCACAGGAACAGGCCCTTCGCCCCAACTTACCCGTGCTGGCCAAGATGCCCCATCTACAATAGTCCCACCTGACTGCTTTTCTGCCCTCTGTTTTCCGAATAGCTGTCCAAATGCTACACATGAAGTGTATATGTGTATATTTTGGTCCCCAATCTATTGAGCGCAGGTCACCGCACAAGACACTTGCTATGTTGTGACACTCAATGACAGCGATAAGTTGGCTATTAATATTTACTGCTATTTCAACCACTAGATGTGGCCATTGTCCTTGTATTTAGCATTATGCATGGTAGACAGTATTGAGTTTTAGGGCCGAACAGCCTGTGCCGATGCCGTATTATTCTTCAGAAACGTGAGGCCGGTTCAATGAATGAGGGAACCCAGACTTGCCTAGACTTCCACTGCTAATCTCTGGGTAGCAACTGGGTGACACAAGAAAGTGACTACCTGGGTAACTGTGCAAAGACTGTAATATTCAGGGACATTGAATTTAATGGTTTTGAATCTGCCAGAGATTATCAATACACCTCCATCTGCTGGATACAAAAATACCAGCACTACGAATTTGCACCAGTTGGCAGTTTGTGTACAGAAGGAATCAAGTTGGGTACAAAAGGAAGGATAGCTGCTGGAGGAACTCAGTGGATCAGGCAGCGTCTGTCGATGGAAATGGACAGACCAGGTTTCGTGTTGCAATCCTTCATCTCTGGGTCCAGGAGAAGAGTTTTGTCCCGAAACGTCAACTCTCCATTTCCCTCCACAGATGTCTCCTGACCCGCTGAGTTCCCCCTGCAGCTCTCGTTTTCGCTACAGATCCCAGCGTCTGCAGTCTCTCGAGCCTGAAAATTAAGTTGAATTTCTTAACCAATATCGGGCAAGTTGTTTGCGAAAGTTAAAATGTCACAAAACTGTAATTCAGGTTTTCAAAAGCACAGTTCTCACCATAAACGGGCAAGGACACCAGGTGCGCGGGAAACTTGACCAACTACCAGTTCCTCGTCGATCCTGGTTTGCGGTGCACCAGCTCCAAAAACATCAGCTCCCTACCTAACGTTTCCTACCTCCAGTTCCCCACCATCTGTGCTTTCAGTCTGAAGAAAGGTTCTGTCCCAAAAAATCACCCATTCCTTCTGTCCAGGAGAACCTTCACGTTGACAAACAATACAAGAAGGTGTAGAAGCGAGGAAGTGCAGACGCTAGTTTATACCAAGGATAGACACAAAGTGCTGGAGTAACTCAGCGGGTCAGGCAGCCTCTCTGGAGAAAATGGGGCAGGTGACGTTTGGGGTCCGGACCCGTCTGAAGAAGGCACCCCACTTCTCTCCAGAGATGGTGCCTGACCTGCTGAGTTGATCCAGTCTATCTGTCTACCTAACAATATGGCTACAGGCTTCACCTCCCTAACTGCAGATGCTCGACACCATCGAGTGCAAGCGGGGGTGTGTAATAAATTCCAGCCTTGCCATGACTCCTACATCCCATAAATGAGTTTTTAAAAAATCAATGAATGTCAACGGAGCTTAGTGTAGCAGCAGTAATTAGCTGCCATAATAACTTGGGCTCTTAAAATTAAATAGATGACCTATGAGCAGCTCTTGTTAACTCACCTGTCTCAGTTGGGTGAATTTGTCCAGATGTGAAGGCTGCGATGGCTGGTGAGGATGGGGCACACGCACACATCTGCTCCAGAGACACCTCCTTCCTGACAATTGATCATAAAGCTGTGAGGAGCAAGAGCAAACAGGGAAATTAAAATTTGTGGGAAGTAACTGATTGAAAATCACATTCTGTTTGAGGCTGAAACCATTTGGAAAAAAATGTTTGAATGTTTATTTTAGTGTCGTGTTTATTTGCTACAACAGGTGGATTTTACTTCCAAATGTGCCACTCGCGTGCGTCCCAGCAAGAAAGTGGTCCTTGAAGAATATGTTTTGAAGTCAGATAATGGTTCCAAATGGAAATTAAAATCTGTGGGTGCTGGAAATATGAAATAAAACCAGAAAAAGCTGGAAAATCTCAGCAGAGTTTCTGGCCCTAAATGTTGGCTCTCTCGCTTTCCACAGATGCTGCCTGAGTGTACTGGGTGATCGCTGCTCACTGACTCGGTGGGCCTAAGGGCCTCTTTCTGCGCCGTATCTCTAAACTGCTGGGTTTTATCAGCATTTAGCTGTAACCCTTTGCAGTTGCCCTTGGTGAAGTCAGGCAAAACCATGTGAAAGCTTCACGATCGTTTTCTTGGCAGCCACAGATGTGACAGAAAAACCCTAACCACCCGCTGGCTGCAGGTACTAGTTCACAAATAACTTCATCCCCAGGATGGAGATATCAAATACTAGAGGGCATCGTTTGAAGGTGAGTGGGGCAAGGTTTGAAGCAGATGCGCGGAGCAAGTTTTTGTTTAGACAGAGAGTGACGAGTGCCTGGAATGTGCTGGGATGTGATGGTGGAGACAGATACAACCATGGCATTTAAGAAGCTTTGGGATATGCACACGGATATGCAGGGAATGGAGGGATATGGATCAGGTGCTGTTAGATAAAAGCTGACCGATTGTGGGCTGAAGGGCCTTTTCCTGTGCTGTACTCTTCTATGTTCTATATGTGAAGGATTTTGACGGCAGAATGACAAGCAAAGTGGGAGAGACAGGCCCTTCGGCCCAACTTGTTGATTCCATCCAATGTGACCATCTAGTCCCGTTGGCTTGTTTTTGCCCATATCCCTCTAAACTTTACTAGCCACACACCTGTCCAAATATCCTTTAAATATTGCTATTGTACCTCCCTCTGGAAGCTCGCTCCATTTACCCACCACACTCTGCATGAAAATGTTGCCCCATAGGTTCCTTTTCAATCTTTCTCTTCTCACCTGAAACCCATATCCTCTAGTTCCTTATTCCCAAGAAAAAGACCCTACCTATTCCCCCTTATGATTTTATATACCTCCATAAGATCGCCCCCCAGCCTCCAAAACGCCAAAGAATAAAGTACTAGCTGACCAGCCTCTTCCTTGACTCAGTTCCTTGTGTCCTGGCCACATCTCAAAGGTTTCCTTAACTTTCTCCAGCTTAATGACATCCTTCCTATAGCAAAATGACCAAAACTGAATACAATACTTCTTGTACAATTGCAACATAACGTCCCAACTTCTATACTCAATGCTTTTACAATCAAATCCTGCATGTCAAAAACAGTTTTTACCATTTTGTCCACTTGTGACACCACTTTTAGGTAACTAAGTACATGTACGCAAGGCTCGGTGCTGGGGCCGCAACTATTTACAATATAAATTAATGATTTAGATGATGGAATTAGGAAGACACAAAGCTGGGTGGCAGTGTGAACTGCGAAGAGGATGTTAGGTGGCTGTAGGGTGACTTGGACAGGTTGAGTAAGTGGGCAGATGCAATGGTAGATGCAGTATAATGTAGATAAATGTAAGGTTATCCATTGGCAGCAAGAACAAGGAGGCAGATTATTATCTCAATGGTGTCAGATTAGGAAAAAGGGAAGTGCAACAAGACCTGGGTGTCCTTGTACACCAGTCACTGAAAGTAAACATGCAGGTACAGCGGGCAGTGAAGAAAGCTAATGGCATGTTGGCCTTCATAACGAGAGGATTTGAGTATAGGAGTAAAGAGGTCCTTCTGCAGTTGTATATGTCCCTGGTGAGACCACATCTGGAGTGTTGTGTGCAGTTTTGGTCTCCTAATTTGAGGAAGGGTATCCTTGCTATTGAGGGAGTGCAGTGTAGGTTCACAAGGTTAATTCCCGGGATGGCGGGACTGTCATATGAGGAAAGATTGGAAAGGGTGGGCTTGTATTCACTGGAGTTTAGAAGGATAAGAGGGGATCTTAGAGAAACATATAAGATTTTAAAAGGACTGGACAAGCTAGATGCAGGAAAAATATTCCCAATGTTGGGGGATGTCCAGAAACAGGGGCCACAGTCTAAGAATAGAGAGGCCACTTAAAACTGAGATGAGAAAAAGACTTTTTCACCCAGAGAGTTATGAATTTGTGAAATTCTCTGCCACAGGAGGCAGTGGAGGCCAATTCATTGGATGAATGTAATAGAGAATTTGAGGGCCTGTCCCACTTGGGTGACTTTTTAGGCGAGTGCAGGAGACTCTGCGCTCGCCTCATGATCGCCACATGGTCGCCACATGTTCGCTGGTGGTCTCTGGTGAGACTCCTTCATGTTCCCGCATTCTGGGAACTAGTCGCGGCCTCAGTATGGTCCCCGCAAAATTTTCAACATGTTGAAAAATTTTCTGCGACCAAATATTGGTCACCATGGAGAAAATTGATAATCTGCAGTCGTAGGTGCAGTGGTCGTGGGGTCACCATGTAGTTATGGGTAGTCGAGGTGGCCGCAGGTAGTTTTAGTTCATCTTTGCTGACCGGACATTTTCTTTCGCTCATTGGGAAAATAAAAAACGTAAGCACAAGTTTTCAGAACTAAGGAAAACCGACCAGTAACGTTAAATGCCCGCCAAACTTCATAGCTGTGTATCTCTGGCTTATTAAAAGTTGTCTGGCTTCTTAAAAGTGTCTCCGCTCCTTCTCCCCCCTTCTCCCCTTTTCTTCCCTCCCCCCCTCACCGCTCTTTTAAAGGACTTACCATTCACGGTGCTAGCCGTCTTAACCTTCCTGTTCATCGCGGTGTGTGTCTGTATCACCTTGGCTTTGCACCGGTTGAATTTCAGACAGCGCTCCCCCGCTTTCCCTGGCCCCCGCCTTTGCAATGTGTGTGTGTGTGTGTGTGTGTGTGTGTGTGTGTGTGTGTGTGTGTGTGTGCGTGTGTGCGTGTGTGTGAGTGTGCGTGTGTGCGTGTGTGTGCGTGTGTGTGCGTGTGCGTGCGTGCGCGTGTGTGCGTGTGCGTGTGTGTGCGTGTGCGTGCGTGCGTGCGCGCGCATGTGCGTGCGTGTGTGTGCGTGCGTGCGTGTGTGTGTGCGTGTGTGTGTGTGAATGCGTGCGTGTTCCACTCTTGACACTCACTGTTCCACTTGCCGGTTTGCCAGGCGAGTCACGCGAGCTTGACAGTCGGCGGCAGTCCGCTGGGAAATTGCCAAAGTGGGACAGGCCCTTAGATAGCGCTCTTGGGGCAAGCGGAATCAAGAGGATATGGGGAGAAGGCAGGCACGGGTTACTGATTGTGGATGATCAGCCATGATCACACTGAATGGCGGTGCTGGCTTGAAGGGCTGAATGGCCTCTTACTGCACCTATTTTCTATGTTTCTATCCCACTGCTCCACGCTTCCCAGGCTCCTACCGCTCACAATGAAAGTCCTGCCATAGTTTGACTTCCCAAAATACAACACTTCACACACGTGAATTGAACTCCAGTTGCCATTCCTCAGCTGATCAAGATCTTGCTGTCATTCTATTGACCTTCTTCACTGTCTATGAAACCACCTATTTTAGTCATCTGTAAAATTACTAACCGTGCCTCGTACATTCTCATCCAAATCGTTGATGTCGATGACAATCAGTAATGGGCCCAGCACTGCTCCCTGCGGCAGTCCACAAAACACAGGCCTCCAGTCACAAAAACAACTTCCCACCATCACCCTCTGCTTCCTTCCATCAAGCCAATTACATATTCAATCCGCTAGCTCTCCCTAGATCCCTTGCAATCTAACCTCCCGCGCAACCTAACATACACAAGCTTACCCAAGACCTTGCTGAAGCCCATGTAGACAATATCAACCACCCTGCCTCATCTAACATTCACTACTTTATAAAAGCTCGTTCAAATTTGTGAGCCATGATCTTCCACACACAATGCCGTGCTGATTATTCCTTATCAACCCGTTTTTCCAAATTCATGTTTAGTTTAGTTTAGTTTGGGAATACAGCAGGGAACCAGGCCCTTTGGCCCACTGAGTTCTCAGAGGGTGGTGGAGGCCGGTTCTCTGGATGCTTTCAAGAGAGCTAGATAGGGCTCTTAAAAATAGCAGAGTCAGGGGATATGGGGAGAAGGCAGGAACGGGGTACTGATTGGGGATGATCAGCCATGATCACATTGAATGGCGGTGCTGGCTCGAAGGGCCTACTCCTGCACCTATTGTCTATTGAGTCCGCGCTGACCATCGATTCCCACACGTTAACGTTATCCTACACACACTAGCGACATATTACAATTATACCAAGCCAATTAACCTACAAACCTGTACGTCTTTGGAGTGAGGGAGGAATCCTGAGAAAACCCTCGTAGGTCACAGAGAGAACGCACAAACTCTGTTTTTGAATCTACCATCATGCGTATTGTGATGTCCAGCATTGCCACTACTGCAATGCAGACTATCGAGACATTCCCATTAAGTTTAGCAGGTTCTCTCATTACTATGTCTTTGCCCAGGGTAAAAACAGAGAATATTCACTGAGAACATTATCCATCTTGTCCAGCTCCACACATGCATGTATCCTTTGTCTTTCAGGGGCCCTATTCACTTTCCAGTCCTCCTTTCCCCTTAATATACTGATAAAATCTCTTTGGAATCTCCTGAATCTGCTCACCCTTCCCCTTGAATAATATTCTGCAGCCTCTCCAGGCCATCCTGGAGCCTAGCACCAGGAAGGCAACACACCTCCCCCACTTATCCCCCCCCTCACTTTCAGTTTCAGCTCAGCTTTCGTCACGTGTACCGAGGTACAGTGAAAAGCGATTTGTTGCAGGCTAACCAGTCAGCGGAAAGACAGTACAGGATTGCAATAAATCCATTTACAGTGAATAGATAGAGACATGATAAGGGAATAACGTTTAGTGCAGGGTAAAGCCAGCAAAGTCAGGCTAAAGGTAGTCCGAGGAGCATCAGAGAGGTAGATAGTAGTTCTTTCCCATCTTCCAAGCACGTCTTCCCCCTTCCCCCCCCTCGCCCCCCCCCCCCCCCCCCATCTTCCCCCGAAGATTACCACAGCTCCCATTAAACAGTTAGTAAAGCCTTCAGCTGTTTCATGGTAACTGCCGGACACGAATTAAAGACACAATAGGCAACACCACCCAGAATTTAAATGTTACACGGTTTAAAAGTGACAGCTCGGAGGTCCTTCAACAAGTTTGCTGCTTTACAACCGTGCTCATGCACATTAGTGTCTGCCTTCAAGACTAATAACTCGCTGATCAGATTAGACATCCACTGGCATATAAAAATTCTGTATTCGCTGCTGTATGTTTAATTGGTTTTCATTTATTCTCCCTCTCAGGCCCCGGATTGCAGGCTATACGTTAAATCTCCCTCCAGCATCCAGCCTCTCAGCTCCATAACTCTTAATTTATGCAGTTTTTTGATCGGCACCGATTATTCATGGAGGAATCTAAACGAGTGTCTGTTTTTCCTAGTCTGCCCCATGAAGTGACACGCTTGGCTCTGGGGTGGTGACCCAGCCGAGAACTGATTAAACTCAACCACCCGAGGCAAGCAAATCCAAGCCCGCGGCTGCAAACCTTTGACTCTTTGCTCGAGAGATGAGCACTCCATTATTTGCTCCAAGCAATCGCACTGACACAGGCAGCATCACTTCATGAGCTCTGGAACAGCTTTACTTGAGCCAATTGCGGAAGAGGTGAAATAAACTGAAACAGTGAAGACGTGGAGACAAAGAACTGCTGATGCTGGTTTACACCAAAGAAAGACACAAAGTGCTGGAGGAACCCAACGGCTCAGGCAGCATCTCTGGAGAAAAAAGGACCAGGAGAAGAAGGGTCCCGGCCTGAAATGTCACCCGTCCTTTATCTCCACAGATGCTGCCTGACCCACTCGGTTACTCCAGCACTTTGTGCCTATCTCTGAAACAGAGGTGGGTCGTTTCAGATAAATCTTTTTCCGTTGATTGGAAATAATTTGGTGATTTGCCAGTTCTCTGACTACACAATATCATCAACTCTCGGCCACGTCACTAACTTGTTGCACAGCAACTCTGAGAAAGCTCAGGCCCACCTAGACACACCGAGGTCCATAAGTACCAACACTGCTCCTAGGTCGGGCAGGGGAGCTGGTGTATCCAAAGGAACCTAAACAGAAAGGATATCTCAGTTGTAAACATCCTTGTAATCAATGTTAAAATAACTTGAATGTGGATTGATGTTTTTTTATAAATTTGTGCAAATATGAAGCAGCTCATGGAAACAAGGAACTGCAGATGCTGGTTCACAAAAAATGACACAAAGTGCCGGAGTAACTCAGCAGGTCAGGCAGCATCTCTGGAGAACATGGATAGGTGACGTGGATGGATCAGTCTAAAGACGGAACCCAGCCAAAAAAGTCACATCCATATTCTTCAAAGATGTTGCTTGACCCACCGATTTTCTCCAGCACTCGGTATAGATATATTTTAACCATCTAATACTTGACCAAAAGAGGTGTAAAAATACCAGAAGTTTGCTTTGGTATCTTTTATGGCTGCAACAACTTCAAGTGGAACTCGTGAATTACTGCTGTCGGGCAATTCATCAACCAGCTCCGGGCCAGGAGAGATCATTCACTGGGTCAACATATGGACCAACCGCGGAGAGTCCCCTCCTGTGGAACAACCATGGGGTCAGGGATGGGTCGATGGTCCCTGCAGCTGGTCAGCAAGATTGAAGGACTTGCCACCTTCTCACCACCAGACGTTGCCCAACTCCAGGCAGCCTCGGGAACACAATTGAACCTGTACTGCCAACATTTAGAACCACATTTAACTTAATGCAAAAGCCAAGTAACTTCCGCCACCTGCTTAAGAGGCAGCTACAGTATAAATTGCTGCCCAGTGGAAAGGCAACAGCATCTGGAGGGAGATGATGGAAGTACATGGTAAAGTGCTTCGTTTAGTTTGGAGATATCGGCCCCTTCTTGGAAACAGGCCCTCAGCCCACTGGACCATCGACCAGTTATCGCTAGTTCCATGCTATCCCACTTTCAGATCCACCCCCGACACACTGGGGGCAATTTACAGAGGCCAATTAACTTACAAACCCACACATCTTTCGGATGTGGAAGGAAACCGGAGCACCCGGAGGAAACCCACGAGGTGACAGGGAGAACGTGCAGACTCCACACAGACGGCACCCAAGGTCAGGATTGAACACGGGTTCCTGGCACTAAGCGGCTCTACCACCTGTGCCACTGTGCTTGATGGTGATGTAGACTTGATGAGACAAAGGGTCCATTAACGTACTGTATGGCTACAGCCCCTTATCTGCTGCCCTTCTGCCCACCGGGTCCACACCGACCAGCGATCCCCACACAGTAACACTATCTTACGCACACTATGGACAATTTAAGTACACATACACTAACACCCAAGGCAATTAACCTACAAACCTGTACGTCTTTGGATTGTGGGAGGAAACCGCAGATCCCGAAGAAAACCCACGCAGTCACAGGGAGAACTTACAAACTCCGTACAGACAGCACCCGTAGTCGGGATCGAACCCGGGTCTCTGGCATTGCAAGTGCTCTAAGGCAGCAACTCCACCGCTGCGCCATCTGGCCTTCAGCAAACCCCAACCACCCAGCTCGAGGCTGTAGTTTGTACCCACACCATCAGCTTGCCCACTTCCCATCTCAGCGCAATGAAGTTAAACTCCACCACTCCAATAGCCTACAGTCTTGCATTCAGTGACCCCTCCCCCCACAAACAGGTTTCTATTTTGCGTTCCGCCTGATCTTCTGACCGAGACTCTGCGAATCACAGCACTGCACCATCTTAAAGAAATTTCAAAATCTTTTCTATTGATCCATCCTTCCATCACTCCCTCAGGCAACATCAACAATGTGGTGTACATGGAAGATTTACGAGGATGTGGCCAGACATCGAGGGCCTGAGCTAGAGGGAGAGCTTTTGGCAGGCTCGGACTTTATCCCCTGGAGTGCAGGGGTGATCTTTCAGAGGTGTATAAAAATCGGACCCATGATAGGGGGATCAATAAAGAGAGGGCATAGGTTTAAGGTGAGAGGGGCAAGATTTAATAGGAATCCAAGGGGCAACTTTTTGCACTCAAAGGCTGGTGGGTACATGGAATGAGCTGCCTGAGGAAGTAGTTGAGGCAGGTACTATAACAACATTTAAAAGGCACTTGGACAGGTCGATGGATAGGAAAGGGACGGGCCAAATATTGGCAAATGAGAGTAGCTCAGATGGGGCATCTTGGTTGGCAGGGGCGAGTTGGGCCGAAGGGCCTATTTCCGTGCTGTGTGATCCAAGCTATTGGTTGCTAGGGACCCTAAATTCTGTGCTTCCATTATCAACACTGTTGCGATCAAAAGTCATTGGGAGGTGAAGAGACTCTATTTTGACCTTCATGCATGACATACAAGCTGAACTTTGTGTCCATAAACTCCCCTCTTCCCCCCCTCCCTTATCTGCATATCCTCTATTTCTTTCTGCCTCATGTGTTTATGTGACTTAGCCTTAAATGGATCTTTATAGTTCGCCAAATGTTTATGTTAAGAGGGTAGAGTAACCCTGTGTCATTCACAAAATTACTTCATGCATTTCAACAAAACCACAGGAAACTCATCAATCTCTCCCCAGCCTCTACCCATGAATATCCAGCTGCATAAAGAATTTTTGTTTAATGTTTGTCTGAAGCAATCACACTGCTTGCCCAGGAAAGCAAAAAAAAAAAACCTTGGAAAGCCTCCAGTTCGACAGATCTTGTTCCATGAAAACAGCAGTCCAAGAAGCTAGTAAAATGAACTCAGTGAGTTGACTGCACCATCAGAGTCCGGTGAGCAAGCCAAACCTGCCATCTTGTGGTGACAGTGCTGCACTGCAGATTTATTGCAGAAAAGCAACATTAAATATCCAAAGGGGTAGAAGATTGCAACCTTCACCTGTTTCGACTGATGCAGTCAACTCGACGTGCACAAATGGAAGATCAAATAGAACAAGTTGTCCAACAACTTTAGCCACACGAAAGATGAAGAAATATCCAAAGTAGACAAAAATGCTGGAGAAACTCAGCGGGTCAGGCAGCATCTATGGAGCGAAGGAAACAGGCAACGTTTCAGGTCAAAACCCTTCTTCAGAAATATCTTCTTTAAGTATCCAAAACAACTTTAAAGTAGTATTCAAGATTCTGAGGCTTCATGAAAGAATTTTAAATATTTTGATTACACTGATTGGGAATATTCAGTCAAATGATGATCACGTTTGTCAACCTTCATATGCACAGACAATATAAGAAAGTGTCGAGACAAAGAACTGCAGATGCTGGTATACATCAGAGACACAAAGTGCTCCAGTAACTCAGTGGGTCAGGCAACATCTCTGGAGCAAAAGATTAGGTGACGTCCTAAGAAGTCCAGACCGGAAACTTTTTCACCCACCTTTTTCTCCAAAGATGCTGTCAGACCCGCAGGGCTACAGCAGCACTTTGTGTCTATCAGACCGACAATATGAACCTGGTCACTGAAAAAGGAAATCCAGCTGGCATCAGCTGGATTATTTATGATCTATAACGCTGAGTGTATTTTGCTTTGGAATTCAGCTTTATTTTAAGAACAGCCCACAGGTGCTCACACAGTTCAGGGCAAGGCATTGTGTACACTTGACTCGTGATCCGAATCAGGTATAATTTAGTAGGGGGTTACATTACCAAAACCAGCTGTCTCTACAGGAGCAAACAAACTGAACCACATCTGAGTTTTTGCCCCACTCACAAGGGGAGCTCCCCAATAACCCCTTTGATAAGCAGAGTGGAAATCTCTTGTTTCTGCACTCTATAGATGCTGCCCGACCTGTTGTGTATTTCTAACATTAGGTAGTTTACAGGTTTGAACCTTGGCACGAATGGATACCTGTGTACTTCAGAAGGCAAATGTAGGCCAAGGCCAATCTATACCGAATTGGTAGTAAACGCAATGCTAGCATTTATTTCAAGAAGTCTAGAATACCAAATGTAATGCTGAGGCTCTAGAAGGCGCTGGTCAGGCCACATTTGGAATACTGTGAGCAATTCTGGGCCTCGTATCTGAGGAAGGATGTGCTGGCTCTGGAGAGGGTCCAGAGGAGGTTTACAAGAATGATCCCAGGAATGAGTAGGTTAACATATGATGAGCGTTTGATAGTACCGGGCCTCTACTCACCAGAGTTTAGGACTCATTGAAACATACTGAATAGTGAAAGGCCTGGATAGAGTGGATGCGGAGAGGATGTTTCCACAAATGGGAGAGTCTAGGACCAGAGATCATAGCCTCAGAATTAAGGGACGCTCCTTTAGGAAGGAGATGAGGAGCAATTTCTTTAGTCAGAGGTTGGTGAATCTGGGGAATTCATTGCTACAGAAGGCCGTGGAGGCCAAGTCAATGGCAGAGATAGATTCTTGATTAGTGCTGGTGGCAGGGGTTATGGATAAAAGACAGGTGTTTGGAGGGAGAAATAGATCAGCCATGTTTGAATGGCAGAGTAGGATTGATGGGCCGAATAGCCTAATTCTGCTCCTAAAGCTTATGAATTTAGCCATTTCTATTGAATTGGAACATCAGCAACAAGCCATCATTGAATGAAGAGATGGGATAGATGTTAACAAAAGAGACATGAACAGCCTCAGTCTGCGAATATTCTATTGCTGTGGGGAGCCAAAAGAATAATCCAACCGACCATGGATTCCATAATAATCAATAAAGGGGCCTCACAGCGCCAGAGCCCTGGTTTGGATCCTGACTACGGGAGCTGTCTGTACGGAGTTTGTATGTGACCGTGTGGGCATTCTCCGGGTGTTCTGGTTTCCTCCCACATTCCAAAGACGTACAGGTGTGTTGGTTAATTGGCTTCAGTAGGTTATTAAATAAAAATGTCCCTAGTGTGTAAGAAAGCTTAAGTGTATGGGGTGATCACTGGTCAGCGTGGACCTGGTTTCATACTGTATCTCTAAAGTCTAAATATCGAGAATACGCAGCAGATTAGGCAGCATCTGTGGAGAGTTTACATTTCACATTCATGTTTCATCAGAGTTGACTATTTCAGGTTCAGACTTATAAGGCTTGTTATGAGATTGTTGAATTCCACACGGAGTCCTGAAGGCAGTAATGTGTCTGGTTGGACGATGAGGTGCTGTGGTCTCCAACAAAACAAAGTGCTGGAGTAATTCTTAATCTGATGAATCGTGACCTGAAACATCACCTATCCATGTTCTCCAGGGATGCTGTCTGACCCACTGAGTTACTCCAGTCTTTGCTGGAATAATCAGTGAGTCAAGCAGCATCTAGGGTGACAAAATTTGGGTCGGAACACTTAAGTCTGAAAAAGGGTCTAAAATTTTGTCTATCCATTTCCTTCACAAATGTTACCTGACCAACTGAATACCTCCAGCACTTTGTATTTTGCTCAGAGTTCCAGCATCTGCAGATTCTTGTGACTCCGTTTAACTGCTGCAGTCTCCATCTTGTTATGGATCCCATTGGAACTCATAAGAGGCCAAGGACAGGGCGTTGCAGAAGGAACAGTCCCTTTGGAATTGCTGAAGGTGTAGGAGTGGAAGACTTGTTGGTACTTCAGTGGGAACTGTGGAGGTTGGATGTGAAAGCTGCTGGGGTAGGAAAAGGCAAGCAGCTTCCATGCTTAGTTTCCCCGCTTCACTCAGACTGGGTCCAACTTGTACCAGTTCGCAGAGCAAGATTAAATAGTAAAAGTGAGATTTCAATTGAATCAGTTCATTGGGAGCAGCGGAGCAACCAGTTTTGTTTATGTAATTTTGTGAACAGCATGGGGTTGCACTATCCTCGTAAACGTATAGAATCATAGATTCATACAGCACAGAAACAAGCTCTTCAGCCTAACGTGCCCAAGATACCCCATCTACACTAGGCCCTCCTGTAAACTTTTACTGCCCACATACCTGTCCTAATGTCTTTCAAATGGTATTATACCTCAATTACTTCCTCTGGCAGCTCGTTCCTTCACCCGCCACCCTGTGTGTATATGGAACATCTGTAATTGTGTGGTATTCTATATATTCTATAACTGAAAGTGCACAGAATTTCCAAGTCCAGAGTAGGTAAATGATATTAAATTAAAAGCAATACGCCTGACATTGTGCTATCCTTCATTGAGTTGGGACAGAGCAGGCAACTGCAACTGCCCTGAGACCTATAAACTCATCGTCATCTATTCAGCTCATTTATCCCCTTTCTTGGGAATTACCATGCCTCCATTCAGCACCTCAGCACAGGAACTCAAAGTTTTGTGGGAACGTTGCAACAAAGGTGGAAACAGAATTCCATATAGTAGCACCACTAGGCATTTACCAAAGTGCTTTCCTTTTGTTCAACTGCATCCGGGAACTAGATTTGTTCGGTGGGTTTAGACTGAGCACCACTGCATTTCTGCTCCAAATGTTGCTGTCAAGTTTGTTTGCAACGTACACATTTGGAATCATATATCTGTAGAAATTCATACATCTCACAGGTTTACACAGAACCTGAGGTTCAATCTTCTGCAGAATTCCATCAGCAGTTACATCAATTTTAGTCAGTTTAAATACTGACTCGTACAAACATACCTGTGAAGTTAATGTGCTGTAGAATTTGAAGACCACTCACATTGCAAGCAAAAGGGAATTAATGCGGAAATCAATTCTTCAGTCGGGCAAGAACCAAATTCACCAGCAGACACAAACAATGGGATAAACTGCTCCCTTTAATTAGCATTATGGATTGATATATTACATTAATCTCCTTAAAGACAGTATACATTTTTTCCTGTGTGCAAGATTGTGCAAGCTCGTTAACTTAGGCTTTGTAAAATCTCTAACAGTTTCAAAGAGGCAGTAATACAGGTGATGCAGCTAACAAACAAAACGTAGTATTGAGTTAGCACAGGTTAAATTTCTCAAGAAAACAGTCCCTTCTATGTCCCTAGCTGCTAACTGCAGAAAATCAGGAGTTGTCCATTCCCAATGTTTCAGAACATCACTGATATGGTGGTATGTTTGGTCCTTATGTATTTTCTGGCTCAAAATGATTGTGAGTATACAATTCTTTGTTTTTGATTAAAGCAGTTGTAATTTGTTTTCAAATAATTTACACTCTATGAAAGTGGTAGCTTCCATACATTCCAAAATCTCTTCGGATACAATCAATGACTCGTATACAAGTTGTCTAAGCAAAGTAATGGGGAAAGGCTTCAAATGTTTAAGATAGTACTTCAAAATTTAAAACACAAAAGCAATTTAGAATGAACCTGCAGCGAAAGCCTGTTAAAAATAAATAGTTGACAATTCAGTTTTCACAAAGTCTAATTGTAAAATAAATAAGTCCCAATCCCTAAACACCATTGCTTATATTCAGATTTCTTTCCTAAATCAAAGTTTCTTTATGGTAAGGAAAACATAAAAAAAACATATCAATGTCTTAAAATTTCAAAGTGCAACTGCAAAACCCAAACAGATTTGTTGTTTCAGCCAATAAGTCTTTAGCAGAAGCAAGCACCCTTCAGCTGCACCTTCTCTCAATGCCAATAGGAACCCAGCATGATAATTCATAATCTGTGTACTATCCTCAGTAAACCCCAATGATGCCCAAACTATCATCCGCAACGCCAGGGAAACATAACATTCACCAAACCAAAGAGAGCTAGGTTTTGAATTTATTTTCAAAACAATTCCATTCTGTGTCCGATTTTCTCCAATTAGCTCATCTGTAAAACGGTTTTGTTCCAGATTAGGTACTGTGAGCAATTCTGCTCAAGTTATCAATTCAGACACTTCATAGCTGTATACAATACCAAATGCATTAATACTCTGCGGCCAGATGTATACATAAATAACTTTCTCCAGTTTTCTAACACTATCAGGCCGAGATCTGTACCAGTGTAAGTAATTCAGGTTCCCAAATGTGTAACCCAAGGTTAGATGGATTCAAAAATGTCATTTGATCATGTAACCTTCCATTAGCGTTAACTAGACACTTAACACTCAAACTTAATTACACCAAATAAAAATAAAGTTAAAATAAAAGTTGCTTTTGGTAAGTCATTTCAACTCAACATGAACAGTGATCACCTACTCTCAGTAGGGTTGGCTGAAATTTTCTTAGAATGTGCAGATAAAATGAATAACTCATTGTTGTAATCAGGTGAATAGACTTTGTTTTATTTATTTTTAAATCACCCCAGTGTATGGCTTTATCAGTTGATTGTATTCACCATCAAATCTTCCAACACGTGACAACTGGCAAACTAAAGTGTGCAGATGCACATCAAGATTCATTCCAGGACGTTCTTTTAATTGCACAGATTAAAAGCTAGCGAAGGTTTCGTTCCATGGATCCTGGTTGGGTTGATGTCAAGTGTTCCATTTCTTCAGGACGACAATCAGGGTGGTGTTTGAAATATAACAGAGTAAGATCTTTTTATCTAGCTTGACACTAAAATACCTTGTCTCAATTCAAATATACATAGTTAGACCATGTTCCAGATTTTGCTATTTAGATAATTAATAATTAAAGACTGTTGAGTCTTAACGTTTGCAGTCCAAGAAATGGTAAATTGCAAGGTTTGGACGGGAGTACTTGCTCTTTAGGTCTTTCCTCCAGAGGGGATATATTGAGGTGCATAAATCTGACGCTCAGATAAAGTATCCAACAAGCCCCCCCCCCCCCATGGTATTCGCCATTCCATGTCCTTGATCCAAATTGCAATAGGATCATTAGAGAAATGCTCGGAACAAGTCTCAGGTGAGGACTGGTATTTACGATTGTGGAGGATGCCATACAGTGGACAGACTCGTATAAGCAATCCAAGGTGGCCTCTGCTGGCCCATGGATCTGATATGTTAGACTGGGTTTTGGATCACCACAATGGAGATCATCTTCTCTCGTTTATTTTCTAAAAATATGCAAAATCAGGTGAATTTACATGAATATAACTATTTATCCACCCATCGAGTAATGATCCCTTTTTATATATAATAAAGAAAAAAAACAACAAATCAGTCTTAACTTATTGGAGCTGCCATTATTTAATCCTACCTTGTGAGCCATTTATAGTGTAACCTAAAATGCAATAATTTAAATTCTTATCATATCTTGCCATTTATATATCCCAACAATCCAAATCTAACTCACTGCAGTTTTAAAGTTTGTTCTGTAAATTGTTCTGGACAAGCCAAGTCCCAATGCCTCCGACTCTATTTATTAAAAACGGCTTTGTAAAGGTGCAGTAAGCGCAAGTCATCTATGGCTGTCCATTCATGTTGGCCGTTAAATGTTAACTCTGACTGTCGACAAAGGCACTGCTGTCAACTGGAAGTCTCAGCTGCTGTGAGGGATTGAAGTGATTTTTGCTGGTCTTCCACTCAAATTTTCATCTCTCTCAGCCAAGGCAGTCATGGTTGCAAATTTCCTCGTGTGCTCCAGGAGATGAAGAGATGTGCTTCTGAGAGGCATGAATGGTCTTCACACCCCAGTCGATTACACAGAGAGAAAAAAAACCTTCATGAGAATAAGGGAGTTCAAATAGCAGTCAAGGTTGAAATTCAATTGCAGGCGAGAGTTCAACATTTTCATTGCTGCTTTTACTACATATCTTGCTGAGTTTGGATTGTGGGAGAGTAACCTCTGCATTCCCTGACTAAAACTGGATCTCTTATTCAGAGGCCAGAGTCTCAAATTCCGTTTTTTTTCTAGATCGCTGATTTGCCACGTAATAAAGAAACTAGTTTAAGAACTGGAAATACTGAGAGCCAGCACTTAAGATTTTGCTCTTCCTCAAGCCAAGCGAAACCTTGTAAAATTTTCTCCAAAAAAGCATCATTATAGGAATTAAGTTTCTAAAGACCCCAGCAACAAAACAACAGAGTCCCATTCTGCCTTACTAACAGGTTTGTTAAATGTTAACATGTAAAACAGATGCCAATAAGGTTACAATGTCAGGTATATCAGCTTTCTTAAAGAAAAGCCCAGACTTTGGAAATAATTTATTGGAAGGCTAAAATACATGAGGCAACACAAAAAGGTGACTTCTTCAGAGAAACTGATTGACCTGTCGATTCTTTGTCTCTGGCCCAGGCGTGCTGCACACCTACAGCACACTACTTTCAGGGAAACCATGATTTGTTCAGTCAATTGCAAGTTTCAACTCCCTGCTTTGAACGGGATGCTCTATAAAAAGAATCACTGCCTCATGAAAAAGACATGACGGCATGAGCTGCGGATTCTTTCGTCAGGATTGAGGAGTGGGGACGGGCGTGGTGAGTGAAATGAAATCAAAACAACACTTGTTTAAGGCCCCAGTTTCAGAATTCACACAGACCAGAATAACAGAGAGGGGGGGGAGGTGTCATTTGCTTACAGTGCAGTTTCAAATTCTGAAATACCTGAAAAAGTGTGGTCCCTTTTCGCATTGCTGACAGTAATATAAAGACCTGTTAGTAAATTTGATTGTTAATTTTGGTAAAGATCCAGTGAATCTAGTTGTGTTTTGTTTTTCATTTAAACGTCTCCACGCTATGTACATGTATTATACAAGAGGAGAAGATTCAATCCTCAGCTCCCTCCCACAAACAGTTGGTGTAAATCTCTTCACTTTTCCTCGCAGTCTGTTATGCAGGTGGTGTTCTGCATCACTTGCGATCATCAATGGTTTTAATGAATTCAACTGCTGCTGTGAACTGCATCCACCAATAGGATTCCTCTCCACCGAGCCGGCTGGCATAGAAATTATTGATGTACTGAACAGTGGACAGCAGGCAGGGTGGGTTAGCCTAAAGGTATAAAAGAGATGAATTAAAAGCGTACAAAATCAGGAGGGAGAAAGAATCAGACAATATATTACTTTTCATTCAATAGCAATGTCTTAATTTACGCTTCATGGGAAATACATATAAAATGCTACGTATTCAGAGGCATTCAGAATGGTTCAATTAGATTAAAGGTGTTTTATATCACCTCCACTACATCATCTCTCAGACATGTTGCATTGTCTAGCCTTGCCAATTAGCCTGAAGAAGCCGTCATTAGCGCTGCAGAATCCTGCAGGAATTGATGACAATGAATTTTCCTCCAAATGCATTAAAACAACAATCTTTCTGACGGCAGATTATATTTTTAGCTCAGAATATATATATTTGCATAGGATTAAATGGCCATCTTTTGCACGGAGAAAGCTTTACCACCACAGCCCAAAAGTGGTCCAAATGTTCAAGGTTCAAAGATTTCGCACACTGAATACCCCAATGATTACAGGGTTGGACAAAATTTCACAGGACTGCTGTCACTGCAAACAAAACATCAACAGATCAAGGGACAATCGGAATCAAACTGAAATTTGCTGCATCTACCTAGCTGAAAATAATTTTAAATGCATAAAATGGTTCACAAAGCAATTTAGGTTTCGGGGCAAGAGCCATTTTCATTTGGTTAGCTGAAAGATGCATTCCTCTGCTGATGTGCCAAGATGTGGCATTTTGAAATGGCTGCATAAGTGCACTCCTGCACAAAATTGATATTCATTTGATGACTCACCTTGATGAGGACAAACACAAGAACAGGAACAAAGTCATCGGCCCCAGGGACTGAATCCTCATTGGCCAGGCTTAACAGATTCATTATGGTGGAGCACATTCGGAGGATGCACTGAACCTTATCTCTTGGGGTCTTGTACGCATTGATTGTTCGAACCTCAGACTGTGCAGATGGCCATGGAGCTTCCTTCAAGTATACCTGGAAAAGATGCAGAAAGTGCGTGTGATGTACACAACACCACATCCTCAACACCACTGGCACAGTACCTCAAATTAAGAATTAATTTCTATTTTATGGAGGCAGTCTATCAGAAGCAGGCAATATTAAAAAGGATTAAAACCAGTGTGACCTATTAAGATAATTATTTGTGCAGTGCAGAGAAACATTTTATAATGTGGCTGCCTTTGTGTATTTGCCTGTAACAATAATACCTCCATAGACTTCACGACGTAGGCATCTCAGCAGCTCCAGAGTGGTGGCTTCCATAGGTACGCACAAAATAATTTCAAAAGATCAGCCCGCATTGGACAAGTTTCACTCAATCTTTGAGCAGCAGCAACTGGGCTGTAAATTCAATTTTGGAGGCAGAAAGGTCTGACAGGAACAGTCCCCTCTGATAATAGGCATAGATCATCTCAGTGAATTAGCAGCACACAGTAAAGGGCCTGGATACTGTATCTTATAGCTGGAAGGAGAGACAGTGGCAGAGATTCGTAATGGATTGGAGGGGAATGCAAGAGAAGGAAGGGGGGGGGGGGGGGGGAAAAGCTGTGAAGCTACTGCCCGAGACATTCTTTTATTTGTCCATTCTGAATGTCAGGTTGCATTTGTTAAACCGTATGTGGAATTGTACTCATCTAGGATTGAACACCTTCAGGCAAGGGAGAAAGTACAGAAAAACAGTTAGAAGAAAAAAAGTGAACTGCTACACTGGAAAGGAAAGTGGTAAACAACAAGGACTAGAACAACTACCCAGTCATTCAGTCAACTTGGATCAAACATTACAGAATTAAATGAAACCACCCTGGCGCGGGCAAGATTTAAATCACATTCACCCTGGCTCATTCTCTCGTTCACTTTCAGACGCTGATAACACAATAAACTCTTGGAGATGAGAACAGGTAATCTGCTGAGCTGAGAAAAGCGAGTATAAAAGGTAAAAGGGATTTTTGACTCCATGAGGAAGAGCCAACAGCACAGTGAATACAAAACTGTGCTTTGCAGCCTATTTGTTAAAAAAGATTAGTGGCAAATTCCTGCTGTCACAAGTATCCCACCCAACTGGCTTTTGGGGGGAGGGGGGGGGGGTGATGAAGTAAGGGAACTGGTAATTAATCAGGTTAAGTCTAAAATTACCATTTTGTTGAATTACAAATTTCCCCAAAGTTTATTAGATTGACCCCAAGAATTGATCATCAGGAACAAACACCAGGAGATGGAGCCGATTCCTGAGGCTGTGGCCAGTGGTGCTGAAGGGAACCACAGGCGTTCAGCCATTTGGACAGATGTCCTGGACGTGTGTGAATATGCCGCCCTGTAACTGCTGTGGAATCCAGTGGGGTATCCCTTTCTTCATGGGAATCCCAACATTTTAATGGAAAATTCACACTCAGATCAATTCAATGTGGTTTCTCAGCAGCAGAATGCAGAGGCAAATGATTTTATAATTAATTTATGACTATTTCAACAGCTTCTAAATGTCTGAATGTCGGAATCAAACCATCAAAGAGCCTCAGCCTTGGCCCTCATTTTGCATCCTGGTACAGCCTGCAGGGGTTTTCCAAAGAGTGGGGCCTAATCTATACACCCAACATCGTGTTAGTGCTGAGACCAAGTCATCCGTCTTCAGGATGGAAGACTCAGAGTCCTGCCCTCTGCATCATACCCAATGAGTGGAAGCCTGCATCCAAGGCCTGGCCGTTGGTCATTATTTATGAACCAATTTTCACATCAAACATTTCCTTGCTACACTTATAATTTCAATTCCCTATATCAACGACTCCCCGGCATATAAGAGACATGCACAGCATAACTTTTGTCCATATCAAATCCAATTCCCCCAATTTTGTTCCCAATCAAATTATACCATACTGTACTACAGGAAAACAAAGGGACAATTGCTCTGTGACACTGGGTGACACTTTCAGGTTATATTTAACACTAGCTGTGTGAAAATATTAAATCCTCAACGTATCAGGAGTATCATTCTGAAAGCTCTTGTAGCATCTGCAAATGAAATTAAAACTCAAACAAACACACATAAGCAGGCTACTGAAGCCCCAAGCCTACTCTTACAGAATTCTAACCTAAACTTTCATTCTCATCTATCCATGGTAAGCTTTACTACCTTTCTTCAGGTATCCTACTTGCCTCCACCTTCAACATGTTCCCATTTAAGGAAGAGACTCCTGACTCTCAATGAAAATGCCACCTCTGTCTCCTCTACTTTGTATTCAATTAGCCTGGCAGTAGATGACACTCAGATCCCTCAATATCTCACTCATCAATCATATAACTGAGTGACTGAAAGGTACAGCACAGAATCACGCCCTTCGGCCATTTCACAATAGTTCTATGTTACCCCGGTTTCTCATCCTTTCCCTACACGCTACGGGCAATTTACAGAGGCTACAAAATCTCTGAGGCTATAACCTACAAAACCACACGCCTTTGGGGTGTGGAAGGAAACTAGAGCACCTGGAGGAAATCCATGCCGTCAGAGAGAATGTACAAATTCCATACGGATAGAACCCAGATCTGTGGTTCTGTGAGGTAGTAGCTATACCAGCTATGCCACTGGGCTGCCCCTATTATAGCTTTTAATATACTTTTATTACTTTAAAAATACTTTTATGAATACACTTTTATTTCTCAAGCTAAAATGGATAACTTTGCATTTTCCCCACGTACTGCTTTGCCTGATCCATTTGTTCACTCACTTAACTCGTGTATCCTGGAGCCTCCTAAACTTTTCCAATTTAATTTCCCAATCATCTTTGCGTCATCAAATTTAACAACCATACGACTCAGCGACTTCATTCATTTATATAAAATTGTAGAAAGTAGAAGCCACTGCCCCAATCCTTGTGGCAGACCTTGCCAACTGGAAAAAGATCTATATCCTGTTAGCCTGCTGATCTTCTATTCACTGTAATATATTAGCTCCTAAAGCACGAGCTTCCATTTTCCACAGCTACATATGAGGTGACACTCTCTCGAAATCTAAAGATAGTACTGGTCCCTCTTCGTCCTCAAGGAACTGCAGTATTTACAATGAAAATGTCAAAAATAGCAGATACCGAGAATGTGAAATAACAACAGAAAATGCCGGAAACACTCAGTTGGGTGATATCACCAGTGGAAAGAGAAACATCTTTTTTGCTATAGAAAGAATAGGTCGGAAAGGGGTTTTGGTGAAGGGCTTTCGACCTGAGATCTCAATTCTTTCTCTTTCCATTGTTACTCTCTAACTTGCTGAAGTGTCTCCAGTATTTTGGTTTTTAATTCAATATTTGCACATTTTTTGGTTCCCCAAACTTTTCTGCACAGTTTTGCCAAGCAACAAAACTAAATTTACACAAATCATTACCTCTGGGATTTGAAGTGCCCGGTGATTTGCACTGACAACTTTGCAGAGACGCTGAATATGCTCATAGAAGAGTCTGAAAAATAAAAATCATAGCGACTCAATATAACATTAAATGATTAAAATGTAATAAATTAGTTTTAATAAGACCTAGCCCTTCATTATATGCCTTTAACAAAGACAAGTATCTCAAGATATGTTTTGAGCATTAAGTCAGAAACAAAAAGTTGAAGGTTTATAGATTAAGTTATAGGTTGAAGAGAGTGCTGTTTCTACACTAATTTGTAAAATGTGTATTGTGTCCAATGGAATATTCCTAAACTAATTCAGACTGTACATTGCAGAAAAGTCATAAAATGAATCAGGGGTGCCCATTAGTTATTGATAATAAAACTGGAAGTCGCAGTGTTGAACATTAGCGATGTTCAGAAAACTTGCCAAAATCAAAATCAAATAATTTTATAAAAATCAAAAGAGAATATCTGTAGCCTTCTTAGTCATGTTCAAAATCTTTCAAACTATACCCCAAAATTATATTTTACATATAAGGCATAGTAAAATCCTGATTAATTCAGATTATTAAAAACGAACTGAGCACTTGATCATGGACACATCAAAAGCATTTACAAAATAAATTGCTTTGAAACAAGAGCATTTTCACAAACATGAATAACGCACATTTATAATATTAATATCTATGACATCACTTCTGTGCATATTGCAAAGGCGGCATGTCCTTGGATTTTTGACCTAGCAATTTTTAAAATTTGATTCCACCAGAGTTGAGAAATATGCATCTCTCTTTGGTAGTTATTACAAATGAACTCAGTACTTCACGTTGTAGTGTTTTAACCCTACAGGCTGAATTTGAAAGCCTACCCTTTTCAGAGTAGCAATACTCAAGATAACTTTTTGCGGCAAACCACATTAGGAGCAAAATTGACAACATTTGCACCATTTGAAAATTTAAGCTAAAGAAAAGTATGGATCCTATCATCTCAATATAATGAATGAATTGGCCAAGTATTCACATACAAGGAATTTGCCTTGGTGCCCTGCCCGCAAGTGACATGACATACAGTGAGAGTCAGGAATGACACATAAAACATTAAACATTAATAATAAAACATTATTGATTAAACATGCGAAGTGAATAAAATACCAGAGCAAAAGGAGGCTACAGATTTTTGGTTATTGAGTAGTGCAACTACTCGTGGATAAAAACTGTTTTTATGTCTGGTGGTGGTGGCTTTGACAGTCCTGAGTCGGCTTCCAGAGGGAAGTGATTCAAGGAGTTTGTGGCCAGGGTGAGAGGGGTCAGAGATGATCTTACCCGCTTGCTTCCTGGCCCTTGCAGTGTACAGTTGGTCAATGGGGGGAAGGTTGCAGCCAATAACCTTCGCAGCTGATCGGACGATTCGCTGCAGCCTCCGGATGTCGAGCCAAACCAGGCCATGATGGAGAAGGTGAGGACAGACTCTAGGATGGCCGTATAGAATTGGACAATCATTGCCAGTGGCAGATTGTGTTTCCTCAGCTGCTGCAGAAGTACATCCTCAGTCGATGGTGGCCCCCTATTTAAGGTCCTTAGAGATTATGGTTTCCAGCAACTTAAAAGACTCCACAGATGTGACTGTGATGTTGTTGATGGTGAATGGGGTGAGGGGAGGGGGGAGCTCTCCTTAAGTGCCCTCTTTACAAACATCGGTTAAAAAAAACTAAGATATCAACAACTACACCATTCATGAATAAAGATCAAAGGACAGCGTTTGGCATGGCATGACAAATAAACATTTTTAAAGACTACTTTCTTCCTGTATTCAGTGATTTTATTATTGTTCTAATTACAGAAAGAAAACAACAAAATAACATAGAATGATGGCCCATTTTTGTTGGATTCAATAACGTTCTTGAAAGGAAGTCATAATGAATATCTTGTTACGAGAGTTATTTGCAACGTTATGCACAATTAGTCATGCAACACGGAAACAGGCCATTTGGCCCAGCTCATCCATGCCGAACAGGATTTGACACTTTATTGTTACTTACTATTAATTAAAAAAAATATTTATTTATATTATTTATTGTTACTTACTGGTCGCGTAAAATATCACCGTCCTGATTGGGGTAGAAAGCCAGTTTGAAAATGCGGTTCATGACACTGCGTTCAATTGCCATCTGTGCATCCTGGAGCTGTTCCTCGCTGGCGTTCTGCCAGATAACGTCTTGTGCCATAGCTCCATACAATGACTGCAAGAATTCTTCTACTAAAGCTGTCTTGTCATCTGCTGCAGTGAGATTCTGAAAGTCTGCACAAATAGTGAAGCTAAATCAAGCAGTGCACAAATAGCTATTTTTGAGAACTTCAGCAGTGGTATCTCTCTCAGTTTCCACCTCTCCTCCTCCAACAGAGTTGGTTTTCAGGGAATATCATTTAGCAGGCGGTGACTGCCCTCTAGTGCTTCACCTGCAAGTCGTAACAGTGAGTTTTGGCAGGCGATTTTCCATGGAGACTGTCAGAGTCTAGCCAGATTCTGTTTTCATCCACTGCCAACAAACTTCTCAGTATGGGTTAATGGATAGCAATCAAGAGCAAGAACAACAACTTGTATTTATATAGTGGCTGTAATGTCCCAAGGCAGTTCACAGAAGCTTCAAACAGAATGTTGGCTGATCTTCCTCCTAACTAGCCGGGGAACACTGAGAGCAAACACTGTGCCCCTAATGCTTCACAAACCAAAAATTAGCCAGCACAGTGTGGGTGCTTCAGATCTACTTGGCCTGTCCAGGGATAAGGGCTGTTCTGCACAAGCACCAGGCCACGGGAAACTCTCACTTAAATACTCTGAAAATGTTCAGACAAGTTGAAATTATAACATTTTCAACTTGAACCCATCTACTTCAAATTAAGTACTTAAACTTTCTCTAGTGGTGTTTAGCATTGTACTGGATAACAATTACAGACACATTAATTAAAAATTGACAGTAATTCCAATTGTGGAAGGGTTGTCTCTTGCTTGTAAAGTACCTGCCACACAAATTTACTTCAGATCCATTTGTCAAAACAGTAACAGAAATTGACATTTGTTGAAAACCGTATTTCACTTTATAATCAACTACAATTGATCACCAATAGTAAACTGCTACACATCCAACAGAATTAAAGCTGATTTTGGCCACTGTTGACAAAATAGTCGAGTGGCATGGTTCATTAAATAAATGCCCCTTTTCTGCCACCATCAGAAAAACAGGCCCAGTTATGGAAACATTTTAAAATAAATTCAGATTTCTGCTCCAGAAATGGTTATGGGGAACAAATAGATAACAGATGTGGTCACTGTAGAGTGCGTTACTGGGGGGGCGGGGGTAGTAAACGTGCCTTGTTAGATTTGGATAATGTACACTCGCCTCCAAGTCTGAACAGCAATGTTCAGTCTACTTGAGATCATACTTTAATTTTATATCTTTATAAAACTAACCCAAGCACAATTCTCACATATATTCCCTTTCATGGGGGAGGCAAACACATAATCATGAAGGCTGGCAACTTATCTCAACCTTTTTCTTAATCAGCAAGGTGTCTGCAGATATTGTGTATATTAATGCTCATTAGTCTGTTTTTGGGAGTCAGAACAATGAACAAAATAAATGTGAAGACACCCAGCTGTCGATGTTTCGCCTTTCTGAAATAAAATAACTAACTAGCAAAGACCAGATAAACCAAACGAGGGCAGCTAGAATGCAAGGAGCAAACATTTAATCATCCCACACTCCCAGCCTCCACCAATAGCCACATTCTCCCCTGGAAGACATTCATATTTTCCATTACCTCCCCCAGCTTCTTATTGGGAAATGATAGTGTGGACACCAGTCACCTCCCACAGTGGCTAATGCTTGACAATCAATGTCAGCATCAACTCACTCCATTTCCACACATGCCAAAGACACGTTATCAGATTGGATAGGAAAATTTTCACTTTTTTCCATATACAAATAAAGCTGAGGAGAATTGTGCAAACCCAAATTGACCATAACCAATATCAACCTAGTTCTAGGAGCTAAGTTTTAGGAGCTTGGAAAGGGTGTGGTTCAGCCATTGACTGAATAGATTCACTCCACCAAATGAATCAAAATGTTAACTTTTGAGAGTTAATTCAATTAACAGATTTATATCCCACATAGAAAAAAAAAAATCATGAAAAAGGGTTGTTAGTAATCAACTGAAAAGTGCTCCTGTTACCTTTAATAAATTCCAGAATATGCTTCTCTCGACTTTCAAGCAATAGCCTCACGCAGACCGTTGTGAAATATCTGTTGGCAACTTCTTTATCCCTCAGCACCCTTTGCAAGAGCCTTTCAAGGTGGGCTTGTGTAGTCTGGAGTCCCTGACGACATCGTGTCAAATAAGCAATATATGGAGCTCGTTTTCTTAAATAAAGAGAAATATTACTGCACATATAATGCAAATTAACCAGCAACAATTCATTGGCAAAGTAGACTGTAACACATAGCAAATAGAAGATGCAGCAAGCTGAAAAATACAGCTGCAAGGAAAAGCTGCCATCATATCCTAGAATTAAAAGCGAGAATGGGCTGGACTGTTAAATGATTATAACCTACTGCTTCTGGTCTATGAGAAACAATAACACTAGTATGTTAGTATTTTAACCACAAATCATCTCTATGCCTATTTGTATGAAAATACTAAAGTTCTTAAACGTTTCGTTCTGTCCTTAGTGGGAGAGTGGTATGTGAATGCTTTCCTGCAACAGAGATAAATAGTTTGATTATTTTTCGTAACTGGGATAAATGTTGTCGAGGATAACTCATGGGTTTTCCTTGCCAAAATAATGCAGCATCTTTGGATTTATTATGCTAGCAGTAACACATCCATACCCGTGCTTAAAAGTATTTTCCAAACAGCATAGTAAATAGATTCTACCTGTAGTCGTCAGCAATTGCAGAGAGTAGTTTGCGACAGGTCCTGTTGTCAAATCTGCCAACGCAGCGCATGGTTTCCTGAATCTGTGCCATCAAGTGCTTATCCTGCAAATTGATGGCCTCGGCCAGCTGAACTTTGAGAAAGCACACAATCTCATTGTCTAAAAAATAAAGATCAATATAAAAATCAAATTAGCCACGGAGTCATACATAGAACATACAACAGTACAGCAAAGACCCTTCAGCCCACAATGCGTGTGCCGAACATGATGCCAGGTTCAGCTGATCTCATCTGCCTGTACTTTGATCCATTATCATAGTCATACAACACATAAATACAAGAACACAAGAGAATAGGAGCAGGCGTAGGCCACTTGCCCCCTCAGATCTAGACTGCCATCACAGCTGAGTTGCTATAGCCTTTAAGAAGAGCCAAGAGTATTTTATTGTCGTATATTCCAATACAGAACAATGAAATTCTTACTGATGGCAGTGTTAATCCTGGACAAATTGGAGAGGCTATGACTTTAAAATGGGGTGAAAGCTTCAGGGCTGCTGGGAGATTTGGTCAATTTGGAATTACTCTCTGCAGAGCTGGGACAAGCTGCGGAGTGGTGCCAGTGTGTCTAGAGCTGAGGTACAAGTTGCAAGAAAAGAATAAGAACATCTGCAGACCCTGTCAATTAGGTGCAAACTGCATAGAATGGATTGGATGGCTGCAAACCAGATATACACCTTGTAAATAATGTTGCAGAGTTCTACTTTGCCGAGTGTTGATTGAATGAGGTATTGAGCATTGTCTGGGTTTCTTGCAGATCAGGGTAAATGTTTCTAAAAGCCCTGTCCCACGGTACGAGTTCATTCCAAGAGCTCTCCCGAGTTTAAAAAAATCAAACTCGAGGTAAGCACGCCGAATGAACGTAGCGGGTACGTCGGAGCTCGGGGACGTCTCTTAGCGACTCATAACGTTAATGGCAGGTACTCGGGAAGACTCGCTAACGGCAGGTAAGCACAGGAAGACTCATGAACATTTTTCAACATGTTGGGAAAATGTCCACGAGACCCCCCCCCCCCCACCCCGAGTACCGACGAGTGGCCATTACCGTAAATCTCCGAGTTCGAATCAGTGCAAACTCGGGAGAGCTCTTGGAATGAAATCGTACCGTGGGACAGAGCTTTAAGTTGGCTTCCTTGAGAAGTCCTGTTTTAATACAATTGCCGCTGTATTATTGGGTAAGGGAAACGTCTGTTATGTATGGGGTTAATCGATATCTGTAATTGGATTATTAAGAGACCACCCCCATGCGGTTCGGCCCCTCGAGGTCCCGGGACATATAAAAGTTCGCTATCACGAGGTCCAGCGTCCATCTTCTGGGAGAGCGCTTGGGACTGCGTGACCTTCTGGAGTGTCTCTGTCTGAGCGAGGCCTAGAGGGCTTGATCAGGCAGATACGAGGATCGAACCCGTGGTGGGATAGGTAGAGGTACAGAACTGTAATTCCGTTTTGTTAAAATAAAGATTAGTTGTTCAAGTGCTTGATTCAGTGGTTTTACTGAAACTAGACTGGGGGTAAGCTTAGAACGAGCATTTTACAGCAGCACAACAGATAGGTAATCATAGTTCCTCTTCTGTTCCATCACTGCAAAGTTCACAATTCCCCTGCACATTCAAGAAATGATCGAATGTGTAGGAAAGAATTGCAGATGCTGGTTTAAATGAAAGATAGACAAAATGCTGGAGTAACACAGCAGGACAGGCAGCATCTCTGGAAAGAAGAAATGGGTGACGTTTCGGGTCGAAGCCCTTCTTCAGACTGATCTATCTCATTTTGAAATCCCTCCAGTGATCAAACCTCTTTAACTGACCGGGGTAGAAAATTCCTGAGAATCTTCATTAGCGAGAGTAAATTCTGATGATGCATCTCTCTACGGAATCAACTCAACGTTTGTCTCACATGCTCCCTTAATTGTTTCACAAAGATCACCCTCAATCGTCTAAAACATCAAAGAATGCAGGTCTAATTTAGCCCAGTCCACAGAGACCACGCATCCAACTAATCTTGTTTTAATTTCCTCACATCTCCTTCAATTCCCACCAGATTATACCACACACATTTGCACTAGCAAAAATTAACCTACCAACATGCACGTTTATGGGGACCAAGAGGAAAATACAGCAAAATGAAGAAGATCACAACTGCTGAAAGGAAATCCACATGGTCACAGAGAGAACTTGCAAACTCCACACAGATAGTGCCGGAGGACAGGATGGAACCCAGTGGAACTGAGAGGCAGTAGCTCCACTTGCTGCACCTCCTTGCTTGATTGATGTGCAAAAGAAACAATAGCTGAGCAAGCTAAGAATGCACTGACAGTCGAGGGAAATTTGAACGCCACACGAATAAGAATATATTGAACAAAAACTGATAGAATAATGATTCCTTCTGTGCAATTCTAAGGGAGACGCCCTGCACAAAATAAGGGGGGGAAAAAGCGACATTTAAGAAACATTTAGACAGGTGCATGGATAGGACAGGTTTCGAGGGATATGAGCCATATGCAGGCAGGTGGGTCGGCGTGGGCCAGTTGGGCCAAAGGGCCTGTTTCAATCCTGCATGACTATGATTCAACGTTTGCTTCCGAATTCCGAATCGCAGTCAGAGATCATTTTTTTTATTCCCTTGGTGAAATTGATTAAATGGAAATGATTGAATTCAGAATATCCATGGGATGCTCTCCAAAGTGTTATATATGATTAAAGACCACAAATTATTTTGAGGAGTCTTTACCTTCAGATTCCCCTTGATCCGGTCCTCCTGGGGGCCCATTTCTTGTTGCTGAATGGCTCACCAAAGGGAAGGCAATCGAGTCAGCTGAACATAGAGCCATTCGCAATTTCTTCTTTGCATCCCTAATTGGAGGAATAAAATGCCATTTTTAGATTCCTGGCAATTAAGCAAAATAGAAACAACTGAAACAGGGCAATTCTTAACGCTCCAAGGTACCTTCCAGTTTTAGCTGGTTGGTTAATCCCATTAAACATGCGAATAACATTTGGCTATGGGCAAATTTAAACCATTTTGTCCAAAAGTTAGCAAAATGTACAGGACAATAAACTGAAAAGCAACAAAGCAAAGTGGAGAAGTAGAAACAGGGAATTGCAGATGCTGGTTTATATTTTAAAAAAAGGACACAAAGTGCTGGAGTAACTCAACGGGTCAGGCAGCATCTCTAGATAACAGGGTCCCGACCTGAAACATCACCCATCCATGTTCGCCAGAGATGCTGCCTGACCCGCTGAGTTATTCCAGCACTTTGTGCCCTCCAAAGCAAAGTGGAACAGCTTCCTCCGTCAACTTCCATATTCTACCAAAAGGCAGGAGACGAGGAGTAAGCAACGGTGAAAGAGGCGGCAAAAGGTAGCTTGATTCTTTCTACACAGGAAGGGATAATAAAGGATGGAGCCTGCAATAGCAAATTTCTGACATTTCCATTGTCCTCTTTTCCAGCTACTTACATAGGTAATTAGGAGTGATCTTACGCAGACCTAATAGAACCCATGTTCCAGTCGTTATTTCCAGTTTATTGGTTGTTTATTGAAGTAGTTGTACAAACAAAGAGATGAACGTACCAGGTTTTTTAAAATATTCTGCATGTAAGTTGTAGCGGGCTGCTCTGTCCCTGGTCTGGTAAGAACTGTGTGCTCTCCCTCCCAGTGCCCGCCATTTCCTGTCCGCTATGCCCTTATATATATATATATACACCACCCTGTCCATCTAATGACCACCCCCAAGTGTCCAAAATAATACGGCAAGATATATCTAGACAAAATAATATAATATGCCAACAGTAGCTAGCCTAAACATAAATGGCTTCTGAAGACACCAAAACTGACTTGTTATCCTACTATTCCTTAGCTGCTGTGACAGACTGAAAAGGATGCTACCTGAAGGAGAATGTGGAGTCTTGAGTCTGGGCCGACTGACTGGCGGAGTCTGGCAGATCATCCGCTGAAAGGTTCTGAAGAGTTTCATCACGTGGCGAATCGTGCACACTCTCATCTCCGATGACCTCTGGAAAAAAGCAAACAGCTTGCATTGTGACGGAGAGTCACTTTCAGGAAAAAGCAATGGAGCAAAGAAGCCCTGAATTTAACCAACCAATAGGAGGTTGGATGCTCAACCAACACTCTCAATATCATGTGCGTTGATTAGCAGGAACAGTGCTAATCAGTGTTTGGTTTGTGCACTGGTGCTCCAAGTAACGATGCAAAGTCACATTTATTCATCACATGCACCAACCAAGGTACGGTGAAATGAATTTCCCATGCAGCGACACAGTAGTAAAACAGTTCACACAATACACAATAAAATCTAACACAAACATCCACCACAGCATTCTTCACTGTGGTGGAAGCAACAAAGGTCAGTCAGTCCTCCTCCCTTGTTTATCCGTGGTCAGGACCATAAACCCTCCGTAGTCGCCGCTACGGACGACAGGATGTACAGGCCCTCTCGTCGGGATGATTGAAACTCCGACGTCGGGACGGTCGAACACACTCTTCGAGTTCCACTTTCCCACCGGAGACCACGGCTTCCGGATGCTGTAGGCCGCAGGCCGGCGGTCGGAGCTCTTCTCCGGCGATCCCCGGCAAGGGATCCCAGACTCCGGATGGTAAGTCCACGCCTCGCCCGCGGCTTGAAGCTCCACAGACCAAAGCCCCATGATGTCAAAGTAACCAGGTCGGCGATCGGGGCACTGCCGTCTGGCGACCCCCGGCAAGGGTTCGCCCCTGCTCCGAGATGGAAAAGTCCACGCTGCGGCCGCTGCTGAAGCTCTGGCCGCAAGAGGGGAGATTTAAAATGTCGCCTCTCCGTCGAGCAAGTGACGGTTTCCCCCTTTCCCCCACCCCCCACATAAGACACACCGAGTGACATTAAAACAAACACTCGGACATTCCAAATAACGAACACCTTGCTGGCAGGGCAGCCGACTCACAGCGCCCTAGAGGCCAATGGATAGAGAGTGAACAGCCAGCACAAAAGGATAAAAACAAACATCAAACCATGAACAATGAAAGGTTTAAGAAAGAACTGCAGATGCAGGAAAAATCGAAGGTAGACAGAAATGCTGGAGAAACTCAGCGAGTGAGGCAGCAACTATGGAGCGAAGGAATAGGTGACGTTTCGGGTCGAGACCCTTCTTTAACCAGAAACGTCACCTATTCCTTCGATCCATAGATGCTGCCTCACCCGCTGAGTTTCTCCAGCATTTTTGTCTACCTATGAACAATGAAATAATTGTTTTTAAATTACATCAAACTCCTTTAGTTTTCTTCCCTACATCCTGTTGAAAACATGCATATCCCTGGTGTGGTGCAACATCATGGCAAACAGTTTTGATAGTGAATGCTGCAATGTTAGGAATTATTTAGGAGGAATTCACTGCCAAGTTTGATCCCACACTGCATCCAGCATTAACATTATCAATGAACGTTATCATTTTTCCCAACCTTGTGGCGGCATCATTAACACCGATTCCTGCTGCTCTCCGTATCTCCTCTTCTCAGCCTTTTGTCCCCAAGCCAGCCTATCAAATCCCCTCACCCATCTTCACCTATTACTGGCCATGCTTTCACCTGCCCCTCCTCTTTTCCAGCTTTAGTCTGAAGAAGGGTTCTGACCCGAAACGTCACCAAACCATATTCTCCAGGGATGCTGCCTGACCTGCTGAGTTACTCCAGCACTTTGTGTTAATCTTTGACACTGTCATACTAGCAGCAATTAGCAACTAAGTTGGGTCAACAGGAGAGAACACTTTCCCCATAGATTCTATCACGCTGCCCGAATCAGCTGATAATGAGGGCACCTGGCAACAGAAAATAGTTTCCATTGGGATAATTCAGATTCCATCAGAGGAAAATGGCCAATCCTGCAACTGTTTTTAAAAATGGCATTTTGCTCCCTCTTTTATTTTTAGGTATTAGAAATTAGCAAAGATTATACCAAAGATAGACAGAAAGTGCTGGAGTAACTCAGTGGGTCAGGCAGCATCTCTGGAGATAAAGGATCCTTTGTCTCTTGAGATGCTGCCTGACCCACTGAGTTACTCCAACACGGTGTCTATCTCTGCAGTTTAACTTCTAGCTTTAGCTTGATATTAATTAGCTACAGCTCAATGCCTGCTGATGCTTTGGAGGCTCTTGCATAACTGTGAGTCTAACCACAAAGTGATTCTTCAACTGATTATTTTGTCTGGTACACACTGACAGCTCAGTGGCCTGACTATTATATAAACCCCACATTAATGATGACATTACATCTCCTGCTCATACAAGATCATACGCCACCACTTCAGTAACAAATGTGACTGACACGGTGGCACAGTGGTAGAGTTGCTGCCTTAGAACGCCAGAGACCTGGGTTCGATCCTGACGAAGCGTGCTTGTCTGTACATTCTCCCCGTGACCTGCGAGGGTTTTCTCTGGGATCTCCAGTTTCCTCCACACTCCAAAGATGTACAGGTTTGTAGTTTAATTGGCATGGTATAATTGTAAATTGTGTCTAGTGTGTATAGGACAGTGTTAGTGTACATGGGATCGCTGGTCGGCGCGGACACAGTGGGCCGACGGGCCTGTTCCGCGCTGTACCTCTAAACTAAAATATGATCAAATACTATTTCTTTATCCAGAGTGAACATTAAGATGACTTACCTGTAACCTCATCATTTGCAACTGCTTCACTGGGACTGGATCGTTTAATAGCACTTCTGTATTTATCCAGAATATCCTCAGCAGCCTGGGCTTGTGCATTCAACCTGGGAATTGGCTCATCTGGCAACACACAGAATCAGTGTGAACGAACAATTCTAGCTACTCGTTAAAATAAATATGCACAGATGACTTTAATTCTTAATCTGCATTTACATGTTTATTATTTCTTCTTAAATAGTCTTAACCTTTATGGGTATGTCTTTATTTTTATAAAATAATCAATGTAAAGTTATGACGACATCATGCTGAAAATATTAAAAATTACAAAATGAACATTTTTAACACTCCTATTAATGGTTGCTTTTAAACAGTTTAAATATGGAAGTATGAATTAAAATACAAAATTAAAACAATTCAAAATAAGCATCTTATGATTCTGCAGAATAATTGGTACAAATCTTCATTAGTTAGATATTGGTTATGCCTGCACCAAAAGACAATTACAGAAAGGCTGAAAATGGTTGCCATTTGTCACTGAGCTATTTATGGATTAGATCCAGATTGTTAGATTTAATGCATTCATTCTTGAGATCGTTCACACTTTTAAAAAACAACAACATATCAATTGATCACCTGTGACTTTGCTCACAGGTAATCCCAGGGTAAAGCGAGAAAACGCAATGTTGCATGCATAGAAACTGAGAAAGCATGCTTACTATACATGCACAAATGTAGGCAGCAAAAACATTACACACAGAGTAACTCAAGGCATAGCTCAAACAGCAAAAGCACTAGGAACAGAGCAGAAAGCAAGCATTGTGAAAGAGGTTAACCCTAAGCAAGATGGAAAGGTGCAGATACTACAAAATGAAATGGGTAAAATTTGTGATTAGCTTCGTTCCAGAAATGAAGTTATTGATAGAATTCTGGGGAATCAATAAACTCATTAAAGACCACAAATTATTTCTTCCCCCAAGGATTTCTCTGACTATTTATGCACAAATGTGTGCTTCTCTGTGAATATATATTGTTTTTTTTAAGAATAGTATTTAAATATGTGCCATACTGGATAGAAATACGCTTGTGACACAGCTTTATAAATATAACATTTATCCATCACTTACAATCTCTTTAATGGATAGTATTTAAATGTTTTCATAACCACGTATAGGATTGTCTGATTTTCCACTTAATATTAATATATATATATATTTTTTAATACATTGTCCACATATAGTTGTCCAAGATGGTAGTTGATGATCTTTCAAAACTGCTCAAGGAAGCAGATATAACTGAATACTTAAAAGGACACAAATGTGCTGGAGTAACTCAGCAGTCAGCATTTCTGGAGAACATGGATAGGTTACATTTCAGGTAGGGTCCCTTCTTCAGACGACAACTGAATACTGCCCAGGTGATTTCAAACAGCAGAGTGTTAAATGCCAATGTGGAAATTGAGTCACATATAAGCAAACTGGAGACGAATGGCAGTTTATTTATTTTTTTTTAAAGTTTTTTTTAATATAAACGTACGTGAATAAGTTTTATAAACTCAGTTCGCAAAGCCATTTTTATTGATTCTGCCCTTTGCTCGAATTAATTTTTTAAATAATCAACGCGCTAATTAACAACGATTAGCAACAATTCCATGAGATGAATGCACCACAATTTGAAATCTACGCACATTAATTCAGAATTTTTGAGTCAGGGGAAATAGCACATCTGGCTGACTAAATTTTAATCATCAGCATCTTTAAAGTTTTGCTTGTTAGCACCCAAGAAGCACTTTGGGACAATTGCATGTCAAATATGTGATGAAAAAGGCATGTCTATTGCTGAATGGGTAGAGTTGCTGCCTTGCAGCGCCGGAGACCTGGGTTCGATCCTGACTATAGGTGCTGTCTGTACAGAGTTTGTACATTCTCGCCGTGACCATGTAGGTTTTCTCCGAGATCTTCAGTTTTGTCCCACACTCAAAAGACGTAGAGGTTTGTAGGATAATTGGCTTGGTATAATGTAAAAATTGTGTAGTGTGGGTATAGTGTTAATGTATGGGGATCGCAGGTTGGTGCGGTCTCGGTGGGCCGAAGGGCCTGTTTCCATGCTGTATCCCTAAACTAAACTAAACCCAAGCGAGAATAATAGTCCTTCAACCAAAGTCCCTCAAAGACCCTAAAATATTCACTTCTGTCTAATAATTCCCAGACTAGAAAATTAAATTCAACTAATATAATATCTATGTTAAAATAAATGTATACATTGAAAGAGTATTTTCCCCCGCGAAGCTGCACTAACATGGTCATCTGACATTTGTTCAACATTTATAGAATGAGATTTCAGTATACTGATAGTATGTATTTATAAAAGACTAATTTAGTACTCATAAAGTAACTTCTGTTTATTCTTTTGTCAACGATCTTGAGAACCACATTTAAATTAATCAGCACCCAGCATCCCATTTTAACCAGAATTTACATTTCTACATGCTCCAAAAGCATTTTCAGTGATGAAGAGAGGAAATCACAAAGTTGAGTTATTTGTCTTAAATTTTCTACGACCTACTTTCAGCGATTCCTTTTTACAGACTTGTAAGTCTCTGATCATTTTACACTACCTCAATTATATGGTTGATCATCCACAATGATTTTGTGATAATGTGACACCATCGGTAGTAGTAACAGGATCGGTCCGAGTCAGCATGGATTTACGAACGGAACATCATGCTTGACGACTCTTCTAGAATTGTTTTGAGGATGTAACTAGGAAATTGGACAAGGGAGAGCCACTGGATGTTGTGTACCTGGACTTTCAGAAAGCCTTTAATAAGGTTCCACATAGGAGATTAGTGGGCAAAATTAGAGCACATGGTATTGGGGGCAGGGTACTGACATGGATAGAAAATTGATTGGCAGGCAGGAAACAAAGAGTAGGGATTAACAGGTCCCTTTCAGAATGGCAGGCCGTAACTAGTGGGGTACCGCAAGGCTCGGTGCTGGGACCGCAGCTATTTACAATATACATTAATGATTTAGGTGACGGGATTAAAAGTAACATTAACACATTTGCAGAGGACACAAAGCTGGGTGGCAGTGTGAACTGTAAAGACGATACTATGAGGATGCAGGGTGACTTGGACAGGTTGGGTGAGTGGGCTGATGCATGGCAAATGCAGTTTAATGTGGATAAATGTGAGGTTGTCCACTTTAGTGGCAAGAACAGGAAGGCAGATTATTATCTGAATGTCAAGTTGGGAAAAGGGGAAGTACAAAGAGATCTGGGGGTCCTTGTTCATCACTCACTGAAAGTAAGCATGCAGGTACATCAGGCAGTGAAGAAAGCTAAAGGCATGTAGGCCTTCATAACAAGAGGTGTTGAGTACAGGAGCAAAGAGGTCTTTCTGCAGTTGTACAGGGTCCTGGTGAGACCACACCTGGAGTATTGTGTGCATTTTTGGTCTCCAAACTTGAGGAAGGACATTCTTGCTATTGAGGGAGTACAGCGTAGGTTCACAAGGTTAATTCCCGGGATGGCGGGACTGTCATATGTTGAAAGAATGGAGCGACTGGGCTTGTATAGTCTGGAATTTAGGATGAGAAGGGATCTTATTAAAACATATAAGATTATTAAGGGATTGGACACGCTAGAGGCAGGAAACATGTTCCCGGTGTTGGGGGAGTCCAGAACCAGGAGCCACATTTCAAGAATAAGGGGTAGGCCATTTAGAACGGAGATGAGGAATAACATTTTCACCCAGAGAGTTGTGAATCTATGGAATTTTCTGCCTCAGAAGGCAGTGGAGGCCGATTCTCTGGATGCTTTCAAGAGAGTTAGTTAGAGCTCTTAAAGATTGCTGAGTCAAGGGGTATGGGGAGAAGGCAGGAACGGGGTCTGATTGTGGATGATCACAGTGAATGGCGGTGCTGGCTCGAAGGGCCTGTTCCTGCACCTATTGTCTATCAGGAGCCCAACTAACAACATCTTCACTTCACTATTCAGCCCTGTTGCTCCAACTGTTTGGCAGGATCAGCAGGCAACAGAACAGCTGGTTTGGGGGTTCTATGTTTCCCCATGAAACAGGTAGCAAGGGTGCATATGAACGGAACATCAGCTAGCACACAATAATCTCACTTCACGTGATTAGTGAAGCACCACTTCTCAACCTGAAGGCTCCAGGTATAGTTTATAGTCCCACAGCACAGGTCCTCAGGGTTGTTGCTGCCAGGACGAAGCCACAGGCCAAGTGAAACTGTCGGTGATGAGGGGCAATTACTGTTGGCAGTTTCACTGTGGTCCAACAGCTGGAATACCACACGGAAGCCTTCAGGAGCTGCAAGCTGACAAATCACTGAATTCTCATTCACTCTAATGATTCACAATTATCCACCCACAGGATCATCTATGAAGGTTGACTGAGGTTCAACAAAGTTAAGTTTCTGTATGTTGTTGAAACGTAGATCAAAATCAATTACTTTCCCCACTGTATCTTTTTCATTTTCTGCATTTCCTTTGTGATTCCCTTTTTGTAATGCTTCCATCTTAGCTGCCAAAACATTTTACTCATTTAAACCCATATTACCTTTCCGCAAACCACATTAAAAAGATCCTGTCGCCAGAGATAGACACAAAATGCTGGAGTAACTCAGTGGGACAGGCAGCATCTCTGGATAGAAGGAATATGTGACGTTTCGGGTCGAGACTCTTCTTCAGACTGAGGGGTCTCGACCCGAAGCGTCACCCATTCCTTTTATCCAGAGATGCTGCCTGTCCCGCTGAGTTACTCCAGCATTTTGTGTCTATCTTGGTGTATACCAGCATTTGCAATTCCTTCCTACACATCCTGTCATCAGACAACTGTTGAACAGAAGATGCATAAATAACAACCACCAAGTCTGCCTTGCTCATTGCAGTGTAAATGTGGACTTCAAGGATCTCCAGTGTTCTTTGCAAACCAACCAACATTACACTGGTGTACACTGATGGCCATAACAGATCACTTACTCACTCTTGTGCAAATGAGCTGTAGAATTAAATTATTACATTTAAGCAGCCCCAACATTCCACTGTCTACTGTTCTTTGACCCCAAATCATCTTGTGAAACAGTGACTTTCTTACATACATTTGAAACTTGCCCGGTATTTGAACATGTGGATATGAGTAAAATGCCTTTGTGAAATCAAGGTACGCAACATTAAACTTCGTACCCTCACCCAGTAAAGACAAACGCCTCAAAGAAAGTTAAGTAATCATAAAAACAATCTGAAACCACGTCGTCAGGCTGACGTACTTTTAACTTATTTCTTCACAACTTGAGTAATGAGATGCAAACCTGAAGATGGGTCCCGACCTAAGGATTATCTGTTCATTTCCCCTCGCAGATGCTGCCTGTCTTGCCGAGTTCCTCCAACAGTTTGGTTTTTTTGCTCAGGTCTTTAGTTTGTCAGTTTATCGTAAGGACAAATGCTAACAATACGAATGATAGTTATTCTGGAGCAGGACACTAGGCCAGTGAGCTCTAGAGAACTTTGATGAAGCAATCTGCCAGTGAACTTCTTCAGAACCATAGGAGTGGGCTGCCATCTTCAATGTATCCTGTCATAAACATTACCATTCATGGCCTACTTTCAGCATTGAGCATTTCTTATTTTACTTGCAGCTTGTGATAGAAACTTAATAGCTTCCTTACTTTTCTAAGCTTGGTGATTGCGATAGCCGTTTCTTAGTAACCTATTTCAGTCGGTCATAATGCACGTGCTGAAAACTGCAAACGGCGTTTCCTTTACCGAGAAAAAGTGTCGCCAGGGGCGGTGGTGGAGACATATACGATAGTGGAATTCAAGATGCTTTCAGATTGGTGTGTGGATATGCAGGGAATGAAGGGATGAAGCGATTAGCTTATCTTGGCATCATGTTCGGCACAGATATTGTGGGCCGAAGGGCCTGTTCATGTACTGTTCTATGCTCTTTATACTAAAGAGCCTGTTCTATGCACTTTATACTGAAAATAACCAGGAGTGCAGCTGGTCATAACTATGATATTCATCCCTGATATGAATACGGGATATGGTACCAGAAGTGAACCAATACAATAGTGCTCCATACTGACATCAAATCTGCAGGTATATCTCATGGAGGAAAGCAAAGACAAAATTCATCCTCACTATTGAAAGAAAAATATCATACATTTTACTATAATTTTAAATGTGGTTATGTTTCCAATCACTTTCACCAGAATCAAAGTCTCAACCTTGCCTCTTCACATTTAAATTTATAATACCATGCCATTAGTTTATTTTTGTCATTAAAACTGCAATGGATATCCCTCTTATTTAAAGATAAATTTCTTTGACTATCTACTTACAAAATGGTATAACTACATTAATTCTCCATGTAACCTCTCTGCTACTTAAAAGTGAAGACCAATTATTTACTGTCACCAGTTCAGACTTTTCAATAAAAGGTTGCAGGGCTGAACATTTTTAAAGTTCCACCTTCATTAAGAAAAGGACATGTAGGGTAAACATGGGACCCATGGAGAGTACGACTGGGAAATTAATTTCAGGAATAAAGGAAAGAGCAAATAATTCACACAAATACTTTACATCATGGTGGAGGATGGAATTTTAAGGCCTCCACAAAGGCCTGTTGAGTTCCTTCGGCAGTTTTATGCTCGATTTAATCCCAGGATCAGGCCTCTTGGAATTTTAGGGAGTCAACAGGCATCAAAATCTGGTCCAATTTATTTTCAAGATGTATCAGTTTTATTATATGGGAACTGTCCATAGTGACAGTGTTCTTCTCCATCCTTCCATACTTCTCTTAGATGACTTTTCAGGAGATGAATGGTCTTGAGGTACCTTGGAATTGTTAACAAGCCTACAGCCAGGGCAACCATGACAGGACAGAATGATGGGTCTCGTGGGAAGCCAAGGACAGCAAGTGCTTCTTGGCTGGTTGGAGTCAATCACCGGGCTACTTGTGGACAATGGATTATATGTTGTCCATCATGGCAGACTGAGAATTCGGAAAGACATTTGCGAGGTCAGAATCTAACAACGGGGATCTCTGCACAAAGTTGTACATTTCAACCAGGGAACCAATTACACGGAACCACATTCAACTTGCACACCACCCCAACTTCCTCGTTTCTCCATCACTGCAGATATGCAACTGGCAATGTTTGATCCAACAACCTATAAATTACTTAATCACATGGACTGCAACAGATCAAGGCACCGGCTACAATCCTACTGAGCTCAACCAGGGAAAGGGCAAGAAATGACACCCTAGCCAATAACATCGACCAGAAGAATGAAATGTGTGGAAAACAACATCTATATAATTAAGTCTCATCTTGACCACTTCCTGTCTGCGCTGTATATCAATTTTAGAAAAATTACCATCTTACTCACGGTCCTCCTCCGCTGAGCCAGCCCCGAGAATTTTTCCCATCAATTAAAAATAAAAAAGTTATGAGTGTTTAAAAAACCTTGAGATCAGCTGATTGGTCCTCTTGCCTGTCAATCACTGCAATGAAGGTAACGCCCCTTCGAGGGGTGGCAGGACTATAAAACCCCGGATGCCCGGACGCGAGTCAGTCACTCTCCCTCACTCTCATCGTGAGGGAGAAGCCACGACTGTCATTCTAAGCTGTGAATGAACTGAACCGCGAGTCTGCAATGTACTTGCAATAATGATTTGTTAGCCCTTAATGACAAGGCCATGAGTTGTTTGGCCTGCTGCCCTGCCTGTGCTTGAAAGTGCAATGCTTAATTGGAAATGAAATGAAATGAAATGACAATGCCATCAGTTGTTTGGCCTGCTGCCCTGCCTGCGCTTGAAACTGCAATGCTTTATTAGGTCCGACTGTGTTTGGAAGGAATAAATGCTTTATTAGGTCTGACTGTGTCCAAAAGTCCCGCTCATTTCGTGACTTCCACTTAGTGGACTGGTCGCGCTGATTGCGTAATATCCGGTGAGTGCAGAGGTCGCGCTGATTGCATAATTTCCGGTAAGTGCAGAGGTCACGCCGATTGCGGAAGTGCTGCTGACTACGGAAGCCACACAGTGGAGAGGCTGTGTGAGAAGATTCAAGAAAGTTTACTGTCATATATATGGTGTGTGAGTCAGTATGTGTGAGTCAGTGTGTGTGAGTCAGTGTGTGTGTGTGTGTGTGTGTGAGAGTGTATGTGAGTGAGAGTGAGTGTGTGAGAGTGTGAGAGCGAGAGAGCGTGCACGGTGGAGGGTGTGTGAGCGTGCATGTGTGTGTGTGAACGTGCGTGTGTGTGAGCGTGTGTATATTGGAATTGGTGGAGAGGTGGAATATTGTGTTGGGGCACCAGCCCTTCCCAATGGGTCCCACTTAGTCTAGTACAATATAAAAGCACACTAAAACAGTAATACTTCAGCATAAATTCTATTTAAAGGAATTACTCCATTTTTCGTGAGGACATAGTACAAAAAGATTTTGTAGCCGATTGATCCACAATAAGACGATTTTCGTTATCTGTTAGCCAATTACATTTTGATAATTTAGATTTTAGAAGAATACAAATTATAAACTGGAGAGCATCTTTAACCATAACCATGAGTTTGTCACAATTTATGTATTTCTTTCCTCTTATGAAAATATTATTTGATTCCACTGACATTTTTTAATATTGCCAGACATGTTTACTCCAGGAATGGTCATTGGAGAACATTCACAACCGCAGACAAAAGCCAATGTGAGCTCCACTGCTTCCCAGGTTTATGGATATCAAAACAACATGCAGTATTCCCTGCATCATCAAAGGAAGATTAGAAAATCTAGGGATTGGACATTAGCACTAAACCATACAAACTAATACGCATATTTCAACAAGTGAATCAATAAGGAATCTTGCCAGTGGACTTATTTCTAAGACTTTTATTCTGACCGATTTTCTGAATCAATGGGTTAATTGATTAAACCTCCCAGTACATATACCTGTACAATTATTTAATTCTCCAATACATCAAGGGTGACACATCATTAAACACAACGGATAGGAATTAGATCATCATTTAATTATTCAAACTTAAGTGCTTCTCCAATGACTGGGATTACACCTTGACAACAGGGATACCTGTGTCAGATTCCAATTGATCAACTATAGCTCTGCCTTTAACCACAACCCCATCCAAACTCCTGGACCATGGAGTCAACACCCTCCTCTGTCACTGGATCCTGGACTTTTTGACTCACAGACAAGTAAGGAGAGGCGACAACTTCTCGTCCACAATAATTCTCAACATCAGTGCCCCACGTGGATGTGTTCCTTGTCCCCTATCACAACTGTGCAGCCAAATTCGGCTCAAATATCATCTACAAGTTTGCAGACGACATTACTGTGGTGGGCTGGATCATAAGCGATGACAAGACAGAGTACAGGAAGGAAATAGAGAACTTAATAACACAGTGTCAGGTCAACCACCTCTCCCTCAATGTCAGCAAGATGAAGGAGCCAGTTATCAACTTCAGGAAGCGTGGTGGAGCACATGTCCCAATTAGCATCAATGTTGCTGAAGTGGAAATAGTTGGAAGCTTCAGGTTACTTAGCATAAATATTAATCAACAGTCTGTCAAGGAACAACTACATTGAAGCAACTACCAAGAAGGCACACCCACACATTTACTTCCTTAGGAGACTGATTTGGGAACAGCTCTGTCCAAGACTAGAAAAAAATTACAGAGAATTATGGATGTAGCCCAGCCCATCACATAGACCAGACTCCCACCATAACTCCATCTACACTTCACTCTGCCTGAGGAAAGCAGCCAACATAAGCGAAGACCTTTCCCACCCCGGTCATTCCTTTTTCTCCCTCTTCCTGGTGGGCAGATGATAAAGAAGCTTGAAAGTGCGCATCACCACACTCAGGAACTGCTTATTCCCCACTTATCGGGCCCCTGAACAGTCCAATTTTCCTCTACCCACATAGTGGACATTGGACTTTGCCAATGGAATTGGTGCACTAAAATGCTGAGAACTATATTCTGCACTCTGTATCTTTCCCTTGTGCTTGTGTTTGGCTTGATGTATAGTATTTGATTTGATTGGGTAGCTCGCTAAACAAAGTTTTTCACTGTACCTCGGTATACATGACAATAATGAACTTAAACCATTCAACACTGCAAATGTGAGGGAGACATTTTCCCATGAAAATTTTGTGTTAGGGTTAATGAAAATGTACTAAAAAGATTATTAGATATTTTGATGACATGATTTTATCCTTTCTCAATTGAACAACTTGAATATGAATCAGATACCTGCTTTAGAATCAGCTTTAGTTTGTCTTAATTTAATCTGGCTCTCAAATGTTCCCATTTTTCATTACAAAAAGGAGAGGAATCCTTTTATTCATTTAGTTACTCTTTTAAACTTTAGAAAACATTTAATATCAAGTTTAAATTGTTAAAAAAAAGACATGAGATGCACTAGTAACACACAGGGGATGAGCAAAGCAACAAATTGATTATTGCACCAAGTGAAGCTTCACCTAAAAATAAATTAATTGATAGTGCAGCAGAGGCCTGGAAAAGGTTAGGAGAGTGCCATACAGTGAAGAAAAGCAGGTTAAGGAAAAGCACTAAGAATCACTGAAAGAGCAAAGACACAGGCAAGACATCTACAACTTGTCTTGTAATTGGATCCTTGGGTACACTGCCTAATGATCAACTGCACAGTTGTGATCATTGTGGTGATCCTATTAGAATTAACCTTCCAAGCTGCAGGTATATGTTAGCATTAGGTTTAGTAATTACTACGGTGCAAAGGCACTTTGGAATCATAGATACAGGCTACATTATTGTATTACATTGTTAATGTGATTGCCATGCATTTGAATATTTATTCCTAAAATAAATCATAATGCTCTGATAATTTGGATTTTCAAGCTATTCCTATTTCATGCAGGTGTTATTCATTTTTGTCGTCCTCATTCACCATTCTTTATGTAAGGTAGGATCAGCCAACCTTGCATGGCCTGAAACCTGTCCTGTGCACCATCTTCTCTGTCTTTTTCTTGTTTATCTTTCTTCCTGAAGGAAATGGGAGCTAAAGAGAAAATATACCACATTACAAAAACAAAGCAACTTCTTCACACACAGGATGAAGAAATTCATGGCTTTAACCAAAACTTTGTGGAGGTGTGCCCGACAGCAATGAAAGTTTTAATATTGGATAACATCTCTCCACACTGCTATACCAGTTACACTGAAAATATTCAGCTGCAACACTACCTACAACTAGTTGTAGATAAATCAATGGGATACAGATGTCACTGCAGTTATTTTAGTAAAATCTATTTCTCATTCAATGGAGGTCAGCAAAATTATTACATAAATCAATACGTTTTTGATGGCAAATATTTGTAACCAGCACCAAGGGTAACTATTGGTTTTAAGTAAGCAAGGCTGCAAGACATACTAAATATGGAACTTTTTTTTTTTTTTTAAATGCAACCCCAAGGGTAGAGTGGGAGTGGGGAAGTAACTGAATTTTGGGAAGAGACAAGTAAATTGACAAGAAATAAAATCAATTCAACAATTCTTGAGAAATTCATAGACTTCTAACATGCTAAAGTAGTTGACAAGCAGTAAAACAAGAAATGCAAACAAGCAGCCTTTTCATTTTCACAGGTAAGAGTGAATCAAATCAAAATGCACTGAGCTGCCACAGGCAAATGCACAAGAAAGTTACAGAAATAGTTAAGCTAGGAAAAGATCACTTTATTTCAAGGTACTGATGAACTCTAATGCAAAAAATCTCAAATCCAATTAGCTTACAAAACCACTGGATCAATTATTTTATGTTGCACGACAGTCATAATCCCTAGACTGACCTTTCGGAATAGCAGATACAAATCGCTTCTTCCACCAGGATTTGCTACGATCTGATTTCTCATCATCGCTGTCTTTTCTATCCTCTCCCTGTGCAAAAGGGATGTTGAGAGTTATTTGGAATGCAAAATGAGAGGACCATACAAGATAAAGCATTGCGAGTGATTAATTTCACATTGCTACACTCAAGTTTTGTTTTGTTTAGAAATACAGCATGGAAACAGGCCCTTCGGCGCATCAAGTCTACACCGACCATCGATTAACCGTTCGCACACTAGTACTATACGTGCCCTACATACTAGGGGTCATTTACAGAGGCCAATTAACCTACAAACCCGCATATTTTTAGGATCCAGGGAGAACGTGCAAACTCCACATAGACTATATACCAAGTCAGGATTGAACCAGAGTCTGCTGTGAAGCAGTAGTTCTGCACTGTATGCTGCAAATTAGAGGTCCCAGTTAACTTGCTTATCTTCTGTATTGTAGTAAGCTTCGCTTGCGATTTCCACATCCTCACCCATGGGGAAACAAATGGTGCCCAAATATGAAATTAATCTCAAAGTTTAGTGCAAAGTCTGGTTTTATTCCACAACCGTATGGAAACTAGGGATTTTAACGAGACATCTGGGTGTTTACTGTTTAAACTTATGCCAAAAGCATTTTAAAATTGTTATTTGTGTCCCCCAAGAAAGATTTGCATCCATATTATTTGCTATGTCGAGGAATACTCTATTGAACTTCTAGTGTGTACGATAGAGAGGATACTGTCTGATTGCATCACAGCCTAAATCAGTAACATAAACACCCAGGAATAATGAAGATTATAGAGAAGATTGACGCGACCCTGTCCACCATAGGTGCTGACCTCCCCACCATCAAAAGGATCTATAGGCCTCAAAAAGGCAGACATAATCATCAAAGACCACGCCATCCTGGCCACACTCTGATTTCACTCCTACCATTAGTAAGAGAGTACAGGAGCCTGATAACCATGACCACCAAGTTCAAGAGTGTCTTCTTCCCAACAACCATCTGCTTCTTGAACACTGCACAACATTAACCTCAACAACTATGACCCTCTATGGACTGTGGTTGCACAAAGGACTTCGGGGGGGGGGGGGGGGGGTTGCACTGGAATCACAGTTATTAATTCCTTGAATTTTATAGATTATTACATGTTACTTAAGTGTATCATGTTTACAGGCCTGTTATGCTGCTGCAAGAAGAACTTCATAGTTTGTTGTCAGTACACATGACAATTAAACACTCGATTCCTATTTCAAGAACATTTTTAAACTGGTTATTTTTGTTCACCAAGAAAGATCTGCATTTATATATACTGTCTTTATATACACTGTATTTGTGCTCATCTTGTTGACATTAAATTAGCCAATTGATAACATCTCCAGTTAGGAGTTTTTTTTGTTTGGCAAAAAATGGGATGCTTGCACAATGAGACTAGACCTTACCAAGGAGTCTTTGCTTGGGGATGACGTTGGCCCACCGATCCCAGTCACTGCTCCTGATGCAAATATTTCTTCATTCACTGCCCTCCTGCTACCTGGAATATTCCATCCAGGATCACTCATTGGTCTTCGAGATGCCAAAACAACATCAGAGCTTCTGCTGCGTACTAGTCTTTCTGGAAAGGAATGTCGCTGTTTAAGCAGCTCCGCTTCAGTTTGGCAGCAAATGTGTGACCCAAACGGTGGCAATCTGGCGTCACTGCCCCCTATGGCACCTTCTAGTATTGGAGGGTCCGGTGGTGGGTGTGACGGTCTTGCATAGTGCACTTTAGGCCTGACTATTGATGGTATGCTTGAAGCTGTGAATATTGGAAATGAATGAAAAAGAAAAAAAACACGGATTACAGTATGCTGACACCTCTGACAGGATAGCAAGATCAACTGGAACTAGATACATCCGTCATAGCATCACAATGTACAAATGTTGATAATCCTGGCTGCGATCCAGAGAGAAACATTTCAAATCTCTAAATGTATAACATCGAATTTTGTGGTTTGGAAAGCTATACTTCCATGCATCAACTATTCCGCCCACAAAACCTGCATCATTAACTCCATTTATTCTTTCGATTTATCTTTTAATTTTGTTGGATAAACCACACCTGTTATCAGAAGTTTAATTCTATTTATTGAGCTACTGCTTGAAAAAGGGAATTAAAGCCGGAATGAAAGCTAGGCTTTAGAAACTGAAGGCTTGCCTGGTGGCGTTGCAGAAAGGAAACTTTATATAGTCTGTGGTATGAAATATCTAGAAGCATAAATTTAATTAGTCGAGGTAATCATCTGTGTAAAACAAAAAACATTTACATACAAATGGATCATTTAGAAGTTTAATTTTTTTTAAACCTTGTTCACATGAAACTGAATGGGACGAACTGAGGATAGAGGCTTAGCAGAGAACAAGGCGACAGATTTGTGGGCAAACGATCAAACCTAATGTCAATGGATTTGTAGTAAGATTGTACAAGGAAGTGCAGAAATATGGATGACCAACAATAATCTGATATTTAAGCTTTCTGAAACAAGGTGAAAATTAAAAGGAGCCTCAAATTTCTTCCAATTTCTATTTATCTTCCATCAGATTTCTTTACAAGCTTTTATTTTCTTTATCCATAACACTGGGATCTCTGTACTGTAGCTACACTTGAGATTTGCATTCCCTGAAGTACAATGATTGCTGTAGATGTCCGTACAGAGAACGGGGAGGGGGGGGGGGGGGGGGGAGTGAGGAAACCATCACGATATTGAGGCATGGTGGTTGCCGAGAGGCATGGACTAATGCTGCCAGGATTAGAAAGTATTACCGACAAGGGGAAATGAGAGAAACTTGGACACAAAATGATGGAGTAACTCAGCAGGCCAGGCAGCACCTTTGGAGAGCATGGATAGGTGACCTTTCTGGTCAAGAGCATTCTTCAGACCCTAGAGAAATGTGGATTGTTTTCTCTGGAATGTTGGAAGGTAGTCAGTCAGAACCTTATGCCCGGTGTGCAAATATCAAGGACAAGAGGGCATGGCTTTAATAATAATAATAATATAATACCTTTATTTGTATAGCACTTTTCATACAATTGAATGTAACCCAAAGTGCGTTTCACAAAAACACAGGTCTAAACAAAAATACAATTTAAAACCGTAATGACATAGACAGTTAATAACATAAACAAGCACACATTTATATTAAAATATAAAATAAAAAATGGAGTGACACTAAAAAACACAAACACTAAGGACAAATACAGAGTCTCATATACTATATGAGCACACAAGCTGCTGAATGGTATGGCGAGATAAATACAAGAGAATAAAAGTAATTTTTACAATGTTATCAGAAGAAGTAGTCAGTGAAAAGCTAGATTGAAAAGATAACTTTTTTGCTGCCGTTTAAAAATGTCAACTCAGTGGGCGTCTCTCATAAGATGAGAGGGGCAAAGTTTAAAGGTGATGTGTAGGCAGGTTTTATTTTATACTAGACCAAGTGCAGACCCGTTGGGTCTACTCCCCCAACGTAGGGGAGAGAGGGTGAGAGGGATAGGGGGAGAGAGGGGGAAGAGTGGGGAGGGAGGGGGAGAGGGATGGGGGCAGTCCATCTATTCCCCACTCCCTATCACCCCCACTCCATCTATTCCCACACCCTCCCTCCTCACCTCCCCCATTCCCCCCTCTCCCTCCCTACTCCTCTCCCCCAATCCCTCCAATCCCCCTCTTCACCTCCCCAGGATCAGGTCTTTACCCCGCCTGCCCGTCGCCTTATCTCTTGTCCCAATCTGCAGAGCATTTTGAGAAGGGGGGCGGGCAGGCGTGAGAGTGGAGCTGTGGGCTTGTGACGAAAGCTCCTGCTTGTGACTTTCTGGAGCGCGCAGAGGACGGGAGAGGCGCGCAGATGGACGGGGCTTCACGAGCTGCGCCAGCTGTGAGTTCAGCGGAACTTACGCCTTATCTCTTCTTCCGATCAGCAGAGCATTTACCCCGCACGCCCGTCGCCTTATCTCTGCTCCCGATCGGCAGAGCATATTGAGGACGGAGGCGGGGTTTGAGCGTGCTGGCGAGCAAGCGGGCAATTCTAACCTCGGGAGGCTCGGCGCAAGCGTAGTTGGGGGGGGGGGGGTGGAGAGGGCGGGCGATTCCAGCTGTGGGAGGCGCGGCACGAGCGTAGTTGGAGGGGGTGGGGGGGGTGGGGGAGCCGGGCTGTCAAATGAAGAGAGAGAAGCGGCTTGGGATTGGTCGGCATGTGGGATTGTGACGTCAGCAGCTCGTGAGGTCCCGTTTAGATTTTAAAATGAGCGAGTGTTGGGGGGGAGGATTTTATTAAAAAATATGTACATAAAAATGTCTAAATGTAATGAGGAGTGCATTAGTGAATGTAAAAGCGAAATCACTAGCGAAATGGAAAATATCGCGGAGTTTTCGCGTCTGGTTTTGGCGGACCATGGAATCAAAGGCCAAAAATCTAATCTGAAAAAAATGGAATGTGACATACACCCACAAAGTATATAGATAGAATGGTGGGTGCCTGGAACGCGTTGCCAGGGTTGGTTTCAACGCAGATATGATATTGCCATTTAAGTGGCTTTGAGATGGGTAGGCAGTGAATAGAGGAATATGGATCATTTGCAGTCAGAGAAGATTAGTTTAACTTGGTATCAGTTTTGGTAGCCTATTCCTGCACTGCACAGTTGTATGTGTGGAGAGGAAGATGTGCTGGTTTATACCAAAGATAGGCACAATGTGTTGGAGTAAAGGGCCTGTCCCACCAGCATGCGACTCCATGCGGTGAGCGCGAGCAAACTGGAAGCGGGGGCCGCGCGGAGGTCGGGTGATCCCCCGTACAGCGCCGGTCCCACCAGCATGCGACTCCATGCGGCGAGCGCGACCAAACCGTCAGCAGGGGCCGCGCGGAGGTCGGGTGAGTGGCTCGACGCGCCGCGAAGTTGGAGCGATGTTCGCGGTAAGTTCGCAAGGACAGAGATAGACACACAGAGACGGGGTCATGGAGGCACACAAAGAGAGGGTCACAGAGGCACATATAGAGAGGGTCACGGATGCACGACATCGAGGCGGTGTGTAATGCGTCGTGGCGGCTGCGGGCCGACAAGCCGTTGCCGCGAGAATTTTTGAACACGGTCAGTTTTTCGGAGTCCCGCGCGATGTCGGGACCAGCTCCGCACAACTCCATACGGCTCCAGTGATCGAAGTGGGACCGGCCCCGCGAAGCCGGACGGCTCAAGCGACCATTTTAGGTCGCGCTCACCGCATTGAGTCGCATTCTGGTGAGATAGGCCCTTAACTCAGCAAGTCACGCAGCATCTCTGGAGAAAAAAGGATGGGAGACGTTTCGGGTCGGGACTCTTCTTCAGACTGAAAGTAGAGGGTAGGGAACTGGAGTTACTGTTCTATGTTTTAACTGGAGATGCAATTTCAGAAGGAAATTTAAACTGAATTCATCTGGAATTTAAATTTTGACTTAAAGTCGCTACTAAACTACCAATTGACATAAAAACACATTCGATTCAGAGAGGGCTCAACCCAGAACATCACCTATCCATTTCTACCACAGATGCTGCCTGACCAGTTGAGTTCCTCCTTTGATGTGCACGCTCTAATAATGTCCTTTATTAAAGGAAATCTGCCACTTCTCTCTAGACCAACATAAATTTGGCTGACTCGCATGTTATTTGAAGTCGCCGAGTCAAGTCACTCAATTCAAGGACAATCAGGGACGGACAAGAAGTGTTAGCCTTGCCTACATAGAGTAAAGACAGAGGTAGAAACCAAGCCCTGACAAAAGGTATTGCATGTTTTTGGTTAACATTATGAAAAATAAGTTCTGATTTTGGAGAAGATAGACCAAATATCAACCGATAAGCTGAAGCACTTCAATCATAAGGAGAAATTGCAGATATTAAAAATAGTTGAATTCTAATTCACCACAGGGCAAATAAATTGAACATTTAGTATTATTTGTACGTCAATCAGAAAGACTACAAAAGAGCACACCTGTGGTACAAAAACATTCACAGTTAATTCCTTTACAAAGACCATAGTTAATGAACTGTACCGAAGACAATATAAACCAAATATGTTGGTAATTTTATGAGACTAGGTAGTTGGGAAAAGCCACAAAGGACAAAACTCAGTGGACTATATCCAGTCGTCAACATTAGTATCCACAGAATAGAATAACTCCTTTATTCTCTGACGTTCAGTCCAATCTAATTCAGTCAACCTTCCGTAACATTTGTAAACGTGCTGTAGAATAGTAGCACCTTGGGGAGCTCCGATTCTCCACATCACAAGTTTGCCGATCAAGTGGACACAAAGCAAGGCCCATGAGGCAGGCAATAAAATGAATTAGGAATTCATTGGGGGCTTTTCAACTACATCTTCAGCTGTCACAGACTGCATTGGGGAAGTTCAACAGGGAAATGGTGTAAGGATATACAAATGGAGGAAACAAACAGAACCTAATAAATTACAACTTCACTCTTCAAATGAGTGAATATTATTTTCCTCTTTTCAAGTCAAAGTCAAACAAACTTTATTGTCATTTAGACATACATTGATATATGCAGTTCCAAACGAAATTTCGTTGCAGTTGGCTCCCTGTGCAACACGATAAATTAACAGAAGGATAGGCATGGATAAAAAGGATAAATAGACACATTACATTATCTTACATGGAATTATCTTCTAATAATTTGAGAGAAAGAAAAATGAGAAGTTCATACGTTCCAGGAGCAATAATAGGTCATTCAGCCCATCAAGTCTACTCTGCCATTCAATCATGGCTGATCTATCTTTTCCTGTCTACCCCATCCTCCTGCCGACACCCTTATTAATCAAGAATCTGTCATCTCCATTGAGATGAAAAGAAACGGCTTTTAGTTTTATACCTCAAAACGGTGACTTGAAGAAGTTTTAAGTTTAACCTACCATCTGAAGACAGTGGATCAAACATTGCAAGCAATACATCTGTCTGGGAAAGTGAAGAAGTCATCTGATGTCCACCTATAAACACACAAACAATAAAAAGATATGCAAGCAAACATGCGTGCAAGGTTAGGTTACATATTTGGAAGCATAGTGAACGTGAGAAAGTTACAGAACAAGATACGGAGAAGAGAGGCACAAGGAACCTCCGACGCTCGAATCTTGAGCAAAACACAAAGTACTGGAGTAACTCAGCTTGTCAGGCACCATCAGTGGAGAAATTAAAAGAAGGGTCCCTGACCAGGAATGTCAACTAGCTGTTCCCTCCACACACGCTGCCTGACCCACTGCATTATTCCAGCACTTTGTATTTTGCAGAAGCCACAGATAAGAATACGAGCATTATTTGTGGCTGATCAAGTGGAAATCTCAACCACAAAACCATATGGTTGTGGCGTGGTGCAGCACCTGATGTGTGCATTTCAAATGATCATAAATAAAGTTTGCCATCCCTGAAATACCAGTTCTAGTACTCAGAATTAGTAAATGAACAACTCATTTCGAGGCAGCACAACTTATGTATGCTTAACCAAGCAGAACTTGTCATGAGTAGATGGGTAATTCTGCCGTGAAAAAAATATCTGCTTAAAATCTGAATGCATTGAAAAGCATTTTTACCTCTAAGCCATTAGAACTGACATATTAATCCAAACACTTAGTCATTGGCTTAATTAAAACATCTTTGCTTACCTTGTGCAATTTCCTCCACGTCAGGACTTGTTACAGAATCTTTTCCTCCAAAATCAGAGCTGCATTCTGATCGTATGTCCTCAACTTTATTGGGTATGTCTTCTGATGTAACACTGATGCCTGTTAAATAGTGTAAAAAGCCTAAAAGGCATTAATTCTTAAATGTAAGTATTGTGATTAGACTTCAAGAAGAAACATTTATCTTACATTAGAAGTTACAACAGTTTCTTTCGAAGTGACAATTTCAAACTTACACAGATTTACCTCTATACTGAAAACAAGTGAGCACAAAATTCTACTGTCGTGTACCTGATACAACACTGAGTCCAGGAGTACTGGGCCTTGAGCTCACTTCTCTCACATCTGTATCATCGGATGTGCTACCAACTCCAGAACAACTTTCCAGCTCTTGCAGTCGTTCCTCCTGCTTCAGGTCTGTGGCTTCTGAAAAATAGTTCCCAATAGTATTTCTATATTAACTATGATATATTTTCTCAACCTTTAAGACATAAAACTAAACAATTAAAAAAAGGAAAATATTTTAATTTCATCTCTTCCCTAAGTCCACGGAGATGAAGATGTGGGGCACATTGGTAGGAAGAACAGAAAAGCTGAATATTATTTAAATGAAAATAGATTACAGAATACAGTCAGACAGCAAATCTGGAGAACATGGACAGTGAATGTTTTGAAGTGTCCCGACCGGAAACAACCTAAAACGTCACCGATTCATGTTATGCAGAGATGCTCTGGACCCGCTGAGTTACTCCAGCACTTTGTTGTTGTTTTTTGTAAACCAGCATCTGCAGTTCCTTGTGTTTACATATTACAGAAGGCTCCAGATATCCTTGTGTATGACACAAGGATATGAGCAATTGGGAAGGCAAATAGAACACTGAGCATAAATGCAATAATGATGGAGTACACAGACACTCATGAGGTTGATTCCTGGGATGAGGGGATGATTTTATGAGGTATGCCTTGTGATCAGGAAAATACACTGCAGTTTACAAAAGGATAATCATTTAAACTAACTGAAATTCCCAAATGGCTGCATGGATAAATGCTATAAGGATATTTCCCCTAATCTAGAATCTAATTTTCAGAATAAGAGACACATTCACCACTTTGGCCAAACATCACCTTTAAGGCTCATAATTCTTTTGTAATCATACACACAGTTTAAATGTTGCACTGGAGACACAAGAGACTGGAATCTTGAGCAAATACCAAGCTGCTGTAGTAATTCAGTGAGTCAGTCTGACCTGTTGAGTTCCTTCAGCAGTTTAAAGATTGCACTATTTTTCAAACGTAGGCATCTCGTGGTTTACACAGATGTTATGTGCTCGAAAATCAGACCTAATTCAAAAACGCACAAATGAAACATATACGCATCTATGCTGTCAGCAGTAAATTTGAGCTCGTTATTATAAAAAATAAGAGCCCTTAATTCAAGCTTTGGTATTGAAGGAACAAGTGAGTTATTTCAAACACGAGTAAAACACGAGGTGCCTGTACACTCTTTCTTCCCTCCCTAACCTACCAACACCAGGAAGAAAACAGCAGTAGCACCTGCTCTGGCACATTTTGGACACATACATCTGTGGGTACAAATGTACTCATCAGGATGGAGATGAGGAGAAACTTACACTTTCAATGAATTAGGAAACTTTGAAATGTTCTACCCCAGAGAGCTGTGAAAGTTGACTTATTTAATACATTTGGAAAGTGAGATCGATAAGATTGTTGAACAATAAAGGAATCAATGAGGATCGGGCAGAGATGTGATCTACACTCAAGGTCACACTAAAAGGCAGAACAGGCTCCACCGGTTGCAGACTACTCCTGATCTTATTTTGGTTATGTTCGGTTATTGTGAACGATCAAATAACTAAAGGACTGATTAACTGAAATTAACCAACTCCAAATACTGCAGTTGTGCCCACAAAACTCATGACTGTGCCTCCTCATGTGCTTGTGTTCGTAACTTTGATCAAATGGGACCTTTAAATCTCATAATTGGTTTCATAACCACACACACAATTTTAATTTTGCACTCCATTTCCCAAATACACCCTTTCTTTCCCCCCCCCCCCTCCCAACCCCCTTTGACCTATCAACACCTGGAAAATATCAGCACAAGCATCTGCGTTGGCACCTATTGGAGGTGACCATCTGTGATTATAAGTGTGCCAGACCTGTTTCTCTTGCATTGCATTGCACTGTACTAAAGCCACTGAATTCAGATTAACCAACACTAACAGCTACTGAGTGTTCGAACCAATCTCATTAAAAACATGGTTCAAAATTCTATGGGATTGCCTATGTGCTTTCACATTCTCAGCTTTGCACATGGTGAGCCTTAACTTTAGGCAGTTTCAATATCAAAAGAAAGTAAAACTCAGTTCAAAAAAAGGAAAATGGCTTATTCCCACAAACTCATAAGCTAAACTAAATAATTAAATTATTGAAACAAAAGACTAGGAATTAAGGCTAATTCTTAATGCTAAGTGCATTACAAACTACATGACTGCTTTTTAAAGGAAATTACTTATTTGATGAATGTTTTGACAAACCTTTCGTAATATTTGAAAAATGACCTAGACATACACACCCGAGTCGCTTGGCAGCACTTCCACGCTCCAGGCCTCGCTCGTTGTTTCAGAGATCGTTGACCCTGTGCAGGGATCAAGTAGCACTGAACTTGAACCTGGTAATCCTAGCAAACTACCCAGCATATTCTCTGCCGCTGCACCTGGCACACAAAAAATTAAATACTTATTAACTAGTACCATTCAGCGGTACTTTTACTTAACATCATACGTGTCCTTAACATAATACATTGTAGCAGAGTTGCATCTTTCAGAAAATAAAAAAATATTAAATTAGCTAGCCTCAGAAACTATGCTATTGGGTTTCACTTGTACTTCACGATGAACACTGGACAAGTACTGATGTGTCTGAAACACTATAAGTCAACGTGATTACAGTGTGAGGGTGCAAACATGGTCTTCTGAAGTCTTCTCTAAAACAGGACATTGCAATCTCTAAAAGCATTTTACATTAGTCATTTAAGTTTAATTTAACAGCCTTTGCCATCATCATTATACAATAGCCATAACATAAAATTGAGAAGTCGGGAGCATTTTTTTTGTTTTCTACTCTACATATTTTTAATCCATTTAGGCTCCATCATCTTATGCAAGTCATGTTATTCATCACAAGTACCCACACCAAGTTAAAAACAGTACATCAGAGCAATTGACTGCAATGAAATTAAGGGACGCTTTGCAATTACCGTCTTTGCTTTGATTTTCAGAATTAAATCAATGAAAGAGAAACATGATTTACTATCAAGCACTGACAAAGGACAAATCTAATCAACTCAAAGTAGTTTAAGAAAAACATGAATAGACAAAAATAAAAACTTAAATAAGATGCCATATTCTCCATATAAAACATGGTATAACTTTTTTCATATAAACTGGAAAGAATTCGGAGCATGGTTCCCTTCAAGTTAATCCCTCCAAATAAAAACTGTAGTTGAGTAACTCAGGCCAACTTTAACATCATCATTTCATTTCTACACCACGAGAAAATGAACAGTGGAAAAGCACTGATGTTTCAGAAACATTCAGGGCAATACCAGTCATGGTGGTTGCAATTATTGTGCACAAACACCGGCTTCTGATGCAAGTTCAGCCCTTGCATCAAAGCCCTTGGGCACCGAACCCATAAAATTCTGCAGGGGCATCTGTAAAAAAATAATTAATTTCAATAAAGTCAAAACACAAATTTTCACCTATATTCTATATTAGAAAATATATCATCCTTTGTAACCTAACGGTAAACAATACATTTTCATTTCAGTTCATGCATATAAAAAAAGGTAGATTATGAAATGAGCATCTTGAATATCAAACCAGAATATTCAGTAAGAAAATACATGCACTTGAATTAGTAAAAATGAAATGCATTGGGGGGGGGGGGGGGGGGGGGAGGGGTGGGGAAAGCTGGTCCATATCAGTTTGCCGTTTGATTCAAAACCACTGATAATGTGAGACACAAGAAACTGCAGATCTGGGAACCTTGAGCAAAACACAAAGTGCTGGAGGTACTCAGCGGTCAGGCAACATCTGTGGAGGAATGGACAGGCAACAGAGTCTGAAGAATGATCCCTACCCAAAACGTCATCTGTCCGTTCCCTCGTCAGATGCTGCCTGACCCACTGAGTTCCTCCAGCACTTTGTGTTTTGCACAGATAATGTTAGTTGGCCTAGCCCGTCTCCTGGTTAAATTCATGGGCGCTAATGATTATTTTAATGCTTTATTTGATGCAGATTTATAACAACCCAAATTTAAACCAATGCAGGATTCTTGTTTGCATAGAAAGCACAAGCAACAGCTTTTAAAACAATATTTACTCTTGCAGTATTATTAAAAGATCTGCTTTCAGCATCTTGAACAATATTTGCGGGTCACCAGAAACACTCCCAATTTAAAGCTTACTGGAGACAAATACAGGTATATGATTAAATGAGAGGCACAACAAGATCTGAAACAATTAGAATTTATGCCTCATTATCATGGTAATCTTATCACTGGGATAATGAGGTATTAATGGAGATTTAATGTGCATCTCATAATGCTATCCCTTAGAGAAACACATAAGGAAATTGCTGCAAATTCAGTTAATGATATAAGCATCCCAAAACACATAATCTAAAAGCATGAAAAATGCTGGATGTAAATGAGAAAGAACCAAGGTCAATCACACTGTTGGGATTTCACAAATGACAGTTGTGTTTTAATATAATGCATTTAACAAAAAAAGTTTAATTGTTTGTCAACAGCAATAAAAGTTTTTTCAATGAAATCTGTTATTAGAAGCAATGTTGATAATTTTGACATTAGTGCAGCTTTCTTTCATTTTGAGGCAGTATAGAGGCACAGCTGGATAGCATGCCAGTGTTTCAATCTAGTCGGCCACAAGTGGCATGTAATGCCTCCAATTCCCCCTACGGAATTACTGGGTGACAGGTAAGCAGCTTCTTTGGAGAAAAATGAACCTTATCTGGTACCCCCACATACCCCCTCCCCCCCCCCCCACCCACCACCACCCCCCAGGCAACTTTGCAAATATCTGACAGCAACTAGGTCAAGTGGGGTGGGAATAATTAAATCTGGGGTTGCATTGTTGGGTGGGGGAGAATTAAACATAAGGGAAGGATAAAGTGTGTTATAGCCAATATTGTGGGCGGCACGACCGACGTTGCAGCGGCTTCTGCAGTCCGTCTGTCTTTTTTTTGTTTTTGTCCCGTTAAGTGTAGTTTATAGTGGGTTTTATATTGTTTTTAACTGTGTATGTGTGGGGGGAAATTTTAAATCTCTTCCCTGCACCGGAGACCCGTCCTTTTCTCTGTCGGGTCTCCGTTGTCGTTGGGGCCTAGCACCGTGGAGCGGCCTCCGACCGGAACAACCTGGGGCTCCAGTCGCGGGGCCTGCGGACCTACCATCGTGGAGCTGGCTGAGTTCAGAACGGTAGGAGCTGTGGTAGCGTGCGGCTGCGACCCGACTCCAGAGCTCGGAGGCTCCAGCCGCAGGTCCGGTGGACGGTGACATCGGGAGCTCGCGGGTCCCTGGTGGGCGACCGCTTTTTGGAGCTCCCGCAACGGCAACTTCTCCCGCCCGAGTTGCGGGGTTGAAAATGACCTGGAGCAGGGCCTGACATCGCCCGGCGTGGCTTTAACGGCCACGGGACTTGCTAGCGCTCGCCGGGGTCTCCAACGTCAAGACCCGGAGGGCGGCCTTGCACCGCCCGACGCGGCCTTAATGGGCGCGGGACTTACCATTGCCCGCCGGGGGCTTTGACTTTGACACCGGGAGAAGAATGGAGAGCAAGGTAGAGACAAGACTTTGACTTCCATTAGAGTGAGGAGGAGATTCACTGTGATGGATGTTTGTGTAAATTGTGTTGGTGTGTGGCTTGGTTCTTTTCTTGTTGTGTACTGCAGAAACCAAATTTCGTTTGAACTTTATTTGAGGTTCAAATGACAATAAACGGTATTGTATGTATGTACATATTAGTTTTAATGTGAATTGGAAGAAAATGCAACAGACAACTTTTACAGTGCAAGGTCCCATAAACAGCAATATGGTGATTACCAGATAATCTGTTTGTTTTGAGTCAGGACACTGAGGAGAAATATTCCCTGCACTTATGTAAATAATGATTTAAGATGTTGTATACCCTTTCAAAGGGAAAGATGGGAGGTGAATATATCATTTGAGGATAACACCTCTGATGGAATGTCAAAGTTCCAGTTTGGGAGTCTGCATTAGGACCGAGGAAAAATAAAATATTGTCTATGTGTAGCAGTGTGAGAGAGTTGTGACAGAGACTTGTAGGTGACAAGTAGAACCAAATGGGGAGGGGATGATGGGCAGATGGAATCTGGTGGGGAGGAAAAGCAGAAGAAACCTAGTGTGTTTGAAGATGCTAGTTTACCCCAAAATAGACACAAAATGTTGGAGTAACTCAGCGGGACAGGCGGCATCTCTGGAAAGAAGGAATGGATGACGTTTCGGGTTGAGTCCTTTCTTCGGATGCTTTCGTTTAATTTATTGTCACGTGTACTGAGGTGTAAAGAAAAGCCTTTTTGTTGCGTGCTAACCAGTCACTGGAAAGACTATACCCGATTACAAATGAGCTATCCACAGTGCACAGATACAGGATAAAGGAAATAACGTTTAGTGCAAGATGGTGGTGAACACCAGGTGCAGGTTAACCATTATTTGAAAGTTCAACATTGATATCATTGGGTTGTTATTTACATATACGGAGTATGAGATGCTGCTCTTCCAATTTGCGTTTGGCCCCAAGTTATCAACAGAGAAGGCCAAGGACAGACAGCTGCAGTGTGGGAGTGGGACGGTGATTTAAAATGACATACTGTACAAACAGAAGCCAGTGTTGGCCACTGCAGATAGAGTATAGGTGCTTCGCAAAAATGTCGTAGGTCTACGTTTGAGATGCCACCACCAGTCATATCTTCCTATCTTCTTTCACCCAAATCCCCTTTCTGCTTTCCACAGGGACCAATCTCTTTGTGATGTATTAATCCATTCATTTGTTCCAGATTTCAGTCTCTTTTGTTTTCCTCTATATTCTATGCCAACCCCATAGCGTCTGACTGGAGAGTACACTATCGCTAAGCCACAGTGGGCACTTCATTTGCATTATTACCCATTAAAAAGATTTGGTTTCTTTCTATTGATTTCTCAACAATTACCTTCTAATTTAACCTAAGTGAGAGCAGAATGAATTTTGATAATATGACAAAACACCAAAGGTCAAATCATTGAAATGTGGTGTGTAGGCAATCGTACTAGCAGTGGTAAATAATGATCTTTTGGCTGTTTCAGGATATTCCAAGATCAGCAAAGCTCACAAAAGCAGAAAATACTGGGAACATATTCTCTTTGTTCTACCAATCGCTGTTCACTCTTCAGCTTAAAACCAACTTGCTTTATTTTTTCTGTAGTACTAAAGAATGGTCTTCGATCTGAAATGTTAAATCAGCTTTTCCCTCTTCACATGTTGTCTAACCTGCTGAGTGCTTCCAGCACTTTTTTTTGTTTTTCTTACATCCAGCATCTTTTTGTTTTATTATTATTTACAGACCCATATTCATTTTGCCACTAGTAATCGTGCTGCATGTTGAGCTGTTCAAAATTATTTTATCAAATCCACAACCAGCAAAACATGACAATTCCCACATTTTTGAGTAAATCTTCAGAACAATTAAAAGTAAACTAAAACTAAGACCATTCCAAGACCATTCTATGGAGCATAATTGTTTTCATTAGTGGCAACATTTTGGTGGGAAGCACAGTGTTTTTGTTAATCACTGCATATTTATCACACACTAGACCGGAACATTTACCACGCCTCTTCATTAAGAGGACAAGCATATTTAACACAATGAATGTTATGTTTTTCTACAGCAAATTGAAAACACAATTAACATACTAAAGCATTCGGTTTACAAAGATATGCAATGCCATGCCTTAAGCAGTTTTAGAAGCATTTGTCATACATAAGAATCCAAAATTAAAATACTTGTGGAAATGCTGCAATGCCCAATCAACTGTAAATCATTTACCTGCAATATCTTGCAGTCTATCTTCATCTATGTTTGGATCAAAATCACTTCCCAGGACATCTGTGCTCCAAGTCTCACTTACAGTTTCCGAAATGTCCCTATCATCTGTCAGCCCCATCATATCTCGAATTTCAAATTTACGCAGTTTGTCATCCAGATTGTCTTGTGTTGTGGCTAAAAAAGGAAAATATATTAATTCGTGCATAATAAATCTGAAATATGCTCAATAAAAAAGTTATTATGGAGTTAAAACCGTTGTTTACTAGATTGTAAACCTGCAACTGAATATTCTCAAAGCATTGAAGGAACAGAAATTTGGCTCAGAGGTAGATTCATCAACAGTACAGCACAGAATGGGCTCTTCAGCCCACAATGAGAACAATGAGAAGAGAGAGCCATACTGTAAATAATATTGGCATTCTTAAATGTCCTTTCCATGCAACCCAAAAAAATGTGTTTTCCAGGCCACATTTCCAGCATCCATGATTATAAACGCTGCTTTCATTCCACCAACCAAATTTGCAATGTTGCAGAATTTGTTGCTTAAGGAAAATGAGCATAAAGTGTATCCTATCGTGAAGTATTACTTAGCTGAGAAATCAGTTTCTTAAAAAAAACAAGGATATTAGATTTAATATCCAATTTTGCACTATGTCATTTGAATAAGTCAAGTTCATATACTTATTGTGAGCACTTTTGGGCACCATATCAGAGGAAAGATGTGCTGGCTCTGGAGAGGGTCCAGAGGAGGTTTACAAGAATAATCCCAGGAATGAGTAGGTTAACATATATGATGAGCATTTGATGGCACTGGCCCTATACTCGATGGAGTTTAGAAGAATGAGGGGGGCCTCATTGAAACGTGCAGAATAGTGAACGGCTTGGATAGAGTGAATGTGGAGAGGATGTTTCCACCAGTGGGAGAGTCTAGGACTAGAGGTCATAGCCTCTGAATTAAAGGACGTTCTTTTAGGAAGGAGATGAGGAGGAATTTCTTTAGTTGGAGGGTGGTGAATCTGTGAAATTCTTTGCCACAGAAGTCAAGTCAAGTCAAGTTTATTTGTCACATACACATACAAGATGTGCAGTGAAATGCAAGTGGCAATGCCTGCGGATTATGCAAAAAACTACAGAACAGAATCAGTATTTACATGTTAGAAAAAAACAGCAATTCTAAAAAGACACAACACAACAGTAAATTAGTCCCTGGTGAGATAACAGTTTACAGTCCTGATGGCCTGTGGGAAAAAACTCCGTCTCATCCTCTCTGTTTACACAGCATGACAGCGGAGGAGATTGCCTGACCGTAGCAGCTGGAACAGTCCGTTGCTGGGGGGGGGGGTAGGGGCCCCCCATAATGTTGCTGGCTCTGGATCTGCACCTTCTGATGTACAGGTCCTGCATGGGGGGGGGGCGAGTGTGGTTCCCATACTCTCTGCAGAGCCTTCATGTCCTGGGCAGAGCAGTTGCCAAACCAGATTGTGATGTTGCCGGACAAGATGCTTTCTACAGCCCCTAGTAGAAGCACTGAAGGATCCTCAGAGGGGCTGAATTTCCTCAGCTGCCTGAGGTGGTAAAGGCGCTGCCTTGCCTTGCTCACTGGTGCGGCAGCGTGTGATGTCCATGTCAGATCCTCTGTGATGTGGACTCGCAGGTATTTAAAGCAGCTCACCCTATCCACAGTAGTCCCATTTATCTCTAGTTGCGTATATGTCCTCGGATGTTGTGCCTTTCTAAAGTCCACAATCAGCTCCTTAGTTTTTATGACATTCAAGAGGAAGCTGTTGTCCTGACACCAGAGTGCCAGTTCAGCCTCCTCCTCCCGGTAGGCCTTCTCATTGTTATCGGAGATCAGGCCACCACCATAGTGTCATCAGCAAACTTGATTATGGAGTTGGAGCTGAACCTGGCCACACAGTCATGTGTGTACAGGGAGTACAGTAGGGGGCTGAGGACCCAACCTTGGGGGGATCCTGTGTTCAGGGTGAGGGAATTCGATGTACATCTTCCCATCTTGACTACCAGTGGCGTAACAGTGAGAAAGTCCAGGACCCAGGCACACAGAGGAGTGTTAAGCCCCAGTTCCAGCAGCTTCTCAGCAAGTCTGGTAGGGACTATCGTATTGAAGGCTGAACTGAAGTCAATGAACAGCATCCTCACATAGCCCCCCTTCTGGCTGTCAAGGTGAGAGAGAGCGGTGTGCAGAACCTGGGAGATCGCATCGTCCGTGGATCTGTTCGGTATGCGAACTGTAGCGGGTCCAAGTTGCGAGGAAGGCGCAGATGTGGTTCTTGATCAGCCTCTCAAAGCATTTCATGACTACCGAGTTGAGCGCCACCAGTCGGTAGTCATTCAAACAAGCTGGAGAGGCATTTCGTTGGTACAATGATGGATCTTTTGAAGCAGGCAGGGACCACGGACTTGGCCAGGGAGAGGTTGAATATTTTGATGAGCATTGGAGCTAGCCGAGTAGCACAAGACTTAAGTACTCGCCCAGATATACCATCTGGGCCTACAGCTTTCCTCCCGTCGTGCTTGGACAACGAGAAGATGTGCATATCCCCAGTGGGGAACCTCACTCCAGTCTCGCTAGCCAGCACGCTGGTGGTGTTGTTGTTAGACGGCGAGCTAGGGGTGATGTTGCCAGTCACGAATCGTGCGTAGAAAGCGTTCAGGTCATCAGCTAGGGAGGTGCCGGCACTTCCGGTTGCGGGGTAGCTGCTCCGGTAGTTAGTTATAGTCCGTAGCTCCTGCCAAAGGCGTGTGGTGTCCTGCTGCTCCAAGTGCGACTCCATCCTGGACCCGTAACTCCTTTTTGCGTCCTTCACCGCCCTTCCCAGTCCGTAGGACTCTACCTTGTAGTCGTCCATATTGCCGGATGCCAGGCCAGAGTTGTAAGCAGCGGTGTGAACATTCAAGGCAACGCGAATGGACCTGTCCACCCATGGTTTTTGATTAGGAAAGATGCTAACCCTTACCGTGGGGACGCTGTTATTGGCTTTGTTGCAATGAAGTCCGTGACCTCGTCCGCGAACTCACTGACGTCACTGGAACTTGCTTGGAACACATTCCAGTCGACATAGGTCAGTGCATCCTGTAGCATGGCCTCCGACTGGTCAGACCACCGCTTTACGACCCTCGTTACTGCCATTTCCCGTACTATCCGTTGTTTATACTCTGGCAGCAGGAAAATGGCAGAGTGGTCAGATTTTCCAAAAGGAGGGAGTGAAACGGCCTTGTAGCTTTTCCTGAACGGTGTGTAGCAGTGGTCCAAAGTTCCCTCCCCCTGGTGGCACACGTGATGTGTTGGCAGAAGTTAGGCATGACCTTTTTGAGATTTGGTTTATTAAAATCTCCAGCCACCTAGTGAGGGGTGTGTAAAGATATGAAGCAGGAACATCCCTTTTATATTACCTTATTTTCTTATATTTTCCTTTTTTTATTTTTATTTTTCTTTCTTTTACTCTTTCTCGTGCTCTACGTCTTTATGGGTTTCTTTCTTTCCACTTTTTCACGTACTATCAATATCACTATCTTATCTAACTTTCTCGATTTCTCTTTTTCTTCCTTCTGTTACTTTCCTATTATTAAAGTTTAAAACAAGAAATGGTACATGAAATGTATTATGTTATTCTTGGTTTATACTATTGTACATTACTTCTATTTTTTTAATAAAATAAATAAATAAAATGAAATCTCCAGCCACCACCATAGCCGCACCAGGGTTCTTGTTTTGGTGTCGACATAGCACATCGTGTAGGGCCGATAGTGCCACGTCGGTGTCTGCCTGCGGTAGAATGTAGACGGCTGTGATGATCACTGAGCTGAACTTATGGGGAAGGTAGAATGGACGGCATGAGATTGTGAGATGTTCCAGGTCCGGCGAGCAGGAACGAGAAAGCGTCTTAATATTTCCAGGGTTGCACCAGTTATTATTGGTCATGAAGAACTGCTCCACCCTTGGATTTCCCAGATTCTTCAGTTCTGTCGGCTTGGGCTCTCAGCCTATTCCGAATCCCCCCCCCGTTTACCCCATTGTTTTCTCCAGCTTTTTCTTGGAGCCGCGCTCCCATTGTTGTTGCCGCAGGGCTCTCTTTTGATCTCTGCCGGCTATGCTGGATCGGTGAGTACAGTGTTTAAAAAGTCTCCGGTTACGTTAAAGTTTAGTTTTATGAGAGTTTCTCAGACGTACTTTGTTAGTGCTAGTTTGTTAGTAGTTAGAAATAAATTTAAAATGAACAAACAAGTTAAAAATATGCACAGTCTCCGTGGAGCTACCACGACAGCGACTGGACCCAGCCGCGCCATCCTGAGGCAGTGGAGGCAACGTTAGTGGTTATATTTAAAGTAGAGATCGATAGATTCTTGATTAATATGAGTGTCAAAGATTATGGGGAGAAGGCAGGAGAATGGGGTTAGGAGGGTGAGATAGATCAGCCATGATGGAATGGCAGAGTAGACTTGATGGACCAAATGGCCTAATTCAGGTTCTATAATGATCTTATTATACTTGTTTTGCACCTACATTTTGTTTTCTGAAGTTACGATGTAAACAAGACATTTTCATGAAATTTTAGTATTGTGGATGGAAACACAATCGATCATTGGATTAGTTTTCGGTTATATACATCAGGGCACAATGAAATTCCTTGTTCATATGAAGTTCGCTGAGTAATTAGTATAACCATTATAATGAAAAAATAAAACAATAAATACAACGATGTGTACAAAACAATAATTCAAGATTACAGTGCAAAAGAATATTAAAGCACAATAACAGAATGCGCAAAGATAGACACAAAGTGCTGGAGTAACTCAGCGGGTCGGGCAGCATCCCTGGAGAAGAAGAATAGGTGACGTTTCGGGTTGGGACCCTTCTTCAGACCCAATGAGGTAGAGGTAAAAGTAAAAGTATGCGAGGGAATAGAATGTGAAAGAGATAATTGGTTCAGGAGTTAGATTACAGTGGAGAAAATAGCTGTTCAGTCTGGAAGTCTGAGGTCTTTCAAGGTCCTATAAGGTAGAAGAAAGAATACGGAATGGCTATGGTGACTGACATCCCGTAAAATACATCCAGCCTTCCTGATACAAAGCACTGTAAAGATGGACTGGATGGAAGTGACGAGCTTGTGATGGACTGGGCTGCGTTCATCACCTCTGCAGGTTCAGGCGGTCATGAGCAGAACAGCTGTAATACCAGGCTGAGATGCATCCCATCACAATACTTTCTGTAGCGCATCTGTCAAAGAGCAAGACATTCCATATGGATATGCCAAATCTTCTCAAGTACCTAAGAAAGGAAATAAGCTGATGCACTTTCTTGATGACCATGTCAATGTGAAGGGCCCAGGTTAGATTGCAGGTGATATGGATTGCCAGGAGCTTGAAGCTGTCAATTATCTTTACAGCAGCTCCATTGATGATGATAGGGTTGTATTCACCCTCCTTCAGTCAACAACAAGCTCTTTCGACTGGCTGACATTAAGGGCCAGGTTATTGTCCTGATATCAAGAGACTAGGCTCTCAATCTCTTTCCCGTACTTCGCTACAATGCTGTTGCAGGTCTGGTTGACAACAGCGGTGTACTTGAGGAACAACTTGGCAACACAGTCATGAGTGTACAGGGAGTCAAAAATGGTAGTGAGCTTACAACCGTCAGAATCAGGGTGGAGGAAATGTGATCCAATCTAATCTACTGAGGTCTGGCCATCTATAAGTTCAAAAGCCAGTTACAGATGGAGACCCCCAACGCCAAGGTGCAGAGGTTTAGGAATAAGCTTATTTCATATTATGGTGTTGAAGGCTGAAATGTAGTCAAGAAATAGCATCTTGTTATTGCCAGGGTGAACCAGGGATGGAGGTAGTGCAAGACAGGTGGCATGCTTCTTAGACCTATTTTTCTAGTACACAAATTACAAGGGTTCTGGATTGTCCGGAAGACTAGCACAAATGTGACCTATTACCAATTTCTTGAAGCACTTCATTATGGCCAATATTAGAGCAACTGGGCACTGATCACTAAGACAGATCACTATATTTTTCTTGGGGACAGGAATAGTGGCGGTTTCCTTGAAGCAGGCGAGGGACAGAAGGCTGTGGAAGTGAGAGATTGATAAGTGTGATGTTGCAAATGGTAGCGAAGAATGCGGCCAGTTGATTAGCCCACGAGTCCCGAACCCATCCAAGAGCTCCATCCGGGCCAACCGCTTAGTTGGTAATGGTTCATTTCTGGCTTATTTGAGTCCTAGACATCGAAAATGGAGTCCTGGTAACTATAAATTCTGCAGCAGCACTGTTGTCCACAGTTTTAGAAGCAGATGATGATACACAGTTATCACTACAGCAGATGTAAAAACTGATTAGCATTACTGTTTCGAACAAAAAAAAAGAGAATTACCATCAAGGAAAAGAAGCTAGGTACAGAGTCATATTCAGACATAATCTGTATCTCACACACATTGAATTGCACCCACGAGAGAAAAATCATCCCACTGTCACGTGCACTTACTGTTGATCATTTGGAAAGTAGATTATCCGGGGGGGGGGGGGGGGGGGGGGGTGTTAGAATTTAATTAAGATCGACACTCTGCCAAAGCATAGAAAGTGTAACTGGAGAGAAATAAAGTGCTACATAACTTGAGGGTACAGAGGGAAAAATCCATTCAGTTCTAAATGTGGCCAGGCTATGACATTTGGCAGCCCATGGATATCGTGTGACCCGTGGTACGATCCCTTAAGGAAGTCAGTTTCCCCTGCGCAACAGTTTACAGACGTCAGGACTCCCTGTAGAAGTCATCAAGCCAACAAAACAGTCAACCACATTTCAACAGCAACAGAGGGGGAATCTCAAATAAGCAAAGATTATAAGAACTGTCAAATAAAGTTTGGATACAAAATGCTGGAGTAACTCTACGGGTCAGGCAGCATCTCTGGAGAAAACGGATGCTTGACTTTTCGGGTCGAAACCTTTCATAAATAAAGTTTGGAGATTGGTTTAGGGACAGCAAGCTTGCTAAGTGGTAAAATTCACTTGCCTCATGGAACTCAAAGCATTATAGTTTCAGAGCAGGATTAACAGCAGGATTTGCCCATAGATATCCTGAGTTATCAAATCCATTGATCAGTTTTCGCTGCCGCGGAGAAGGCAATGAAGCGTGACAAAAACTTGAATCAATGTCAGTGGTTTTGAGATTTCTGCATAAAATGCATACAAATGTTCAGGAGCAACATGTTCTCAGCAACAGTCAATAATTTCACCATCACTGCTGAGTTTCACAGAAACGAAACAATATTTTAACTATTTCCAATACTTAATAACAGTAAAGGATTGAGACCATGCCCAATGGCGAGTTCATCAGGACTGTGAAGCCAAATGCAATGCTGGCTCACACATCACAATTATTAAGCCTCAAATCGATTTGTCACCTCTACAACCTGAACTAAACCACAGTAAAGTAGATGTTGATGGCTTAACAAAAAGAGCTGAAGCCATAACTAACACCCCACATTATCAATAATATAGCATTTCGCCCCCAGCCACAGAACATAAGGCCATATTTTAAATGGGGAGGGAATCCAGAAAGGGACTTGGGAGCGCTGGTGCAGCATTCCCAAAAAGGTCATTTGCAAGTCGAATCGGTCGTAAGGAAAACAAACGCAATTCTAGCATTTATTTCAAGAGGGCAAGAATACAAAAAACAGGGATGTAATGCTGAGGCTCTATAAGGCGCTGGTCAAACAGCATTTGGAGTATTGTGAGCAATTTTGGGCACCATAGCCGAGGAAGAATAGACTAGGATTAGAAATCATAGCCTCAGAATTAAGGAAGGAGATGAGCAGGAATTTCTTTAGTCAGTGAGTGGTGAATCTGTGGAATTCTCTGCCACTGAAGACTGTGGAGGCCAAGTCAATGTATATATTTAAAGCAGAAATAGATTCTGGATTAGTACGGGTGTCAAGGGGAGTAGGCAAGAGAATGGGGTTAGGAGGAAGAGATAGATCAGCCATGATTAATTGGCAGAGTAGATTTGATGGACCAAATGGCCTAATTCTGCTCCTATCACGTGACCTTACAACCTTTTTTCTTGCACTGGCACTGTTTTTTTTGTCTGTTCCCAGAATGCAAACATTGCTGCCAACTAGTACGAGACATTCTAATATGCATTTCTAGCATTTATTTCAAGAGGGCTAGAATACAATTCACTCTCCATCATCTGGGAGATTCCAGTATTAAAGCAGGAAAACTACTTCCAATTAGGGCGCTGGTCAGCTAAGGAGGAATGAAAAGAAACCTTAACCTACTTGAAGAAATAACAAAGAAATCCAGTTTCTCAAAATAAATCTGGAATATTGTGGGGGGGAAAACCCATCAATCCCAATTAAAAGAGGGATGGAAAGTGGTGCACGAACCAGAAATATTTATGAAACATGTTAGATGCAATGAATTCATTTAATGGCTTGCTTGGAAACAGTCCTAAAAAACGCTTCAATCGAATGAACTTTAAAGTGACTTGACTGGCTTTCTATCTTGGTCACCTTGTTCATGTTCCAGCAGCTGCAAAGCTTCAACACCGTTACTCCCAGAGGGTCCTGCTCCAAGTTCAGAGACCGATTCTCCTTCCAGATCCAATGAGGACACAGAGTTTGAACGGTTTGACGGTCCTATTAGAAATATAAATTAATACGTGAATGAAGGTACAGGCAAGCAGAAGATAAAAAGTGCTTGTTGAGGAACATCATGAATGGATTTCATATCCTGCTCCCTCATGAAACATATTTAGCCAAACTCACCCCTAAATTTGGTTTATTTTAAAAATCCCATTCAGGTCATAATTCACCAATAAAGATTAATCCAGCTGTTAAATCATATAACTAATGATCTTTAATGGAGTTAGTGAACTGATCACTGAAGTAATACTGATCACAGTATTTCAGGTGCAACAATATGAAGGTCACTATAATAAACTGATGATTTTCTGATTTGCACCTAAAATGCATCACAGCGTTCCAAGGGTCAAGTTACATGCTGTTTAACCCTGTTCATATTTTTAAACCAATGAATGACTGTAATAATATAGAGATGGAACCATTATTAAAATTCATGTTCTAAATATCACTGCATTTATCAGGAAGTGTTCTTTTAATCCATAAGGCGACTTGTTAAATCCCTTATCACAATTACCAAAAAGCCATCAGCACCTCAGGGATGGTTCATATAAAACAGAGACCAAGCCAGAAAGGGAGGTGTTCAGAGAGGTGACGTACAACTTGGCCAAACAAATTTCCCTTGGATAGTTTTTGAAGTAGCCAGGAAAGGAGAAACATTTTACGGAGGCAATAAGAAAACCGCGGAACCAGATGTGTCACAATTGACAGAGCAAAAGGAGAGTCAGAGTCATACAGCACGGAAAAAGGCCCTTCGGCCTGGCTTGCCTATGCTGACCAAAGTGCCCTATCTATACTAGTCCCACCTGGCCATATCCCTCCAAACCTTTCCTCTCCATGTACCTGTCCAAATGTATTCTAAACGTTGTTATAGCTTCTGCCTCAACTACGTACTCTGGTACCTCATTCCATATACCCATCATCCTCTTATGAAAAAGTTACCCTCAGGTTCCTATTAAATCTTCCCCCATTCACATTAAACCAATGCCCTCTGGTTCTTGATACCCTTGCCCTGGGTAAAAAACACTGTGCATCTACCCTATCTATTCCCCTCAGGATCTTATACACCTCAATAAGATCATCTCTCATCCTCCCACGCTCCAAGGATCACAGTCCTAGCTTGCCCAACCTTTCCCTATAGCTCTGGCCCGCAAGTCCTGGCAACATCCTCGTAAATCTTCTCTACACTGTTTCCAGGTTAACAGAGGACAGACGGAAAAGGCCAAATTCAAAAAGTAAAAGGAAATTTATTGAAAGGCAAGAACCCTAGACTGAAGGGAGTTTGACTGACATGCTGAAATGAGATTACGTAAGATTAAGGTAAACGTCAAGATTTTAATTGAGAAGCAGTAGAGCGAAGGAACCGAAAACAAGTAAAAATAATGCTTGCCCATAGGAAATGTTTCACCTTCTGATATTCCCTCCATATTATCGCTGCACAGAGAAAAGCGCAGGGTTTTATCTGGTTTGCCGTGTAGTTTTCCATCCTCTACAGGCACTTCACCCTGGCCACTCTCAGCAAGCTGCATGCTCAACACCTGATCAAAATAGAGAAAGACGGCAAAATACATTTACAAAACCTACTTGGAAGTACTCAAGTCTATCGGCAAAAAATATTCTTAGCCTAAATGGTGTTTAATTACAGTTAGCAGACAGTTCAAATGTTTCTGCATAAAACTCACATTCCTCTGTTGTTTAAATTGCTATAATTATTTTTAAGTATGTTACATCATTTTAGATTTTCATATTACTATTGTTTATGAATTTAATACTAATTGAACTCATCACACACGAGCAAACTTAAACCATTCAGAAGTGTTGCAGGATGCATTTATGCTTCTGGATTGGTTCAACAGTGCACCTCAACGTGATGAAACAGATACACAGATCTGTATAAGTGTCTGAAACAGGTATCTGAAACAGATATGTATAAGTGTCCTGATCTTTGGTGCTTCCATTGTCAAGAATGAAACCAAACTATAGCAGTGACCATTAGATTGCAAACCTCTTTTTAATGCCCTCTACAAATTCAGTTTCATCATTCGCCACTCAGTTCATAATAATCCAGACGTTGCCACAAAATAATGCCAACTTCTGCTTTCCAAACTGGTTGGTGCAAGTTTAATAAGTTTATTAAAGATGAAAGAGTTGGCACACAGTAGTCTACTCCTACTCTTAATTTGTGCATGGAATAAAAAAAATCCCACAATGTGAACATGCACAGGGGAATTTTTCGAATGCCCCAATCAATATCACCAAAGCAGATAATTATTATTTATTCATTCAAAAGAAGGAGCCGTCATGAGGAATTATGGCATTTACTACCTCATTGCCTCCTCAGTTTAGGCGCAATTCGAGTTAACCACATTAGCATCTGGTGTCACAGAAGACACCCAACTTGTCACTTGTAACAAGGCTCAACAGGTGTTTAAAATACCACAATGGTTCAACCCCCACGTTTCCCACCCAACCCCAACCTGCTTCACCACGTGACTAGCTCTGGCTGATCTTCTAACTCAAACACCATTTTCCTACCCTATCCCCATATCCTTTGAATACTCGAAAATAAATCTCTCTATTTTGATTCAAGTCAATGATGAGGCCTCTCTATGGCTCTCGGAGGTAAAGAATTCCAAAGAGTCACCACTCACAGATTCCAGTTCTATGGGGCTTCCCCATTCTTTGAGTTTCTAACCCTTAGTTCTCATGGAAAGGTTCACAGCCCAAGAAAACATCTTCTCCGTCCTCTTAAAATGTTGTACTTCTCAATATAGCAAATAAAGGTCATCGTAGGATAACATTTAGGATCAATCTTCACTACACTCTCTGTACAGCAAGTACATTGTTTGTTTCAGTAAGGAGACAAATGTTCCACATAGTACTCCAAGTGAGTTCTTCACCAAGGCCCTATATAGGTTTAGTGCAAGATTTTTATACTCGGGTACTTGTTTAAATAAACATCAACATACTATTGTTGGTTCCAGCATACTATAGGCCTTCCTAAATTTCTACTGTGGCTGCGTGTTAACGTTCACTAACTTGTGTACAAGGACACCCATGTCTCAACATCTTCCAATCCCTCACCATTTGTATTATCCTAGCAAAGTGGATAACCTTGCACTGTCAAACATGGTACTCCATATGTACTGTTGTTGCCAACTAATTCCGTTTGCATATGAAATACAAGCGAATGTTCCACAGATATGAATGTCTCAGTAAAAATGTTAAATCTTCATATTCATAATAATTTTATAAACCTGAATGGAAAACTGCAGAAATGTAAATGCCAAACCCTTGGATATTTGTTTTAGCACATAAACTGAAGTTATCACCTGTAAATAAGAAGCCATTTGATCTAAAAGACTAGAGGATGAACTGCACAACAGCTACCGAAAGGGTTTAAACAACCAAATAGATTAGAATTTTTCAATCTAATTTTCTTCAAACACCCTCAAGCAACTTTTAAATTCCTTCACAATCGAAATTCAGTAGTGGTTGTTAAAGATGCATGTTAATAAAATAGCCACAAGGTGGTGCAAATCGCTTTTTTGCTACCACATGGATGGAACACGTCGCATTTTATTCTGCATTAATCAATGCACTTTTTATAAAAATTGGATGAAGGAAGAAGCTTTGGGTATTCGGAAGCAAAACATTGAACTGCTGAATTCTAAATTACAATAACAGCATTTGTAGGGGATGAGAACACAGCACTACAGTTCTGGGTAACACACATTAGACTAATAAATGTGTTAAAGTCACTCTGGTATGAATCTCATAGAAAATGCACAACCAGATTTAATATGCTTTTGCAAATTAATGTGCATCATAATCATTAACTTTAATATGTTATATTAAGAAATATCAGCAAGAATTCAAATTGTTCTAACAAATTGTTATTCAATGATGCAACAAGATACCAAAGAACCCTTCCGCCCCCAAATGAACAAAAAGTTTTGTGTCTTCAATCAACAGAGAAGTACACATCTGTGACTCATGAATTAAGTGAAATAATTGTGCTGTTTCTTATTTTTAAATGTGTTCTGCAAAACAAAGTTGTGGGTGGTGATGTGGGGAGATGATCCAAAAAGTGAATTTTAAAATTAAAGCGGGTCAGTTTTAAGGTTGTCAATCAAAATAACTCTGGTTGCATGACTGCAACAGCATTTAAAATTTTAGGACATGATTATAATGTTTTTTGTTTTTTTTTAAATCAGCAGTAATAGTTGTACTGTGTAACAATCTCTGTCACCGATTCAGAACAATCTACTTGACTGACCACAAAAATCATCAGATGGGGGAGCAGAATTAGGCCTTTTGGCTCAGAGTCTGCTCCACCATTCGATCATAGCCGAACTATTTTTTCCTCTCCACCCTTTTTTCCTGCCTTCACTCCATAGCCTTAGATGCCCTTGTAACATCAAGAACCAATCAATCTCCACTTTAAAAATACCCAGTGACGTGGCCTTCACGGCCATCTGCGGCAATGAATTTCACAGATTCACCACTTTCCGGCTGAAACAATTCCTCCTCAACTCCATTCTAAAGGTATGTCCTTTTATTCTGAGGCTGTGCCCTCTGGTCCAAGACTCTCCCAGTACTGGAACATCCTTTCACATCCACTCTTTCGAGGCCTTTCATTATTCGGTAGGTTTCAATGAGATTCCCCTTCATCCTACTAAAGTCAAGCAAGTACCAAAGCCAAATACCATAGTCAAAGGCTCATCATATGTTAACCCACCCATACTGGGATTATTCTCGTAAACTTCCTCTGGACCAGCACCAACGCCAGCACATCCTTCCTCAGATGTGGTGCATGAAGGAACCAGTATTAATTAACCATATTTACTCATTGCTTGGACACAGAAACTACAATTGAGGAACTCCTCTGCAATTTCTCCCAGCAAAACCTACCACTGAAGGTGCTAACTCATCAGAAACAAAAACAGAAAGTAGCACTGAAGCCCTATGTGCTTCTTGAAATCATTGTTTATCTTGAGACTGCAAACGTGGTATCACTAGTATTATGTAGAACAATGGTCCACTACATTCATGTATAAACGGATATTTTAGCAGCTTTACATCACATCCTACATAGCGTAACTGCTGTCTCAATGCTTAGACAATGCGTCTTCATCTTTTCAGTTGTAGATAATTTATTAACTCATACCTCTGAGTTTAATAAGCAGGTGCGCATCACATGTCAAGTAAAATAACATAATAATTATAATGCTAAAATACCCCTGATTTATTTTACTGGTAATAAATCTTGCATTCATTTGTTGTACCAAGAGTCTGATGCAGGACCTCCTCAGAATTTCTAATTCAAAATCTCTTTAAATCTTAGATATCTCTGAAATATATCGCAAAACTTTCCATTTTGAACCCAACTTTCTGATGATAAACATTTAATAAAGTTCCCCTCTCATAAATTTGAGTTGAAATTTATTTTTGAAAATCATTTCATTCAACTTACATTCAACGTGGATTTTCAAATGTTGATCTTTTGGCAAATGGACAAAATAATTAACAAAGATGGCATCGAATTGATAAAGGAATACAAGTTAACAAAGATTAGTTACAGACCAAGGTTTGTGAATTTATGGATGCCCAAGGATCACTTCTTTTTTCTAAAGAGGAAATTAAATAATTTTTGTATGATACTAAACTAAGTACTAAAATAAGCAAGTAAATAGACAATAGACAATAGGTGCAGGGGTAGGCCATTCGGCCCTTTGAGCCAGCATCACCATTCAATGTGATCATGGCTGATCATCCCCAATCAGAACCCCATTCCTGCCTTCTCCCCATTTCCTCTGACTCTGCTATCTTTAAAAGCCCTATCTAGCTCTCTTGAAAGTATCTAGAGAACCAGCCTTCACCGCCCTCTGAGGCAGAGAATTCCACAGACTCACAACTCTCTGTGAGAAGAAATATTCCCTCGTCTTCGTTCTAAATGTCTTACCCCTAAATATCGTGAAAACTGTCAGCACTTCTACAGATTATAAAAAAGGGGTTAACTAAAGTAAAAGTTATCCATATGCTTTTATTTCTTCCCTAAATTAGAACTGGGGAAGAAATAAAGAAAATGGATAAATGGCAGAGACACTCAATAATTATTGCATTGGTCCTCATGGTCTGCAAGTCCCTTGCACCTGTTCGCATAAATCCTATGGGCTTAAAGTAAGTAAGTGGCTGCAGAAAAGATGCACACCAGTTGGCCTAACAACATTTTTCGGTAAATTGCTGGAATCCATTATTACGGAGGCAACAGCAGGGCATTCGTACATTTTTTTCCAAGCATGGTTTGTGAAAGGGAGATTTTTTTTTATGAATTGCGGAGCAGGCTTGAACAACCAGCTGGCCTTGTTCTGGTCCTTTTGTTCGAATATTATTAGCCATAGGAACATTTTGTGAAAAATATGCAATTTTGTGGCTACAACAAAACTTGCTGAAGATGAGCTACCTTACAAGATGAGAGCAGACTAAAAATAGGCCCCTGTAAAACATGTTTTGACAAATCACTTCTTGGAGGAACAGATTACAGCGAGAACAAAAGTCAGGAAGGCATGTAGAATATTTAAATCTAGTAAATTAATCTGAATTCTTGAATGAGTTTTCAGCCCTCATGAGTACAACTAAAACCCAATCAATACAATTAAATCATTATCTAGGGATGAGAGATAATGGGTGGTGGGTGGAGCCTTTAACATTATTACACTAATCCTTTAAATTATGAAAAAGTTACCAATTATTTCACAGAACTTGACCATGACCCAGCAATTTCTCATCTATAAAAGCACAAAACTGTATGAGGTGACCTGCAGGGCTTAGAACCGTACCTCATTTTCAGACATCATCCCTGGCGTCATCTGAGAAGAAGTGCCCAGTGAAATGACCAACACTTCTTCAGGCTGCACTTCCTGCAAGGCCTCTTGTATTGTATTTTCGTGTTCCAAGTGTTCTTTTGCTTCATTTGTCCGGGTTCTATTTCTTCCAGCTACAAAATATTACATCCACAAATTGTCATTTTTCTTTTCAATTTTATTTCACCTTTTAGGTTGCAGACAGATTTAATTGAAATAGATTCCATTGAAAAATACTTCAATCTTGCACACAAAGGAAAGCAAACAGGACAACTCACAAGGTCAACACACACATCGTTACAGACCCTGTCTGCGTGAAGTAAAATATCACAATTGTTGGGCGTGAGGCCTTGGAGGATCTGAGCTTCCAAAAACCAAAGCAAGATGGTTGTCCTATAGCAAGAACTGAGACGGTAGATCTCCAGAGATCTTGTCCCCAAAACATTATGGACTTCATGCTCTCACAAGCTCCTTTGTGTGAGACAGACATTGCATTAAACTCAATTGAAATTCATTTGGAGTATATTTTTACAAATTTTAATGCAACATATAAAATATTGAATGTCACTTTACAATACTCAAGTCGATTTTGTTGTACAACTGGATTATGATTGATGAAATAGTACCAATAAATCTAAACAAAGTTCTAGTTCTGCTGCATTCAGAAAGCGGCAGGTACATTTCCTGTACTGCACCAGGCGCAATTAAAAATGAAGCATCATTTCAACAATTCTAACAGGAAAGCTATTGCCATTCCAGAGTTTGTGGCATAAATCAAATAATTTCCAGAACCTTCTATGCATGGAAGTGTTACCCACCAAATGGAGCTACAAGAGGAATGTGAGCAGTCAGATTTGTAGTCGAAGTATCCCAGGCGGTAATGGATGCTAATTGTTGTCCTGGGTGAGGGCAGCATTAAAGAAATGGAAATCAAATGCAGATTAATCACCTCATTAAAATTCACAGCAAGATTTTCCCCATGCTCTTATTTTTATTTTGCATCAAAATGGTAACCATACATTTCACTCTTGATTGATGGCAAAAAAAGGTTCTAAACATTTCCCAAACTGAGAACTTTTCCCAATCTTTAAAGGCTCAGCTGTAACAGCACATCAAACCAGCATAAATTCTCCAAGACCATGGTAACCACTGAATTTACCACGTCAAAAGTTAGGTAAGTAATGTTATGGCTCTTTGTCCAGTCAAAGAAAGAGAGTTCACTTCCTTTCAAGTGAATAAAATAATATGCCTGCAGTTAACAAATATAGTAGTCAGCACACAGGGATTGCAAGGATACAGATAATGTGCAGGCAGAGATTATTTTAAGTTGGCATCATGTTCAGCACAGACATTGTTTGCCAAAGGGCCTGTTTTTGTGCTGCACTGTAGAGCTGCTGACTCACAGCACCAGAGACACAGGATTCGATCCTGACCTTAGGTGCTGTCTGTGTGGAGTTTTCACATTCACTCTGTGACCGCGTGGGTTTCCACCAGGTGCTCCGGTTTCCTCCCACATCGTAAAGACGTTCGTGTTTTTGGTTAATTGGGCTCTGAAAATAACTCCTAGTGGGTGGGCAAAGTATGGATAAGAAAACGGGATAACATAAAACTCGTTTGAATGAGTAGTCAGCGTGGACTCAGTGGTTGAAGGGCCCGTTTCCTTGCTGTATCTCAAAACTGAACTAAACCAAATTAAACTAAACTAGACAGACCATGAAACTCAAATTTGTGAATGATGGAATCAGACAGCAATTCAGTATTCACAACAAGGGAAGAATTGTATTCCAAATGGACACTGTCACCAATAAGTTAGTGCAATTTTTAACTCAAAAGTATGGAGCAAATATGTTTTACTTACAAACACACTAATATTTTGTCAGGATCCATATTAATTTTAACTGATTTTGTCAAAAATGTTGCTTATACTATGCACAGAATAAATGTCTTAAAGATTGGAAGGAAACATATAAAGAAAGTGATTTGATCCCATCAATTATCTGAGCACTTTACGTAATCGAAACATAAAAATCAATCTATTAAACTTTGTCACGTGATCAAACATTGATATTGGATTTTTAAATGGAAATTAATATAAAACTAGGTATTCGCTTAATTAAAAGTCCTAATTTATATTCCACAGAAATGTAGTAGTATCGAACTGGTGTGAAGAATTGACAAAATAGATTGTTTGTCAATGGGAATTGTGTAACTGATGTTTCAGCTGACATAATATCCAAGACTAAATATAGAACTTGAAAAAAGATATTTAATTTCCCTTTTGATGTATTCATCAATAAAACAAAATTAAATTTGAATACTGAACCATGCTGATTTAGCTAAAATTAGCAATGCACCACTAATTTCACAGTCAGGCAGTGCAGCCCCTCTTAATCACTGGCTACCAAATCTCACTGGGAATTAAACAATCCCAGTGATGGATATTCACTCTCCAGGCCCAAAAAACATGTTAACCTCGGCGTTTTAGCACAGCAAAAGAAACCGTACAAGGTTCAAGATGTTTACTGTTAGATAGTACTAAATTCTAATTCCCATCATCTTAACATGGCCAAGAGAATAAATACGAGGAACAAATCACTTTCTTTGTGTGTAGGAAGGAAATGCAGATCTGGTATTCACCGAAGAAAGACACAGAATGCTGGAGTAACTCAACAGGACAGGCGGGTCACGTCCTGAAATGTCACCCATTCCTTCTCTCCAGAGATGTAGCCTGTCCTGCTGAGTTACTCCAGCATTTTATTTATCCGTGCTTTCTTCTAATCTTTAAAACATTATTTGTGCACGTGCACAAACATATTTTTGGCAGAAACAGTTGAAATCAACATGGATCTTGACAAAATAAAATCATATTTGGTAATAAAATATACTTGGTCCTTTTTCAGAATTGCAATAACTTATTGATGACAATGCCCATTTGGAATCAAATTCCTTACCTCCCCTTGTTATGAAAGTGGAATTACTGCCCGATTCCATTGTTTTCAAATTGGAGCTTCATGGTCAGTACATATTTACCACTTGTGTGCAGACTGCTATATTTGTTAACTATCTTGACATCTTGATCTAAATAGGACAGTCCATTCACTTGACCTGATGAAGTAAAACTAGATCAAGGTACCTGCAAAACATCATATACAGATGATGTCAACTAGTAAAAACAGTGTTAGGAGTTACAGAAGACAGAATGCACTGCACACCCTTGGTCCACGAAGGATGGCTTCCCAGAGCCTTTTCATTGCAACGGAGAACTTGTTTGCCTACAAATTATTGATATGTTTTCCTCGTTTGCAAGAATTGTACTTGTATTTTCGAAATCATTTGTACAATTATGTTCGAATTTACTTCTCATAATAAAATATGCTTTGTTTAAAATAATAACTGTGCTTAATCTGCTTAATTAGCTGGAAGTATCTGCTCCTTGGAGGGATGGGACCCACAGCTCAAAATACTAATTATTGACAGCTAAATCATTCAGAATAAAGACTAACGTATTTAAATAAATCTTTGAAAGATAGGTTGATTCAATATAATCTCCCTAAGGTGCGGGTACGAGAAAACACGTGTAACAGATAAGACTTAAGGTCTTGACTCAAATTTAGGACTCTCAAACGAGTACACGTTTCTGATTAGTGTGGATTAGATACAAATCAATGAATTGGGGAATGCTATTTGCATTATGTGGGCCAAATTAGTTATAACACAATTTCGATCAGTAACTAGAGTTCCATTTAAAAGTTACTTTGGAAATTGGTAACCAGGAAAAAAGCAATTTTTGAGAAAAACCTGTTTCCATGTAATCTCCCCTCAGTAATCAGACACCATCATCTCCTAAAAACAAAGGCTGTCAGTTTCACCGTGGAACTGTACTTGAGAAGCAATTGCTTCTATGGACACTTGCACTATGATACTCTATTAAACAATGTAACATATAGCATTTCGTACTTTAGCTTGCAGCAATAAAAATAATTAGAAAATTATTAGAAAAACTTTTTTTTTTGTTATTGTGAATTGGAACCTCTAGCCCCTAACTACTTTTCCATTATTCCCCATTGCCACGATTGTTTTCAGAATTTGATTTTCTATAACGTGACATTTCTTAGAAATGCAGCTATCGAGTTATGGCGGAATTACTCTTTATTTAACTAGCAATCCAAAGGTCTGAATAATAACTCCAGCAAAGAGTTCAAACTGTCAGACCATATGCTAGATTAAAGAAAATAATCCTGCTTTAAAAGAACTTATTTATTTTCAATTAAATCGACAATAAACTGAACGATGGTCATGTAATTATTTTGGCATAATAACATGATCTGAAGGATTTATTTTCAAAGTAAACCTCCCACCCTTGACGTGGTGCGTATGAACCCAAAAGCATGCAAATGTGATTGGTACTCCAACCACTCTCCAAAATGGTAGTCAGAGCATTGAGTCTGGTGTAATGAATGGTGACCTTGTCAGTGTTCCACAGATCACAAAAATGGTTGTTTGATGAAATAAAACCAGGTTCAGCTGTGCAGATCTCAAAGGAATAGTCTGCAAACTCACTGTCAAGGCTGATGCATAATAAATAACCACTTGGATGGGGTGCTGGAGAGTTTTCATGGTAACTCTTATAAAATTAAAGTCCCTTTGGCCTGGAAAAGTAAAACAAGTTACCTTGGCAGCTAGATGGGGTGGATGTGAAATTAGATGAGGCATTAAGGGTAATTTAATTTCAATACTAGGAGTATGTTAAAAACCAACTTAATATAAATTTAGATAAATATTACAGCTAGAGTACATTAATTTACTTGTCTCAAACCGGTGAATTCATAAATATCAACAAGCAAAAGTGATGTATTTCTTATCAGTGGAAGCACCAATTAAAATTCTCAGTTCTAGTCTCCAGTCTTAATGGCAGCATAGCGGACAGTTAAGTATATTTAAGATTACAGCGGGGTCAAGATCAACTAGGAAAATGGGAGACAGATTGGCAGAGTGAAACTTAATACAGACAAGTGGAAGGTGCTGCATTTTGGTAAATTAAACAGTTCACACAGTAAAAGGCAGGACCCTGGAGAGTATAGTAGGACCGACATGTGGGTGTACAATTCCTAGTTCCCTGACAGTGGCGACACAAGTAGACATGGTGGTGAAGAAGGCATTTGGCACACTTTCCTTCTTTGACCAGGGCATTGAGTACAAGAGTTGGAATGTTACGTTACAATGTGCACGACATTTGTGAGACCATACGTGTATTATGTGCAGTTCTATTTTATAGAGGTATATAAAATCATGATAGGTGTAAATTTGATGAATGGTCACAGACCTTTACCCAGTGTTGGGCAACAAAGAGCCAATTTCCGTGCTTTATAACTCCATGAATTTACAGCAAAATAAGGTTCTTACAACCTAAAATGAACAATGTTTTCCGTATTACTAGAACTCTGTGCCATTTTACTTGCAAAGATGTAATCAAAAGTGGAGTTATTAGCACGGGGAGGTGAAGAACACACAAAAGTAATATCAAGTAAGAGTTGTCGACCTGATTCCCGAAACCAGAAATTAAGTCGCATTAACAATATTGTTTAATTATTGTTTGAGCTCTACTTCAACAATTGCATGCGATACTGTCTTGAACTCATGAAGTATACAATGTTCCTTGCAGTTTAGTATATTCACAAAAAAAAAGGCAAAATCCTACAACATAATACAAAGTAGAATGTTTAATTTCTCATTTAAGTTTTTTTTCCAGAATTATTGATAGAATTAACAAATGCAGTTGCATCTCCTACCTATTTGCAGTCGATTTTTTTTATTGGCTGGAGTAGTTGCAGGAGACAACTGGGGTGTGCTGGAGGGAGTCAACTCAAGACTATTGCTCTTCCCTGTTCTGTGAAGTGGAACGTTAATGATAAGGTTCTCCAGAGCCATTCTGTCCTCTTCCCTTAGCAACTCCCCCGGCATTACATGTCGTGCAAAGGTAATCTATGTACAAATTAAATAGGCACAGTTTAAATTTTGTCAATGAAAACCTACGTAACAGCAAACCTTTAAGATTTAAGCAAACCTTTTAAGATTCTGCAGCTGAAAGAAACTTCAAAGTAAATTTGTGAAGAAAAGTTTGTTGGCAACATTATAGATTTCTTAGCTTTTCACCACGGACAACTTTTTGTCTGAGGTTTCTTGTGCCACATTGTCTTCAAACTCAAAGATTACATAACAGCCTACTCTCACTCCTACCGATCTTACATATCAACAGGATAAATGTATAAACTATCCCATTTCCATACGTCCCTCAGCGCCAGCCTCCAGAAGTGAGCCCAGCATTCAAAGCAATACTCCAAATGATTCTGGATAACATCGCAAGCTAATGCAGCTCTGGATAAACTAGTGGAGATGCTGCCTGGGTCTTGCTGAGTTACTCCAGCATTTTGTGTCTATCATTAATTTAAACCAGCAACTGTACATGGATAAACTGGAATGGTACTCAAATTGTTGGCTGATATTGCTCCAAAACTCTCAACATAATTTAACTGTATGAGTATCTTGGCTCAATCGCTCTTTCATTATGCTTTAAAACAGCAAAGTCAAACCTCAAAATTGCACAAAATACATTACTCGTAATGTAGTTTCTCCAGCATTTTTGTCTACCTTCAATTTTCCAGCATTTGCAGTTCTTTCTTAAACATGACTTGTTATATTTGTGCCCACATAATCCATGCCAACTTTTATAACCAGCACAATTATGCTCCAACACCCCTTCATCAAACTCTCAGCAAACCTGTGTTTTTTTGCCTTCTTTCTTCCAAAAGCCTGCAAGAATGCAGCCGCTCACTTGATAAAAGTTCTAAATTGAAATAGTCAGCCTTCAACTTCATTTAACTGCTTACTCAGCTCTGCAGTGCTGTCTGCTGGCGATATTAACCATGGCTGCCTGCCAATACAACACTGAATTTAAACTGTCTAAATGAAGTGACATCATTGCATAATCACAAGATTATGTTGGAAAGACAAATTCACACTTGTCCCTGTCTAAATTCAATATCTTGCTCACTGATAAAAAAAGAATAGAATGCAGGAATACCTATAAAACCATTCGGTACAGCAATTGGCTGAAACAATGAAGCTTATGGTGTTGAAAAGAAATTGGGTCACAGATGAACAAAGCCATAAAAGGTACTCAGTTATAGGTTCCCTGTGCAATACCAATTTACATCTGTCGATGAGCAATTTATATTCTAATAGATGCCAAATGAAAATAGGAAAGGTTTTGTAAGAGTGAGCTTACCAAGTTTAAAAGCTGATTGTGTGTCATGTAGACCACAGTTCTGCTGAGTCCTTCCAGCAAATTCACTGAGGACATGGGAGGGGTTTCCACTGTACGTCCTCCAATTATGATATCCAAAAAAGCTGCAACACAACTCTAAAAAAAGATGAATCAAAATACGTCACATGTTTGCAAGTCACGAGATAGAAACCAAACCAAAGCAGGTCACACTTTTCTGTAACATACAGTCCCCACTGTTTACTATTGGCGCATTTGCCCAAGCACAAATGTTCTGCTTTCTAACCTGGATAGCACGGTGTTGCAGCATTAATAGTTAAGTGGCGGCTGAGCAACATCTGAGGTTCTCTCACGATAAGGACTGCCACAGACGACATGGCTGTTGTGTCGTTGGTTCTCTTCTAATACTTTCCCGTGCTAGCCAATGGTACGCTTACCTTCATTGCAAGGAGCACTGAATATCCGAGCCAAGAAGTCATGGTGCAGCTCAACAGGACTTTGGTTAGGCTGCATTCAGGGTATTGCATCCAGTTCTGGTTGCTCCATTGTAGGAAAGATGTGGAGACTTTGGAGAGAGTGCAGAGGAAGTTTACCAAAACGCTGCCTGGATTAGAGGAATTCAGCTTCTGGGAGAGGTTGGATAGATTTGTTTTGCTTCACCTGGAATGTCAGAAGTTCTGGGGAGACTTGATAGAAGTATATAAAATGATGAGATGCAGAGATTGGATAGACAGTCAGAACCTTTCTACCAGGGTGGAAATGTCTGACACTAGAGGGCATAGCTATAAGGTGAGAGGGGAAAACGTTTAATGCAGATGTGTGGGGCAAATTTTTTTTGCACAGAGTGGGTGCCTGGGTCTCATTGCCGTGGTGGTGGTGATAAAGGCAGAAGGGATAGTGACGTTTAAGAGGCTTTGAGATGTACATGGAAATGTAAGGAAGAGAGGGAGTTGAGATATGTTTAACTTGGCATCATGTTTGGCACAAACATTGTGAGCCGAAGGGCCTTCAAGGTGATTGCTGGGAATCAGCTTTATTGATTTTCATGTGGGATTCAAGTCTGTAACCTGTTTGAACACTCTTCTTTGTCAAACAAATTATTTGGAAAATTAACTAAACAAATGATACCACAAGGTATTGTCAGTAGGCAATGTAACAGTGAACCATTTCTAGGAATAATTACTTGCGCTGTTATGCAAGTTTTGGTACTGAATATCCATCCAATGATATGAAAAATTAAAATGACAACTGTCCTCATAATATATGCATGAGGTGTTGTTTAATAACTTATTCTCGTCTTCCTTGTTTCAATGGGATACAATCTTGTGGGTAAGGCATGTTCTACCTTCTTCAGGCGATATATCTTGCAACTTTGAAAGATTAAAGGTCATTTTGTGTTGGTGTACTCAATGCTAATTACTTGGTAGAACTGCCCATAGTTCTTTCTTGGCAGAGAAGAAGTGTTACACCAGTTACATAATGCTAATTTATTAATGGGTTCAACAATATGCTATTGTTGCCCATAAGTCTTGCCCATAATTATCTTCTGGGATTCTATCAATGCTGCTCCAACTATGCTCCTTTGATTTGAATAGCCTAATTCTCTGGAGATTGTACTATTTTACACAACTTGGCCAGTGCCGAAAAAAAAAATTGCTGAAGTCATGTCCTCCACGCTCATACTCATTAAGAACTAAAATTAGATTGAATAAACTAATTTTGCATACAAGAGAGTCTTTCACCTCACCAGTCTTGGCTGGACTTGACCCAAGGCGAGAGAAGTAGATATCCCTGTCACAACTGTGGCATTTTTATTTATTGTATAACATTGACAAGTGGAAAGCATAATTCCAGCAATTCGTTTTCATAGTAGACTTTACAAGTTCAGAGTTAAGTTGGGTCTCAAAAATCATAACACATTTGCTAACTGATATTGACACCCTAAATGTTACCAGTGGTAAGAATCAGTAGTAGACACAGTTTTCCTTAGGAACACCTCCAATTAAGGAATTAGATTTGGTCAAACACTGGTAACTGTTTGGGCCAAGAATTCGTTGGGTAATTGCTGGTAATGTCTTAATAATGAAGGTCTACATGCTGTCCTCAATATGCCCAGGAAGAAAAGACTGCATTGTAATAGAAATGTGTGTCCAAATCTGCACTCAACAAATTCTAACCAAGTAAAAGTATTTCTTATATTCTCATGGATACATCAGGACTGCTCAAAAGTCCAGTTCCTTATCTGCAATTATATTTTTAAATAGTAGGAACGACAGCATAACAAACAATACAAACAAGATCAAATATGATCCAAAATGTCAGAAACAATAATGCCCATGACCCAAAGAGTGAATGACAGAGGTAGTTAATTAGCTTTGCCGCAGGTTATTGAAATTGCAAAACTTCACCTTTTTTTGATGAACTGTGCAGTTGATCTCTACTTTAACTTCATCTCGTATCTGAAATTCAACTTTGCCTTGCCTTCCCTGCTTCATTGTTTCTTAGATCTAATGCTTCCCTTCTTGGTTCCCTCAATATTATTTTACTTGCTCATTTATCAAGAATCTTCAACTAGTTCCAACCAAGATGATGGAAAACACTGCAATTAATACTTAGTAACCACTCCACATCACAATTATCCGCTATGGTCATGCTAGGCTGTCAAAAATCACATTTATCCAAGCATTAAATATGTTGTAAATTTATTCATCACATGCTCTTATCAAATCTGTTCTACCCAAATCATTTCCAAGGTGTAGATCATCATCAGACATAGCAATCCAAAATGATTCAGTATCTTTCCAGCTCACTGACAGAGTCATCACATGTCATGATGAATGAGAAAATGACTCAATTACTTAAAACCTCTTCTGCAAAATCAGAATACACTTCATTTTCTATCAGCTGTCAGATTAAAAGTATACAATACTTTATGATGAATACAATACATAATGCTGAAAAACAAAGCATGAAACAATTTGGGGCGAATAAATCAAAACTGGATCTCAACCAGTACCACTCAGTTCAGCTTCCCTGATGTAATAGCTTCATAATGCAATAACATTTCATCTCTTTCTTGCAACTTTTATCTATTAAATCTCAGTAACATAGTGTAACTTACTTTATCAAATTTGCAAAGACTGTTCTTGAGTCGTGGATCTGCTTCCTCACTTCCAGTCATTGCTAACTGCTGTAAGAGTTGGCCCACCTAAAGCAAAAATGAAAACAAACAGAACATTTGCATAGTGCAGTATAAAAGCCTGTCTATAGTTGTATTCCATACACATTCAATGGAAAATACATTTCACAGGGACAAAGAAATGAATGTGATTGATTTGGTGACACAATAAACAGTAGATGTCAGAATCTGGAGCCACAAACAAGTCTGAAGAAGGGTCTCAACCCGAAACGTCACCAATTCCTTCGCTCCATAGATGCTGCCTCACCTGCTGTGTTTCTCCAATATTTTGGCTAACCAACAACCTACTGGAGGTAGGCCACAGTGGACAGTAACTAGTGGGCCAAACAGCATCTGTGGGTGGAGAGGAATTGTCAACTTTTCAAATCAAATCCAGTCCAGATCTGAAATGTGATTTTTTGGGGTAGAATATATTCACAAGCAGTCGCCCCAATAGTAATCCAGGATATGAATAACAAGGGCAACATTGTCGCAACAATATAGTAGAATGGATGAGGGGAAAATTAAACTAAACTTTTTTTCTGCCAATTGTGTGGCAGCTATCAGAGTAGTGAATCTTTGATATTTTCTATCCAAGAAGCAATCCACCTTGGTCAACATCTGACAAGGTGCTACATAACAACAGTTTCAGTCATTTATAAACTTGCGAGACGCATCGATTAAGGATTGGTTTATGGGCAGAACAGGAATGAAGTCATTCGCAGGTTAACACGGTGACACCTCATTTGGAGCACTGAATACAGTTTTAGTCCTGTCGCATCACTTGACACAAAGACACACTTAGGTGGGACACACTACAATGCATTTTCCAGAATGATTCCGGAATGAGGAGGTTGTTTTAGGAAGGTTAAGTTAAGTGAATGCTGCAGGTTAGAATGAGGCAATTGAAACGTACAAGATTCCGAAAGGCATTTGATCAGGTGGATACCAAGAGGCTGTTTTCTTCTTTTAATTCATGTCTATTCAGTTATCAATTGTCTTTCCTTGTGGAGAGTATTTTACAACACTAATTCCTGTAGGAAGTGTGGTCGTTTGTAATCCAATAACAAATTGTAATTGTAGTAGTTTTAGAAAGGGAAATAAAGAGCAAGGAACTTTAGAAATGAAAAATAAATAAAACTCAAAATGCTGTAATCTGAAACCAAAGCAGAACAAGTTTGAAAGTCAAGTAACATCTGTTGGAAAATTAGAAAACTCAGAATTATTTTGATAAATGGCCCATGAGCGCCAATTCTCCCACAGAACAATGTTTACATTTCAAAACAATCACGTTTAATGAAACCAAGGACACACGAGCAGAAACATCACGATGAACTTTTAATTAATTTCACACAGTTGTGTGACTTTGGTGTGCTGATCATGATCATTCAGAGGCTAAACCAAGCATTGCAAATTAAACAAGGCAAACAAAAATGCATTGTTCAAATACACACAGAGGTATATAAGTATATAACTATATTACTAAGTTAAGTATTTAAAGTCAAATATTTATTTTGTCTTACTTGAACATTCAAAACAAGAGCTTCCAAGAATTTCAAATCAAGAGTTTGGAAACAAAATGAATGCTACTGAAGACTACTTTGAATACAGCACAATACTAAACCTCCCAAAAATCGATCCAAATTTTATAAAAGGGATAAAAAAATCATTTTTGTGAATCCTCCATAAAGTCCTTCATGGTAGGCTGATCCATACGATTAAGATGTATGGGATTCACGATGACTTGTTTGTATGGATTCAGAACTGGCTCATTCACACAGGGTACCGATGGAAGGCAAATATTCTGGCTAGACGTCTGTGACCAGCTGGGACTTCTGCTATTTGTGATATATATATATATATATGTTTAAATGTTTAAATTTATTCTGGATAACCCCTTGAGATGGACAGTCATCTAGTTTTCGAGGGGGTCCAACATAGAACATACAGGACAAGACATAACATACATAGCATACATAGAGGCTCTCATTGACCCACCTACCCACACACCAATCCCAAAACCCCTCCATCCCCATATTATTTCATAGTATTGTGACATAATACAATATAAGACCTTGTTACACTATGCAATACAATAATACATAAGTGTACTGGCCATGCATATATAATAGCTATGACAAATGATCACACACAGAGCAAGCTAGATAAAGGAACTCGAAGACTCTAATACTAGAAACTAGGTACATGGTTTTATAAGTAAGGGTAAAAGTGTATTTTTAAATAGACGAAATGAGCTAATAGTTCTTATGGTACTAGGCAGAGTGTTCCAGTCAGAAGGAGCTTTGAATTTAAATGCACATCTCCCAATTTCTTTGTTAGTTCTTGGAATGAGAAAGAAGGGTTGCTGAATATGTCTTAGTGAATATGAGGGTATGTATGGTAATAGGTCTTGTTTTAAATAAGAAGGGTAATTGAGATGGATGCATTTAAAGATGAACTGGAACCAGTGGTAGCATCTTCGAGCGTGGGGGGGAAACCAGTTTAGAGTTGTGTACATAGAACAGTGGTGAGTTAGATATGGACACCTTAAAATAAATCTGCAGAGACTATTATAAACTACATTGAGGGGTTGAAGATGTGTATCAAATGTATTCTGATAGACAATATCAGCATAATCCAGTGTCGGTAGTAGTAGTTGAGAAACAATTCTTTTTCTCATCTGAAAGGTGAAACAATTTATATGGCGGTAAAGAATAGCTAGATTACAGCTGAGTTTTTTAGTAATCGTCTCAATATGCTGCGTAAATGAAAGCGTTGGGTCGAGCCAAACACCAAGATATTTGAAGTTCAATACTTGTTCTAATGGTGATCCTTCATTAAATGATATAGTCAGATCGACAGAATTACCAAGGCCTTGTCTGGTACCAAATAACATACTGCATGATTTATTTTTATTTAAAATTAATTTGTTAAATAATAGCCATTTCTGAACAGAAGTAAGATCTGATTGAAGGGATCTTTCAATTTCAGACTTGTTAGTACTAGATGTATATAGCACTGCATCATCAGCATATAGTTGTATTTGACAGTCAGAACAAATATTAGGGAGGTCGTTTATGAAAATAGAGAAGAGGAGTGGTCCCAAAGACGAACCTTGCGGGACCCCCTTCTCAACAATTAAGGAATTGGATTGACTTCCATTAAAGGTAACACATTGGCGTCTGTTATGAAGGTATGAGTTAAACCACAGTAGGTTATTTTGAGAAAGACCAATTGAGTAAAGTTTATCAAGCAGTAGGTAGTGGTCAACAACATCAAAGGCCTTGGTTAAATCAAGAAAGATGGCACCGGTGAGTTTACCATCCTCAGAAGCAGAGAACACATCGCTGGTGAGTTTTAACAGAGCTGTAGTTGTGGAGTGATTAGGTCTGAACCCAGACTGGCATGGAGATAGAATGTTGAAAGTTGAGACATAATGTGATAGCTGGTTGAACACTAGTTTCTCGAGGATTTTAGCCACCGAGTTGATAATTGAGATGGGGCGGTATTTGTTAATATCGTGTGGGTCACCTCCCTTATGTAGTGGAGTAACATTGGCACACTTCCATGCGAGAGGGAGGGTACAAGTTGAGAAGGACAAATTAAACAGGTCGCATAGTGGTTACATTAGAATATTAGCTCCTAACTTAATGAATTTGGTCTCAATACCAGCTGGTCCAGATCCACAATCATCCTTTAATTCATTAATAGCATGTTGAACGTCAACAGGTTTTATTTTTTGAAAAGAAAAAGAGCTTCTACATTTACTTCCAGGTCATATAAATGACCTGGAAGTAAATGTAGATGGGTTGGTGATATAGATCTACAAAAATTGGTGAAGAAATGGCAGTTGTAGTTTAACTTGAGGTGATCCTTTTCGGAAAGTTGAATGTAAGGAGAGAGTAAACTGTTGATAACAGCATTGGTGTGCAAAAGGATCTTGCAGCCCATTTTCATATCTCACTTAAGGTGGCAGCACAATTACATAGGGTGGTAAAGAAGCCATATGGGATGCTTGCCGTCATTGTTAGAAGTATTGAATACAAGAGTCAGGAAGTCATGATGCAACTATTGGACTTTGGTAAGGCTGCATTTGGACTATTGCGTGCAATTCATGGTCACCGCATTACAGGAAAGATGTGGAGGCTTTGGAGAGGGTGCAGAGGAGGTTTAACACAATGCTGCCTGGATTAAAGAGTTTCAGCTACAGGGAGGGGTTGGATAGACGGACTGTTTTTTCTGGAATATCGGAGTCTTGATAGAAGTATATAAAGTGATGAGAGCCATAGACTGGGGCAGACAGTCAGAAACATTGTTCCCCAGGGTGGAAATGTCCATCACGGGAGGGCATAGTTATACGGCAAGAGGAAAGTTTAATGGTTAATGGGACCGGTTTATTTTTTATTTTTTACACACAGTAATAGAGGCTTGGAATGCATTGCCAGGTTGGTGGTGGAGGCAGATATGAGAGTGATGTTTAAAGTATAATGATTAGATAGGCACAAGGAAGTGCAGGAATAGAGGGTTATGGCTCATGTACAGGCAGATTAAATCAATTTAACTTGGTATTGAGTTCAGCACAAACATTGTAGGCCAAAGGACCCGTTCCTGTGCTGTACTGTTCTATGTTTTATGATACATTGTTGAACTTCATGTTGTAATGAAATTGGTAATTTTTAAACTGATACCTGCAGGGTTAGTTCTTTTCTAATTTCCCTTCCAATTTTCTGTTGGTGGGGTGGAAGCATGCACTTCATTTGGATAATCTTACATTTGTTTTTATTCATGTGTTTTGCTTGATGGAATAATAATTTGCATCCAAAGAATGTTATTTAAGTTTCCTCATTGTGGCAAGACCTTTTCTTTCCTCTAACTACTGAATAGTGATTTCACTTTTCAGTTCATTTCTGGAGATTCCAATTAAAATGTAAACTCGTCATTCCTTTGCAGACTGACTATCATTTTCGGTTACCATTCCAGATTTCCAGAAATTGGAGCTTTTCCTATGTGAAAGCATATTGTTCCCATCAGAATCTGTTAGCCCATGCAGTAAAGCTTCCTCTTTGCACCACCATCAAAGATATAGATGACTGTATTTTGTTCAGTTTACTTTCAATATGCCGAAATATAGAAATAAATAGCAAGAAGGATGCTGTTTCAGCTCGAGGCTTTAGCCTTCCTCTTCCTACTTGATCTTAAAAGTTATACTGCAACATGTTATTTTCCTAAAGTACTATCAAATGTCAGCACCATTAGCTCTAAATCCTGAAAAACATTGGACAGACCCTCATTCAATGATAGAAATGAACTAACATCCACTCTGTGTGACAAATGACATTGAAGCTTTCATCACAAACTTCCAGGCAATGGGAAACCCCGACACAAAGAGCACACTACACTGTACATCGGGGCAACAAATTGGCCACATCACAGTAGTATTGCATTATACTACGGTGAGAAATCACACAACAACATGGCACAAGCACAGCACAGGAACCAGCCCTTTGGTCCACGTCTGTGCCAACAATGCATCTAAACTAAAGCCATCTGCCTGCACACTTTCCGTGTCCCTCAACTCCCAGCCTGTTAAAACACTTCTGTCTAAACGCTCTACTGCTTTTTCATGTTGGCATTGCATTTGCCTCCGCTTGCAACATGTTGCAGGCACCTCTCTCTCTTGGTATTAAAAAAAGTTGCAAATCTGCTTTAATCTTTCCTTCCCTCACCTTACATTTCTGCCCTAAGTACCTGTTAGTATTTGACATTTTGACCCTCGGAAACAGACAAAACTATTTATCCTATTTATGTCCTATAACTTTAAATATGTCTATCAGGTCGCCCTCGGCCTCTGACACTCCAGAGAAAACAATCCAAGTTGGACCAAAGCTAACTTATAATTAATACACTTCAATCTAGGCAACATCTCGGTGAACTACTTCTGTACTCACGTCAAAGTCTTCACAGCCTTTCTACGTTGTGGCAAAATGAACTGCAAACAACACTCCAAATGTGGCCCAACCAAAGCATTATACAGCTGCTTGCCAACTTTAATACTCAGTGCCCCGACCAATGAAACCATGCATGCCATATGTCTTCCTTACCACCATGTCCGCTTGACAGTTTCAGGGAGCTATGGACTTCCAAGGATCCTGACATTTACTGTCCACCTCTTCTTGCATTTGATTCCCAAATTGCATTACCTCACCCGTGTCCAGATTAAACTCCATCTGCCCAATCTCCATCTTGTTCAGCCAAAATTTCCAACTGATTGATATAGTGGTGTTTGCTTCCTTACAATATAAAATTCCACCAATTTCTGTGTAATCTGCAGACCTATTAATGAGACCACCTACATTTTCATGCAAATTAACATATACATGCAAACAACAGAGGCCCCACACTGGTCACAGATTTTTTTTAGTCAAAAAAAACCTTTCTATTCATATATGTTCCTGATTCTAGCATCTACAGTCTCGTTTCCTCCATCACTATCATCTGTCTTCTTGGATCAGGTCAATTTTGGGCCCAATTTGCTAACCATAGTGATCTTATGTGATTTAATCTTCTGGATCAGCCTAATGCGAGAGATCTTGACAAATGCTTTACTAAAGGCCTTGTAAACAACATCCACTGCCTTACCAACCATCTTTGCACAAAACAAAGTCAAACCCCTGGCAATTATTCCGGTAAGAAATCGTGTCTCACAAATCTGATTGAGTTTGTTGAAGACTGACCAAAAAGGTCGATGAGGGCAGAGCTGTAGATGTTGTAATATATGGATTTCAGCAAAGCATTTGACAAGGTTCCACATGGTAGGCTGCTCTGGAAGGTTAGATCACATGGGATCCAAGGAGAGATAGCTGAATGGATAGAAAATTGGCTTCATGGAAGGAAGCAGAGGGCACTGGTGGATGGTTGCTTCTCAGACTGGAGGCCTGTGACTAGTGATGTGTCTCAGGGTTCGGTGCTGGGCCCATTACCTTTTGTCATCTATATTAATGATTTGGATGATAACATACACAGCAAGATTAGCCAGTTTGTAGATGATACTAAAGTGGGTAGTTTTGCAGATAGTGAAGATGGTTGTGAAAAATTGCAGCAGGATCTTGATTGATTGGCCAGGTGGGCTGAAGAATGGTTGATGGAATTTAATGCAGAGAAATGAGAGGTGTTGGATTTTCGGAAGTCTAACATGGGCAGGATCTACACAGTGAATGGTGGGACTCTGGGTAATGTTGTAGAACAGAAGGATCTAAGAGTGCAGATGCATGGTTCCTTGAAGGTAGAGTAGCAGGTAGACGGTTAGTCAAAAAGGCTTTTGGCACATTGACCTTCATCAGTTAGAGTATTGAGTACGGAAGTTGGGAGGTCATGTTTCAGTTGTACAAGACGTTGGTGAGGCCTCATTTAGAATATGGTGTTCAGTTCTGGGCACCGTTTTATAGGAAAGATGTTGTCAAGCTGCAAAGAGTACAGAGAAGATTTATGAGGATGTTGCCAGGACTAGAGGGTCTGAGCTATAGGGAGATGTTGAGTGGGCTGGGACTCTATTCCGTGGAGAGCGAGGATGAGCAGTGATCTTATTGAGGTGTATAAGATAATGAGAGGAATAGATCGGGTAGAGGCACAGAGTCGCTTACCCAGAGTAGGTGAATCGAGGACCAGAGGACATAGGTTTAAGGTGAAGGAAAAGATTTAATAGGAAACTGAGGGGTAATTTTTTCACACAAAAGGTGGTGGGTATATGGAACAAGCTGCCAGAGGAGGTAGTTGAGGCATGGACTATCCCAACATTTAACATTTACAACCTAGGAGGCCATTTGCACTGCTAAGTCTATGTCAGCTCTCAGACCGATACCATGAATCCCACAGCCCCACCCAATCTCACCTCAACAGTGCTGACTAGGTTTCTGCCTTGCCCATCAATTCCAACCTGGTCCAGTGAGAAGTACGAGGAAGTGTCTTAAAGTAGAGTTTTGACCTCCGAGATACCAGTCGGTTTGCCAAACCACAACAGCACCACCCTTGTCAGATTTGGTAATGTTGTTTGGGCTGTTGAGCAGATGGTGGAAGTTCAGAGGATGAGTAATTATAGGGAGTATACAAGACTGTGCACAGAAGATGCAAGACATGTCAAAAGCGGAATGAAGGTTGAGAGAGATGAGCAAGGTGGAATACTGGTCAGGACTGTTCCGAGTGACTTCATATGCCTGAACCAATTTATTTTATGCTTCGTCACTATGTTGCGATGGTATATTCACATTCACTCATGAAAACAGCCAATAATAACTATAAAAAAATATCCAACAGTAAATAAAGATTGACAAATATGGTTATAAACTTCAATAGAACAATGCCAAACTCTAACAAAATGTTTGCAGCACAGTGGGGCAGCGGTAGAACTGTTGCCTCACAGAGCCAGAGACCTGGGTTCAATCCCGACTATGGATGCGGTCTATAAGGAGCTTGTACATTCTCCTTCTGACCTCCTGGGTTTTATTCCAGGGCTCCACTGACCTCCTGCAGTCCAAAGACGGGCTGGTTTGTAGGTAAATTGGCTTCCGTAAAGTACTCCTTAATATAACATCATATTTCAAACACACGGATGAGAACCTCACTGGCACATAAAACAGAAAGCCTTTTATTCAGGATTTCCGCCAATTAATGATCCAAAGCATTGCTCCAATGTTGTTTTACATAAATACATCAAGATCGAATTCCAGCTTCATTGCTGAGAATTTTAAAAATATTGAAGAGCAAACAAATAAATCTTGACAATTTACTTAAAAAGTAAAAGATAAACTTACCTGCATCAAATTGAATCTTGCCACTTCATTAATTGGAGCATCTGAAATTATCCCATACTGCTCTGGATTCACAATTGCAGGGCAAATGAAGTAGGCAAGTAATAGGTCAGTGCACATGGCCTTCACCTCCCCAATATCCAGCCCTTCCATGCAAGACAAGGTTTTGTACATTTGTGATACAATCCAACGCAAGCTATGTGGAAAACAGTAAGTATTCTGTTTGAGATATCCAATAAATTTGTTCACCAGAGCCACTAGCTTTGCTTCATTGCTCTCTACCATCTCTTGAACCTTCCGCCTGAACTGCTCTGTTCCCTTTTCCCCAAAGAGCTTCTCCTGTTGCGCTGGAGTAAACCTTTCAATGAGCTTATTTGGATCGGTTTCCAAGTGATCCTCATCTTCAACAAGGAGCAACATTATGGGTTCATGTAAAGTTGCTGTGAGGAAAAGCTTTGCAGAGTACAGCCCCTCCGAAAAAAGTTTGAACAGAATGCTGAAAGTACAAGCACCTTTCCGGAGCAACCGCCGAGGATTGTCACTTTCCTTCAGTTCAAATTCAATCAGGTAACGCAATACTTGGAGAAGGTAGCTCTCATCTTCTTGCATTATGCAGTTACCGTAAAGGGCAGTAAACACTGTAAGGATGACGCCGTGCGTGCTCTCATGATTAACCTTCTCCCCAGCAACTAGACAAGAGGCGACGAGACTTGGGTTCTCTCGAAGCCGATTTAAAAATTCACCGTACAGTGTCTCTTGGAATCCCAGCTGTTTGTAGCCGTCCACGAACTGTGTATCCTCCAACATCTTGGCATGTTTGCAGCATTCTGCTGGTGATGCTTCGACACTGGAAAAAAAACCGTAAAAGTCAATATTCTGAAAATAGGCAATATCAGCATTGCCAGCTAAAAAAGCTAATATCAAAAGTTGAGTTCCCTTCCACCAGCAGTGTGATCACCCAACTTGAGCATTGTATTGTGTTCAATGTGGGTTTGCTGCAATCACAGCAATAACAAGTCCTCAGGCTCAGGTTAAGTTTTAAATGTTATTCTTCAGCTCCTCTACAATCATTAGAGTAACTGCTGTACATGACAACCAGAACGCATTTTCATACAAAGTTGGAATTTATTGAGTTATAGCTCCAGTTATGCTCTTTCAGGCATGAATATTCCCTTTCTCTCATCACTGGCAACTGTAGTGTCTAGAGCTAACAAAGTGAACACTATGCACCAAATACTAAACATTGTGCACAAAATCTGTTTAGCATACCTTCGCACTCCATCAAACCATCACAAAGTCATTAAAAATAATTCTCTGTATGTGTCATAGCCATACAGCAAGGAAAAATACAATTTGGCCCAACGCATCCATATTGTCCAAGAAACCAATCTAAGATAGCTGCATATGCTATTACACATCACAGTAATGTTCTTTGTAATCACTCAATAATACTTCTTGCTGTCCCAGTATGGTAATCAATTAAAATTTCAAAATGGATGCCACTATCCTTTCTTGTACTTTTAAATGCGTGAACAGCCATCAAATCACTGCAAAGCCGCTCGCTAGCCAACTGACCTCTGAATAGGAGTCAGCCATTTGGATCTTAAAACCTATCCCACCATTCATTAGATGAGGCGGAACTTTGACCTCAGCACCATTCACCAGCACAATCCCCAGATTCCTTAATTCCATTATCGATCCGTCTGTTTTTGGATAAATAGTGGTGAGTCCTTGTAATCCTCCAGGGAAGAAAATTTCAAATAACCATTTGGAATATTCTGAGGAAAGACATTGTTCTTCATCTTATTCTACTACTAACTACCACATCCACTCAGTCTCCCAGTCACTCGAAATGTCACTCGCACATGTCCATGTGCTTTAAAACCTCTTTACATCCTTCCATGTACAAAGCCCCACCTAGCTTCGCAAGTTCAATCAGTCTGAAGAAGGGTCTTCACCCAAAACGTCACCCATTCCTTCTCTCCAGAGTTGCAGCCGGTCCCGCTGAATTACTCCAGCATTTTGTGTCTATCTTTCGCATGTTCAACTATCTCCTCAGCCAAATTGTCAGAGATTGTCAACCCAACACCAATCCCTGTTGTACTTCAATCATCACAGCCTTAGAACATTAATCGGAACCCAGTTTGATCTGATAAACAAATATCAATCCATGTTGGTGTATTTCACCCAATTCCATGTGCTTCAGCCTCATTCACCAATCTCCTATAAGGAACCTTAACTAATACCTTCCATAAATAGCCAAATGTACTGCACCCACTGGTTCTCCCTCATCTACTCACATCCTCAAAATCTCACGCAGATTTGTCAAATCAGAAATGCACGCTGGTTCAGCTGTTACTCTTTACTGTAGTTACATCTTTCATTATAAATTCCAGCATTCTCCTCACTGACACCAACTAAAAAATACAGGTGATTTTTCTATACGCCTATGTTATATAGTGGGGTGACATTTGCCATCCTCCAATTCAGAGGTCACCCTTTGTTGGTTCTAAAATGCTTCCAATTTTCAGGCTTATTAAGGATGAGATCATATAAAGTAGATAAAAGTTGAATGATTCAATTTCAGAGTTTTGAAAGAGGTGGCCTTAGAAATGATGGAGACATGGCTCATTCTCAAACCTCTCGACACAGCACTTCAGTCCAAGAATTTGTCTATGCACTGTATGGACCAAGCTGTGACGTAAGGAAAGGAGGTGGTGGGGGCTTCTACTTCATGAGCAAGTGTGACGTGATGTACTTTGCAAAGTCGAATGTAAGGGGAAAGTATACAGTTAATGGCAAGTTTCTTGGAGCAGAGGGATTTGGGGTCCAAATCTATAACTCCCTGAAAGTGGCAATGGAAATAGATAGAGTGATAAAGAAGGTGTATGGCACCCTCGTCTTCATCGAGTCCTGGGTGCAAAGAAAGTAGAACAAGGGACTAGGCGCACAGCCTTAAAGCACATCTGTGTTGATGGTCAGTGAGAAGGAAATGTAGTTACAGACCCGTGATGATTGAGGTCTGCCAATGATGAAGTTAAGGATCCATTTGTAAAGATTTGTAGAATTTGTGTGATTTATGTATCAATTGTTTTGCAAGCAACATTTTCATTGTACTAATAAGCTCACTTGACAAAACAAACTTCCACGTCTGTCGTGACTTTGTTTCTCTCTCCATCCTCTTTAAATATTGGAGTGTTATTTGCAGTATCTCAGTTCAAAAGGCAGAACTACTAAAATAAGAGTTTAGGAAAAATACAACATGTACACGCAATCGCTGCAGCTGTTTATTTCAATATAACATAGCAAATGGAATGTAAATTAAACCAGAGGCTCCCACTACGGAACATGAAAAAATAACAGTTCCTCCTCCCAAATGGCAACTTAGAACCACACAGGAACAGAATGCTTGTTAGAATATCAAAGAAAGGATCAAACTTTGGCATGGTGCCTTTATATCAAACTGGCAGCAACTACACGTGAGATCAGTGTCAATGTTGGTACCTTCAAATGGGCCAAACGCAAGAATGAAATGGTATTATCAAATAGCCAATACACAAATATCAAAAATCCATTCAATTGAACTACGGATTGGGAAGGAAAAACTGATGCGAGTAGTTAACCATTTTTACATCAGAAAAACAAGTGGTATGCCTTTGGAATTAATTTCTCTTTAATAGTGAGCTGCCAGGTGTTTGCCATCAAATGCAGGTTAAAAATACTGGGAATTTGTTTTCACATTTACCTAGGTACGATGATTTATTTTTGTATATAATTCAGTAAAAAAGTACAATCACGCTTAAGTATACTAAGTACGTCATTTCATAATTAACTGCGATGTTAATGTTCACTTTTGTCATCTGGATGGTCCTTGTTTAAATTGCATTCGCCAGTTACCCATCTCAATGTGTGATGAAGGGTCTCGACCTGAAACGTCTCCAGTCACCCATCCCTACTCTCCAGAGATGCTGCCTGTCCCGCTGAGTTACTCCAGCATTTTGTGTCTATCTTCAATGCTTTTATATATTGATTCAGGGAATCTAGGCAACAGTGGCAGTGCCAGCACTTGGGATTTTTAGCTCCACAATCTCTTGTGACTGCAGAATAATGAAGTCTTATTCAAGGGTTATTCAAGACAGAACCTTCCTACAAGTAATTCTGGTGTTGAATGGAAGGCAAACCTGCACACTCTTTTCTAAACTGACTCAGGTAACTTTTCCCCAGCTGCTGGTTATTGCCATCTACATATAAAACATGATTTTAGAATTTTAATTCACGACAGCTGTAAATGCTGGGAAGTTGTTACATCAAAGGAGACTGTTACAATGTGTATCCAAAAAAAACACAGGATCAAGAAATAAATGGACCACAAAACACAAATTCCAGAATTTTAGGTGAGAATCTATTTCACAACAATTCACTCCATTTTAGGGTACCGCAGCTGGTAGAGCTGCTGCCTCATAGCGCTAGAAACCTGGGTTGGATCCTGACCTCGGGTGTGGTCCGTGTGGAGTTTGCACATTCTCATTGTGACCATGTGGTGCTCTGGTTACTCCCACATCACAATGACTTGTGGGATTCTAAGTTAATTGGCCTCTGTAAATTGCCCCAGTGTGAAGGGAGTGGATGTGAAAGTGGGACAACAGAACTAATGGGAATAGGTGAATGATGGTTGGTGTGCTCAATGGGCTGAAGAAACAGCTTCCAATCAATTCTTTCAATCAATGCAACAATTCCATCACTCCTGTGGTTATTTAACAAACAAAATCAATTGTTTATCCTCAATTCAACAGCGAAATTTACCAGTTAAAAACATGAATCGTTCATACAATTGTTCATAAACGACCATACAAGCCTAAACATGCATCATTGCTACCACACCTTTAAGAACCCTGAACTACATGAAGTTGTGAAAGTGACTTCACTCGACAGGCTGGACAAGTTCAAAGCAGCAGCTCATCACCACCCTACCCGATCAAAAATAAAGCAATAAAGGTTGGTGTCAGCAATAACCACCAACTTCACAACTACAGAAGGTTGTAAATTCTAACTAATTTGAACGTAAAGGAATAAAAATTCAAGATTTGCATCAATTATTGGCACAATTACTGTCAACATATCAATTGATAATTGAATGCGTTTCAACCCTTGTGTTTCCGATGCATCCATTGTTTGTCAGACTAAACACACTCATCTCCAAATGACGTGGCATTGGTTGCTTTAGTCAAAGGATAAGCAGCTGCCAAGTAACCCAGATCCAAGCAGGACAGGCATTTAACAACACAGGAATTACATTAGAAAATTAACATGGTCCATCCAGTTTGATTCTACTACTATAGCAGGTACAATAATATGGTTGTTAACTGCTCACAGAAATTATCAACAAGACCTCAAAAGATTCCTGTCAAGAATCCTGGCAGAGAAAGTTCTGAAAATCATACTCCAGATTTCTCTCACCCTCCTCCGACATTTATTTTTTATGCCTCACACTTTTGTGAAACTGTATTTTAAATGCCATTTCCTTAGATACAGTGCCTTACATAGATGCTGCTGCACCCACTGAGTTTCTCCAGCACTTTTGTCTACCTGCCCCATAATGTTTGGGACAAAGACCCATCATTTATTTATTTACCTCTGTACTCCACAATTTGAGATTTGTAGTAGAAAAAAATCACGTGAGATTTTATTAAAGGTTATTTTTATACACTTTGCTTTCACCATGTAGAAATTACAGCTGGGTTTATACATAGTTCCCCCTATTTCAGGGCACCATAATGTTTGGGACACATGGCTTCATAGGTGTTTGTAATTGCTCAGGTGTGTTTAATTGCCTCCTTAATGCAGGTATAAGAGAGCTCTCAGCACCTAGTCTTTCCTCCAGTCTTTCCATCACCTTTGGAAACTTTTATTGCTGTTTATCAACATGAGGACCAAACCTGTGCCAATGAAGGTCAAAGAAGCCATTATCAGACTGAGAAACAAGAGTAAAACTGTTAGAGACATCAGCCAAACCTCAGGCTTACCAAAATCAACGGTTTGGAATATCATGAAGAAAAAGAGAGCATTGGTGAGCTTACTAATTGCATAGGGACTGGCAGGCCAAGGAAGACCTCCACAGCTGATGACAGAAGAATTCTATGATAAAGAAAAATCCCCAAACACCTGTCGGACAGATCAGAAACACTCTTCAGGAGTCGGGTGTGGATTTGTCAATGACCACTGTCCGTAGAAGACTTCATGAACAGAAATACAGAGGCTACACTGCAAGATGCAAACCACTGGTTAGCCGCAAAAATAGGATGGCCAGTTTACAGTTTGCCAAGAAGTACTTCAAGGAGCAACCACAGTTCTGGAAAAAGGTCTTGTGGGCAGATGAGAAAATTAACATATCAGGGTGATGGCAAGATCAAAGTAAAGAGGAGAGAAGGAACTGCAAAATATCCAAAGCATACCACCTCAATTTGAAACACGGTGGTGGGGGTGTTATGGCCTGGGCATGTATTGCTGCTGAAGGTACTGGCTCACTTATCTTCATTGATGATACAACCGCTGATGGTCGCATAATGAATTCTGAAGTGTATAGACACATCCTATCTGCTCAAGTTCAAACAAATGTTCAAAACTCATTGGCCGGCGGTTCATTCTACAGCAAGACAATGATCCCAAACATACTGCTAATGCAACAAAGGAGTTTTTCCAAAGCTAAAAAATGGTCAATTCTTGAGTGGCCAAGTCAATCACCCAAACCCAATTGAGCATGCCTTTTATATGCTGAAGAGAAAACTGAAGGGGACTAGTCCACAAAACAAGCATAAGCTAAAGATGGCTGCAATACAGGCCTGGCAGAGCATCACCAGAGAAGACACCCAGCAACTGGTGATGTCCATGAATCGCACACGTCACTGAATGCAAAGGATATGCTTTAATTTCTACATGGTGAAACCAAAATGTATAAAAATGGCCTTTTTATTCAAATCTGACAATGTGCACTTTACCACGTGTGTTTTTTTTCTATTACAGATCTCAAATTGTGGAGTACAGAGGCAAATAAATACATGATGGGTCGTTGTCACAAACATTATGGAGGGCACTGTATGTCGGATCAGCATTTGACCAAATTAAAGCTCTCTGTAACTACAGCTTCCTTCAGCAGCAAGCTTTTTTTCTGGATGGGTAACATTTTTCTTCTTTTCTTCACTGGTGTACATTAAAACACTTTACAATCCACTGTTTGCATTTTATTGTACAAATATACCAGCTAAAACGAACACATTGCCCCCAAGCCAAAAAAGAGACTCTTATGTAACCAATACGGAACAATCATTGAAGTATTTTGCCAAAATTAGGTTCAGTCTTGAATTTTTTTATTGTCATCATGTATTTAAATATGCTCTAAATTCACACTGATCTCACCTTGTTAGTATTAGACGATCCAAGTTAATTCGCTGCTGCTTTGCAATCCATGCTGAACAGTACAGTTTCTCTGCAGTTTTGAGCACATCTGCATTTAGCCGCTGAAGCAATTGCTTTTCAGAGTTCACGTAGAGACGCTCTTGCTTAAGGTGATGGGCCAGAGTGTGAAGATCAGGCTTCACCATCTTCAAATGGCACAGGGAATATACCAACTGTAAAAGGAAATTAAAATTAACACCTAGCTAGATAGGTTATAAGTTACCACAATGTGGCACCAGACTTAACTCCAAAATGTGCATCAAGATAATGAAACTGGCGACCTCAGCTTCATTTATCACCCAAGAATTGTAACCTTTCAGGAATTTGGAATTGTCCTTCGAGCTTCCCCAGGCCAAAATAATTGTCAATCTGCTTATCACAATGTCATGCTTATAAAAACCCAGATGCACAGGAACAATCCAGGCAGATTGTATTTATCTCCGTTAATAAAGCATCCATGGCAACAAACCAAGTTATGGCAAGTTCCCAGTTTTATGACTGTAAATCCACATTCTACAATGATGAAATTGAACTAGTTGTTGATTTTGGCAAGTAAAAAAAAAAACTTCCTTCTGAATTAGTAAGCATGATGACAGGATAAATGGCATTAAATTAATTCAATACAAAATATTGTCAGTCTAACGTATTCCAATTACCAAATATTTATCAGCTCAGGCTTCACTGACAGGCACACTTAAATAATTCTCAACTGCTTATTAATAACATTCTGTAAATCATAATGGAGAAATGTAGCACTAACTTTCCTCGTTATGTTATTTTAAGTATTTTCTTCCTACTTTCATTGTTGTAGACCAACCACATGATTCAATTCTTTATTTTCTTTATGACAATTTTGAAAAAAAGGTTATGCTTTCAGTTACCCATTTCGGAGTACAGAATTATTTGAAATAATCTTTTGCTCCTCATAGATGCTGATTTACCACTGCCTTACGACATATGGTAATGGTAAGCTGCATTTACCCAAAATAACAGCAATTATTTAATTGAAGTACCATGTCCTGTCCAATAATGATCATGGAATGTCTGAAGCAAGTAAGGATAAAAATAAAAAGTCAAAATTAAATTTGCAGAATGGAAGGAAACTGTCCAGTTCCAAAGTGCAGTCATGTTTAGTATTGCTCCTTGCATTCATTTTACAGTCAAGAGCCAAATATTATTTAGGATATAACTACAATGGCATCACATATGCCTATCATCTTTTAACAATTTCGACAAAATGTTAACCAGCAAACATAAATCATCTTTGCTTTTCTAATTGAGTCAAAGAAATTAAATAACCAGCTGCTTCAAAAGTGAAGAAAAAGTCAGCTGTAGCGCACAAAGATTGGAGTAAATAATGCAGCAAGATGCATCAGCCAGACAGTCACCTACTGTTCTCTAGTTTGTTGTTTCCTAAAAGAAAAGTTGGTAATATAATTTGACATGCTAGTAGAAAACACAGGTGGAATAAGTCTGTTTCTAATTCAAAAACGAATGTGAAATTTGCACTCATCCAACGCTGGAGGTTACATGGACATGATGAAAGCAATGGACCATTTAACTCCCTCAGAGAGATTTCTGCAACAATCATCGTCCTCAAATAGGAAAAGTAGAAACCAGGAACTGCAGATGCTGGCATCCAAAACACGACACAAAATGTTGGGGTAACTCAGCAGGTGAGGCTGCATCGCTGGAGAACATGGAGGGGTGATGTTTTGGGTCAGGACCCTTACTGAAGGATTCCAACCCAGAATGTCACCTGTCCATGTTCTGCAGAGATACTGCCTGACCCACTGAGTTACTCCAGCACAAATGTGAACTTATTTATTTGTATGCAGATGCAACCCGACATGCTCAGCAGTTCTCAGCAGTTTCATTAAAAAATGGCAACATTCATACGGTCAATAATAACCAACTAGCTGACCAACTAAGGAAAGGAAATCTGTTGTTCTTGCCTGAACTAGCCTGAAGTAAATTCAAGATCCACAACAATATGACTGATAGTAGGAGAAAATACCAAAAGTTCAATGATTGATTCTTGCTGAAATAATTATAGGAGCAGAATTAGAGCATTCGGCCCATCAAGTGTTCTCTGCCATTCAATCATTAGTGATCTATCTTTCCCTCTCAGCCCCATTCTCCTGCCTTCGCCCCATAACTTCTGACACCCTTACTAATCTGTCAATCTCCACCTTAAAAATATCCATTGACTTGGCTTCCACAGCAGCCAGTGGCAATGAATTCCATGGGTTTCCCCACCATCTGACTAAAGAAATTCCTTCTCATCTCCTTTCTAAAATTACGTCCTTTTATTCTGAGGCGATGGCCTCTGGTCCTAGTCTCTCCCACCAGTGGAAACATCCTCACCTCATTCACTCTATCCTGGCCTTTCACTATTGGTAAGTTTCAATGAGGTCACTCATCCTTCTAAACCCCAGCAAGTATAGGCCCAGTGCCTTCAAAAGCTCATCATATGTTAACCCAATCATCCCTAGGATCATTCTCATAAACTTTCTCTGGACTCCAATTTCTGAATTTTCTCCCCATTTAGAAAATATTTTGGATTCATATCCAGGTCCAGCTTTAAGACTCTCTCATGAAAGAGGTGATTCTAATTATTTCCGTTCCTTTATTGCGCACTCTGCTTTATATGGTACTTCTTGAAATAAAATCCATTACAACAGCTGACTGAAGTCACCCAAGTCAATTCCCCTAGTTCCCGGTATGACATTTCACTGGATTTCAGTATCAGTGTTTGCTTCTCTGGGTGCCACCCAAGGATGGGTCACAAATGAGACTGGGCTGGGCACAGCACAACTTTCAACTCAACTACATACACTGGCTGAGATGCATAGGGTGGAAGTAAAATCATGGGCATTTCTATATACTTCACTGTGAAACTAGTGGAAGCCTTGGCAGAACAGAAAATAAATATTAACATGAAACACACACATGTCAAACATCACTCCCATTGTTACAGATTCAAACTAATTTTAATAAATTCTCAACTACCATGTTCTTCAGTATCAGAAAAATACCATTCAATCCCAAATTGACCTAAAAGATGGTCTTTGAATATAATCTTTTCTTACTTTTCTTCATCTAGTGTATAAATACTCATCCCACAAATAAAATGTAGGCTTCACCAGACACTATCATAATCTGCATAATTACCCTCACATTGCCAGGAGGGTTAAAGGAACACTTGAATCTTCCTTTTGGCTTAAGTGAACTCTCTCTCAGATAAGTACTTATAATGATTTAACAGGATTACAAGGAATAGGGCAATTACTAAATAATTTAATTTGCTATTCTTTGCTAATTATCAACCCAAGGGATGATTATCAACTCTTATCAACAGTGCCTCAACATGGATAGAACTTTCTAGCAGAATCCATATGAATGAGATAGCAAGCCCCAAAGTAATCAGCAATTTAGTTTGCCATAGGTGTTAATACGTTTAAAGATTACAAGCTTGAAAAGAAGCTATCCCTCAGCAAGTTAAACTGGAAAATCTAGTTAGAGCAGCAGACCAATCGTGCATATAGTTATCTACTTAAAATGCCCTTATTCATTTCAGGCCTCAATTATATATGGGTATTTATCCAAGCACTTTTTTTTTAAACTTACTCAGACTTGAATTAAATTTATATTGGTTTATACTACTGCTCAAAAATGTAAATATTAAATGTGAAGTAAATCAAGTATGAAAGAAACGTATACCAGTGGGGGGGAAAATTGGATTCAAACTTTTATCTTCTACCGCCCGCAATAGTGAATCAATTGTGACCAACATTAATCAATTTAAAATAATCAGCACAAAACCAACAGTAATAAAATAAACCAGCAACTCAACGAGCCATTGCACTGTGATATTCAACATCCAGAGGCCACAAATATCTTGAAAAAACATTCAGGATATCGAATATCTCTTACAAACACAAAACAATTTCTCAGCAGAATTTTTCTACTTGTAAATTAGCATTTAAAACAAATTAAGGAATAAAATGATGCAATGTAAATAACATGCAATCTATCTGGATTTCACACCCAACAATAATTTATGGGCACATGGATTTGCAGGGAATGCAGGGATATGGATCACGTGCAAGCAGATGAGATTAGTTCGACTTGGCATCTTGATCGGCAATGGTCATAAATGATAGGAGCAGAATTAAGGGCCTGTCCCACTTACGCGACCTTCACAGGCAACTGCCGGCACCCGTCATAGGTCACCAAAATTTTCAACATGTTGAAAATTCAGTGGTGACCAGAAAGACGCTACGACTCTTTGGAGACCTCTCACGACCATACAGGCTGTATGGCTGTGAGAGGTCATCTGCGACATGTCGCCAGGGGGCGCCTGTATGGTCATGAGGGGTCTCCTATGATCGCGAGGTCTCCAAAGAGTCATAGCGTCTTTCTGGTCGCCGCTGAATTTTCAACAGTCAGTAAAAATTGTAAATTGTCCCGAGTGTGTCGGATAGTACAGGTGTACGGGATCGTTCGTTGGCACAGACTCGGTGGACTGAAGGGCCTGTTTCCATGCTGTATCTCTAATCTACACTAAATTCTAATGATAAATTATCAACCAAAACGCTATATTTTTCTATTTCCACTGTTGCTCATGGTGAGGATTTTAAGTGTTTATTTATATCAGTAACTGGCCATTTAATGTTAGCTATGAAGGCACTCATTTTACCCTTTTATACCAATTCAGGCTTCAAAGCCATGAGGAGACATAATCTTGAGTGAATACCTGCTTGTACACGAGTTAGCAAGATGGAGCACGTGGGAGCACAAAATGTCTGATATCATGTCTGAGCATTTTCTCACAGAATTATGTCCCAAATAATCAACTAATTATGAAGCCAGTGTTTTGCAATTCAGCTGCTATTTTGCTTCATGTCCTAATAATCAGGGTGATGTTTCCCTTAAAGCCTAAGATACTCAGTCCTTTACAGCTTTAGTATTATTTGTCCAAAAGGTGGAAAGTCAAGGAAGTATGATGCATTCGAAGTTATTTGCACTTAACTCACCAGCTGTACAAGGGATTTATTTTCCCACACCAGACACAAATTAACAGATGCACAGTGCAGAAGATCATTCACAGTTTATAGGAAGCAAGAACTTGCTTTTGACAGCAGCTTTTTCGATTGGGCACAGAAGCAATGTGAACAGAGGATGAAAAAAAACACAATTCGATCCACTATCCAGACATGTACAAAAGGCCACACAAGGTGGAACAACATTTAAATTGGTTCTTGACAGCAGAATGTTATCAGCAATTATGTGACGTAGTAAGGCTGTTTTTGTACGGATTTGTACATATTCTTAAACAAAACAGATTGTTACTGCATTGCAGTTATAAATATGTAATCTTACCTAAAATTAGATACAGAATTATCATTCTATAATTAACAAACGATCCGATAAATGCAAAATGAAATCTTAAAAAAAACCCACCCCAAATGCATTTGTAAAATAAAACCACTCTTGGAAAAATAACCGGCAAATACAAAATCAACTTCATCAAGGCTACAACAAATGAGCAGAAAGAAACTGTACACAGCTGTGTGCTATGAGCTATCACCTGTATTAAAAAAGGGTCTGGAAGGTTAAAAGGGGAAGTTAGTTCGCAAGGTTTGGTTAAAATAGTTTGGTTTTGTGTTACTGCAATATTTTACAGACAGTAACAGGAAATTCCAAGTTTACCTATCTTCAACAGAAAAAGGGAACTTTAAGCTCTCACTTTCAGAGGTTATTTCAACATGGATTAACCAGAGGAAAGCATGGAAGTCATTATTGTACCCAAAACAAGATAGTAAATATTAAAAGAGAACTGAATGGTGCACAATTTGAAGTCTTGCCATTTTAGGTATCCATCCAAATCAAATCCAAAACTGAAACAAACATTCTTCAGTTCTCTCTCTCTACTTAGTCTTCATAGGCTCTTAAGACTCCCGGCCTGAAGGGTAAAGCTTTCCACAGCTAGAAACAGTAAACATTGTATTTACAAATCTCTCAGTAGGAAATGCTACACAGGCACCGAGAAGGGGCGATTTTCCAAGGCAGAAATTTCTCCTTGGGTTGAAATATGCTCCTTGACCGCTGGCTGTTAACAGGGAACCATCAGATAGCACAGTGGTTCTTAACCTTTTTGGCAACAGTACGCGCATACGCGAACACAATACCGTATGTGGTATGTACCTTTGTTAGGTTCCTAAATATAGGCTCAACAAATTGATATGTTATTTATGACCCTACAAAGCCCCAAACCACCCCCAGGTTAAGAACCACTGAGATAGCAACTAATTGTACCTCAGGAAGTCTCAGGCTCCCAATACACGTGTGATCAATTGCGTAAATCTAAGGTCAGATGCTGCTCTATCACAGGATGCACAATTGAGTTTAAAAGGAAGAGCACCTTCCTGGGAAGAAAATCCAGATGCAATCCATACCCGACACTCAGTTTATGTTTCGGGAGCATTTCTGTTCCTATGGCCTCATGGAAAATAACTGCTTTCATTAATTTTACTTTTCTTTGAATACTTGCTGGCCTTTTAAAAAGTTTTTGTTTATTATGCATTAGAAACATTTAAAAACACTATTAGTGAATTTCAAAGGCACATTTTATTCAGATAACAAAGCCTGATGCTCCTCACCATACACCCACGGGAGGTCAGGGATCAGCTCACTTTGCATCTAAAACATACACATAGGTGGGAAACACAAGCATCAGGTAAGGCCCAGGAAAATCCAGACCTCTATAATGGATAGTAGCTGATACATCTCTCTGCAATAAGCCACATTATTTCTCAGGAGCCGTGGCCTAAAAGCTACAAATCAATAAAGGCCCTGTCCCACTTTCCCGGGTTACTCACGAACTCTCCCAAGTTTTCCCCTTGATTCGAACTCGGGGAATGTCGGTAGCGAGGTCATATGAGCCCGTAGATGTTTCGTAGTGGCTCGTAATGCCAGCCGTAGGAACTCCAGGCATCAGGAAGCCGGGATGTTTTTTCAACATGTTGAAAAATATCCACGAGTAATAAAAATAGCCTGAGTACCTACGAACGGCTATTACCGTAATTCTCTGAGTTTGAATCAAGGGGGAAACCCGGAAGAGTTCGTGATTAATTCGGGAAAGTGGGACAGGGCCTTAACTCTAAGGCAGGTTGTGGCTGATGAGTTTTTAAAACCAGCATGGACACATAGGCCAAAAGGTCTCTTCCTATGTCATAAATTTGCTACGATTTGCAAATATTTGATGTAAATACTGGAAACCCAACACATCATTAATTTATTCCTAGCATAAGCATTTCTCAGCTTAGTATCCGAGAGAAATAACAAAACCAATATGGACGTGTCCAAAGAGTACTGATTAGCTGGCTTTACAGTTGGATTATGCCTTCTTGCAGGCTCAGAATTACTGAGGGTAATTAAATTCCACATCAGTTCTCACACAATGCTCTACAGTAGGTCATTCCACGCCTTCCTTCACCACCGATAAGCTTTCAGGGTGATATGAAACTCATAAACAGAACAGAATACTGACAATTTCCTAGCCCTATTGTGACAGTACAGAACATGTTCTGCTTGCAAGCGTAACTGGGTACTACTATGATAAAAAAGGAAGTGCATTCGTGATTATGGGAACAACCTCAATTTGTTAGTCACGAGAGAACAAATATCCAGTTCCAATTGTACAACTACGCACAAGCAGTTTTTAAGCAAAGCAATTTAAATTTCATGTAGTTCATGTATATTGGAAAGGAAATCCGGCAATGGAAAGAAGCTGATTTACATTTAAACCTTCAGCCTGTGCAAAATGATAAAAAGGTCAATAAGAGACTAATATCTGAAACATAAGAATAAAAGCTACTAAATGTTCATTAAGTGAGTAAGCCATTGAAAGTAGACTCCTCCTTCAGTTTTCAATTTATTTCCCAAAATTAAAAAAAAATGTTTATAATCTTACTACCTTTCCTTCCGCCCAAACGGTCTGAAGAAGGGTCCTGACCCAAAGTGTCACCTATCCATGCTTTCCATTGGTGCTGCCTGGCTCGTTGAGTTACTCCAGCATTGTGTATTTCCTTGGAGTTCCTTGTTTCTACTATCAGGCCCTCACTGGATTCGACCAAGAACATGAATAGCAGCTCATGAACCCTGCTTTCATAAGGTAACTAATTATCTGTTCAGCTGTCAACCAATCAATCAATTAATCAAATTTATTCATCACATTCACAATGAAGTGCAGTGAAATGAACTTGCCAGCAGCGATACAATAAAAAAAACCACACAATACAAATAAAAATTTAACACAAACATTCACCACAGCATTCTCCACTGCGGTGGAAGGCACAAAGTACAGTCAGTCCTCCTCCATTGTTAAGCAATGGAGGGTTGACTGTAAGCAAAGCACAAAGCAGGAGTAAAACTTGCGACGCAAATTCCTTTGCTTGGAGGTATGATGGCACAGAACGGATAAGTACAACTTTAAATCTTCTGTCATTGAATTTTCTTTTAAACAATGCGCATTATTAAGTCTATTACTGCTGGTAAAAACAAAGGTTAAATTTCCCAGTAAGCAAAACTAGACCATAATAATCTCTGAAATTGGTTATATCCAAGTATAGAAACTACTGGTAGCAATGCAGAGGTAGGAATTCATTTTAAAGAACACCTCCGCCTATTCATAGTAGGACCATTTCAATTCTGGGAGAAGTGTCACAACTGAATAGCAACCAAGCACTTGTACATTAAGGATAAAACACAGTTGCAAAGTCCCTATTGATCAAATAACCACCTACGTTCACACTTAACCATCGTTCCTTAGACTTCCATCTCAAAGCACAAAATAGTTCTTTCAAGTTAGGAATTTAAATACGTTTAGTGTCTTTAAATTTATCCCCAAGATGTTGAAAAGCATACTTACTTATCAGCAACCTTTAGCAGCTGGCCACGTGCAGAGCTTTACAGTAAACAATTGGACCAAATGTTCAATATTTTAATCTTTGCAATATGATCTGAAATTAAATGAAAAACAGTAAATGATTTAGAGCAAAGTTAGTTGCTCTCTTCCAAAGAGGAAGTTGCACGGAACAACTAATGAACAGCCACTCAAAAGTAGCATATGACTAATTTAAAAATAGCAACAGCAATTATGAGTGTAAACAAATATGACAAAATAATTAATACTGAACAATTAACTAGTTCTACAAACGCTTTTAAGTGAATATCTATATCAGACAAATCTAATTTTAGATACAAGTTATTTAGTTTGATTCGAGCCATTTCCTATTTCACTTAACCCATTATTTATTCCACAAATGGTTGGAGAACATCACGTTCCTGTTCTCTGCTCTGTATATTCAGACAGGGTTTTATAACCTCAATGTACATAGGTTACACATTTGTTCCATGGAACCAGGCCATTGTTATAGCTTCACATCTAACTGAGGATAGACACAAAATGCTGGAGTAACTCAGCAGGTGGGACAGACAGCATCTATGGTAAGAAGAAATAGGTAACGTATCGTGTCAAGACCCTCTCGACCTGAAATGTTGCCCATTCCTTCTCTTCGGAGCTGCTGCCTGTCCCACCCACTGAGTTACTCCAGCATTTTGTGTCTATCAACGGTTTAAACCAGTATCTGTAGTACCTTCCCACACACTTCAAATCCAACGGTTGTTTGATTACTCTATTAGGTCCACAATCTCAAAGCATAATCTATTGATCAGCCACCGGTGCATTTATTATCTTTTATAAAGGAGTTACTTAATTCAAACATACAATAAAACAGATTCAACTTCCACATATCAAGCAACTGATTTCTCCCAAATGCCCCATGAATTTAGACTTTTCAATTATTAATAATTTGGTAAAGGCAAATCTTTTACCAACATCTTTCAACTAAAGCTAACATCAATGATGTAGCGAGTTTATAATGTGCAAAGCTCAATTCAACATATTGCACTGGCCCGCTTTTGCCTGTTTCTTCTAAGAAATTTGAAGGACGTTCCAAAGATCTCACTAATTATCAGATGCCATGAACTAAAAACCAACAACCCAAATAAACAACACCGCTAGTTAACCTAAATGTATTAACTACTTCAATTAACATGCACATCTTCTTCATGCCACCTCTACAGTGCATCACCTTTGATTCTGTTTTGACAAATTATATAGAGCCATTACAAAAAGCAAAAGTTAGAAAATTTACAAACCCAAGATAATTCCCTGCAAACAAATGACAAATCAACTCAAGAAATGGAATCAGTTCATTTTTAATTTAATTCAAGACAATCTTAAAGAAATTGTATTATTTGGAAAAGAAACAAAAAACATTGAATCAATCAGACTTACACCCTTGCACACATTTTGACAAAGATTTTGGGAATGCTTTGCCCATTTGCCCAATATTGGCTTGAACCCACAAAGTCTAAAAGGGAGACAACTTTTCTTGATCAGAGCGACCAAGCCTTGACAAAATGTTATTCATCAGCAAATAGTTTCAGAATCTTTGAGAAATATTCTAAAGGTTACACACCCCGTTTCCAGATCTGAACTGGAATTGTGACTAAAATTATGAACAAAGTTTGGTTTGGAATACCTTTAATGAGGATAAAATACAAAATAATCCAATTCAGAGACCTGCTTCACTGCAAAATGTGTGTCTGGTAACATACCAAAAACTGACCAAACAAGGTTGAAAAAGTAAAACACAAAATATAGTACAATGGAAATGGAGTGGTAATATTTGTAGTTTATTTCTCGAAAGATTAAAAAAATATTTGCTGTATCTTAAAAACTAATAAATGCTTGTAATTTTCATCTGTGTGCTTCACTTGCATTATTTTTGCCAGAACCTAATGAATGAACAAATGCGATTCAGTCAGCACAAAATAAACGACAGAATATTTTTTCCTCCATTCCTCTCAGACGTGGGTATGTAAAGAACAAAGCACCCTCTGTATGTGGGTTTTTTGTTTGCATAAAATTCAAGGATCACATACTGATTCCAGCTTCCTCAGATCTAGAGATTTAAAAAAATATAATAATTTTTAACTCAACAAATGGATGCTTTTTTTTTTAAAGCAATCACCTGTATCCATACACATAGATCTAATTGACAATTTCAGTTCATAAGTGTAATTCACATGCAGTTTTGATCAACACCACTGGAATGGCCATAATCCAACAACAATTTAAAGGAAATGAAAATCTAATGATCATATCATACCTGCATTTTACATAATTACTTCTACAAATGCCAGTATCTAGAAGCAAGTAGTTCAATGGTTTGAGGTTTTAGACTCAAATTCCTCTGCATTAAGAGGAACTGTGGCACAGTGGTTGAGTTGCCAGAACAGTAACCCACTAACCTGTGGACTAGACTACAGATCTGGTGATATGAATTCAAATCCTATTTAGCAAAATGTAACCATATTCACAAAAAAACTACATTTCTGCCTAGTTACTTACATAAACCTAGAATGAAAACCTAATGACATTGATAATAGCAAGAAAACATTGGATTGCTGAAGAACAATAAAGACACGTGAGATCTGAAATACAAAGAGAAGATGCAAGAAATACTCTGCAGGTTGTGCAGTATTTATGGATGGTTAAACAGTGGACATTTCAATCCACGTTTCAGCATCTGCAGCCTTTCCTGTCTCCTTAATTAAGCTTTAGTTTAGTTTAGAGATACAGCGTGGAAAAAGGCCCTTCAGCCCACTGAGTCCGTGCCGACCAGCGATCCCCGCACACTAACATTATCCTACTCACACTAGGGACAACTTACAATTATGCCAAGCCAATTAGCTGGCAAACCTGTTCTTCTTTTGAGTGTGGGAGCAAACCGGAGATCCCTGGAGAAAACCCACGCAGGTCAGACAGAACGTACAAACTCTGTACAGACAGCACCTGCAGTCAGGATCGAACCCGGGTCTCTGGCGCTGTAAAGCAGCAGCTCTACTGCTGCGCTGCTTAATATTTCAATCCCTGCCTTTCCACTGGAACCAGGAAAGGTTGGAAAATGAGCATGTTTTTAAGTCACTGGGTAGCAGGAGGGGTGGAGACAACAGAAATGTCTGTGATTGTATGGTCAAGAGAAAGTGCATGACACTGACAGTGTTGGTGGCTGAGAGAGGGTGGCTAAGGCTTGCTAATTGCAGTGGATCTGTAGGAGGTGCAAGTTGAAGGAGATGAATATGAACAAAGAGAGAAAAACATAAACAATGCTGACAATGTTAGAACTGAGAAGAGCACGTTAATTGCTGAAAAACTGAAGTAAATCTACACTGAAAGTGCCCATCAGATCAGGAAACGTCTTTAGGGAGAGAAAATCTGATATAAATTACAGATCGACAACCTTAGATGAAGATTGACAATCTTATAGAGGTGGAAAAAATCATGAGGAGTAGATCAGGTAGATGCAGAGTCTCTCGCCCAGAGTAGGTGAATCGAGGACCAGAGGACATAGGTTTAGGGGAAGGGGAAAAGATTTAATACGAATCTGAGGGGTGACTTTTTCACGCAAAGGGTGGTGGGACAGAGGAAGTAGTTGAGGCAGGGACTATCCCAACGTTTAAGAAATAGTTAGATAGGTACATGGATAGGACAGGTTTGGAGGGATATGGGCCAAATGCTGGCAGGTGGGACTAGTGTAGCTGGGACATGTTGGCCGGAGTGGGCAAGTTGAGCCGAAGGGCCTGTGTCAATGCTGTATCACTCTATGACTCAGTGGCTCCACGAGATGGCCAGTACTGACACAAACCGAAAAAGCTGGTTAACGACTGCACTATGCCAGGATGGATAATGAGATGCGGTTCTTTCATTTTAAATTATAAAAATCTACCTAATTCTGCTTTATGGGTGGCAAAATCAACATTTTAACCATATTTGGCCACATTTGCTTTGACGAAACCAAGCAAGTAGTCAACTGAAAACTGCACTCTGAAATTGCCAGCACAACTTTCAGTTCAACAGCAATTAGGATTGAGCATAAATGCTGGTTTTAAAGCCAGCAAGTCCCACACTCCATAAATGAATAAAAGTTAAAACAAGTTGACAATAAAACTTTGCAGAGCCTTTCTACACAAACTTGATCAGACAAGAAGTTATCAAGGCAGCTGTTCTATACACCATCTCAAAAAGGCACTTCTTACATTTTGTTTTACCAAACCCATTTCACATCTCAAGTACTCCTACTCGTTCCTTTACCCAGCATCCACATTTTTGCAATCATAGAGATATTTTCTGAATCCATCTTCATTTTGTAATATAACCAACTGCCACAATGTACACGACAAAAGCTTGAGTTAACTTTGACAAATCTGCACTCAGGAAAAGTATAATTAATGTTCTTTATCATAGATATTGGTTTATTAATGTCACGTTTAGAGAGATAATGAAAAATATTTTGTGCTATATGGCAAATCATATCATACCTGAGCACATCATTTAATGCAAAAGAAAAAATAAGCTGAGCAAAATACACTGTGACAGCTAGAGAGAAAGTGCAGGTTTAGAAAAAGTGCAAGGGCTGCAACAAAGTAGATTGGAAGATTGGTAATTTATCCCAAGCATAGAAGATGTATGTTGAAGAATCTGATTTGCCATAGATCACTTTTGTTGAGGTGCATTGCCTTCCTACTAAAGCAGCATTTAAATCTGACTCAGAAGAGAGTCTTCAAGTCTCAGTCCAGACACAAAAACTGACTTTTTATATTACTGTATGGATAATTTTATCTTTATGAGACATTAAATAAAACCTCGATCTCCTGGATTGGATGACAAAGATCTGACTGCACCATTTTAAAGAGGAGCAAATAAATTTGTTTTATTTTAGCTCACTGGTCATCACCAGTTGAAGTTGGGAGGTTGCAGTTGCACAAGACATTGATAAGTATTGTGTTCAGTTTTGGTCACCCTGCTATAAAAAATGGCATTAAATTGGAAGGAGTGCACATAACATTTGTAGGGATGCTGGCAGGACTCAAGGATCTGAGCCACAGAGAGAGGTGGATTTCATTCTTTGGAGCACATGGGTACATAAAATCGTGAAAGGAAAAGATAGGGGAAATGCAGTGTCTTCTTCCAAAAATAGTAGGGGATTCAATAACTCGAGGGCATGGGATTCGAGGGGAAGGAACCCAAGGGCCAGATAGAACTACTATCTCTGCCAGCTCGGTCCATGTACAGAGGACCCATAACACACAGGGTCCTATGTATATGGAACGAGATGGCAGAGATAGTAGTTCAGGCTATAACATTTAAATGACATTTGGACAGGTGCATTAATAGAAATAGTTCAAAGGGATACGAGACAAACGCAGGCAAAATATTAGCATAGACGGGCTAGATGGACAAGCTGGGCCAAAGGGCCTGTTTCCGTACAACTCGCTGACTACAGGGTCACTGTTCCAAAAAATCACGAAACAACTTTATTGAACATTAAATCCTCTAATTTTAGGTAAATAACCTCAATAGTCCTCCCCTTTTCCCAGTGCTCCACGTAGACACACATCCATTTCTCCCCTCGCCTCCACCAATATTGCTTATCTCACACCCTTTGTCTTTTCATCTTTGGCCTTGGTCCAACCATCTGCCTATAACCCCTCCACCTATAACTCAAAGATAGGCACAAAATGCTGGAGTAATTCAGCATTTCAGGCAGCATTTCTGGAGAAAAGGAATAGGTGGCGTTTCGGGTCGAGACCCTTCATCAGACAGAGTCGGAGAGGGGGACACCAGAGGTATTGAAAGCTCCTCCTTTTCAGCTCTCTCACCAACCCCCAAGACCCGCTCCAATCAGTTTGAAGGAGGGAGAATATAGACATTTTGGGCCAAAAATACAACACATATGCAACTTATGGTGAAACAACTCATAGAAACGGGCCTTTTGGCTAAAAATGCGAACCCAAATGGCATCAAGTCTGAAAAAGATTCCCAACCCAAAACGTCACCTATCCATGTTTTCCATAGATGCTGCCTGACTCGCTGAGTTTCTCCAGCACTTTGTCTTTTTTTTGTAAACCAGCATCTGCAGATCCTTGTTTCTCAATTTTAATTAATGATATACCCCACTATTATCAAACTTTGCAGTGTATAAAGTTTTTTATGATTTCCTGCATTTGACTAATAGCTTGGAATTGAACCTTTCAAGTCATAATTTGCATGAACCAAAGACAAACGCCTTATGATTTAAGTTCCCTTTGTCAAAAGCTCATTTTGAACAAATATAACAAACAACAAATGCACAAGATCACAGACAATAATCCCTCCTCAGTGACCCGCCTCAGAAATCATGGTCACATCACAGAGATAGATGAATGAGGTTAAAAAATATTGTCAGTTTAAATAACTGCACAAAATCAAAGGAGCTCCAGGTAGACTTTAGATTATAGATACTGCATGGGAGCCAGGGGAGCAGCCCCGTCAGTTCACCGAATCCACACAGACCATCAATCACCAATTCACACTAGTTCCATGTCATCCCTCTGTCTCATTCACTCCCTACACATTAGGCACTGTTTACAGAGGCCAATTAACCTAAAAACTTGCACATCTTTAGGATGTGCGAGGAAACCGGAGCACCTGGAAGAAACCCATATGGTCACAGGGAGAAGGAGCAAGTGCCATGTGATACCTTATAGCATTTGCTTGAAAAGAACAGTACTTAATTCTCCCAATTACCCTGCATCTGAGAAAGGAAACATCGTTTTATAGTGAAGGAATGTGAAGAGACTCAAAATTCTGGCCTACCACTGCATCGGGCAATGGAAATAAAAAATATAAATTACATTGCCAGTGTTATGTTTGGTGAATACACCAGTCCTTTAAAGTTGTCAACTTCAATACTACATCACTTTTCTTACCAACTCACCAGCACATTTGATTGGAATGCGGTTGGAAAATTATTAGGTAACAATAGATACAATGAAAAGAGGAAGCTTACATGCCATGATCAGCGGGCAGAGATGTCTACCCATTCTCAGTTCTCTGGCTGTGTTTCAGAACATCCTCGGGGTTAACCAGAGATTGCTCACATTACAGGCCAAGAGGGAAGAAAAGTAAAAGCAAGTCACTGGAGAAAAACAGCCTCAAAAAACAAAAAGACTATTCATTCACCTGTAAAGCTCATTCCACCTATAAGCTGCACAGAATGAATCACATCATGTATTTTGGCACACATAATATTGTGACAAGTATAGATACTGCCGTGTTGCCCTTCTCACACCAAACGATAAAGTCAAAACCATTAAAGATATGTCACCTCTTACAGCCAATGTCTCTAAGGTCCCCTCCAGCAGCTGGGGTGAACACAAAATATTGCATCCTATTCAGCAGTCAGAAATCCTCCTCATGTATTGGTCCAGAGTCATTCTTCAACAATAATCCAAAACTAATTCCCAGTCATTCTTATTATTCTTACTCTGAGTGGCTACTTACTCTAAATACATTGACCGTCACTTTTATCCGCCTAATATTCATAGACTTGTACAGCACGAACCAGGCCCCTTGGTCCGATTAACACAAAACAGGCCCGATGGCTCAATCCATCCATGCCTACTAAAATGTCCCATCTAGGCTTGTCCAACCTGCCTGCATTTGGCCCGTATCCCTCTGAATCTTTCCTATCCATGTACTTGCCAAAATGTCTTTTAAATGCTGTAATAGTACCTGCCTCAACTACCTCCTCTGGCAGCTCGTTCCATCATTCTCGAGTAAAAAGTTGACCCTCTGATTCCAATTAAATGTTTCCCCTCTCACATTAATCATATGTCCTATGGGTTTTAATTACACTACCCTGGGGAAAATTTCCATATCTTCACCCAATGTATTCCTCTCATGATTTTATACACACCTATAATATTACCACTCAGATTCCTGCACTTCAGTCATTAAAATGTCCTCTCCTTGACTTAGTTCCATAATAATGATTGAGGAATCAGCAAGATTCCAATACTATCTTCATTGCCCCTTTCAAGATTTAGGACATCCTAAAATGCTTTACAGTTGATAAAATCATTTTGAAGCACAAGGAAATAAGCAAAAAAAAGTATGATCTGTGTACCTGAACAGCTGTTGACTAATTTTATGTTAATATACAGAATGTACAGAATTCATCATGCCATGGGACGGCATGGCAGCGCAGCGGTAGAGTTGATGCCTTACAGTGCCAGAGATCCGGGTTCGATCCTGACTATGGGTGCTGCCTGTATAGGATTTGTCTGTCCTCCCCGTGACCGCGTGGGATTTCTCTGAGATCTTCGGTTTCATCCCACACTACAAATACTCACAGGTTTGTAAGTTAATCGGCTTGGTATAAATGTAAATTGTCCCAAGTGTAGGATAGTGTTAATGCGTGAGGATCGCTAGTTAGTGCGGTTCAGGTGGGCGAACAGAAATAGGAACTGGGACCAGGATGACTAAACTGGTGCGAATACTCCACCACCTCCTCTCACCTTACTTCATCTCCATCAATCGAAATTTGTTTCTATTCCCTTCTCCCCCATTTACGTATCTAGTTTTATTTATAATGCATCTATGCTAACCACCATTCTCATTCAGCACACTCATTAAGAGATAAAGAATACTGATGATGTCAATTATGAAACAGACGCATAAAATATTTTTAATTATGCCCATTTTCCACATTTTGAAAATTAATGCAATGTACTTACATTCCACTGTTAATAAACAAGATTTAGATATGATATCAAAGATATTCATAATTACTGGCTGGATGCAACCGAAAGCTGTTAACGTTTGTCCATAAATGTTGCTTCCAATTCTTAAACTGAGCAGAAAAAAAAATCCCAAGTTTTCTTTTAGTTACTGAAGAATCTTTTAATCACTTAGTTGAAAGATGTTGGCCTGATGTTGACCAAAACTGTTAAGAATGGATTCCTGAAGTGATCTGCTAATTTTTACACACAAGACATTTTACCTGCTTCAAATGTATTGAACTCGTACCCAATCAATAAATATCCCACAATAATTTGAATGAGTTCGTTCTTGTTATGTCTGAAGTAGCTTTGAAAAGAAATATAACTTTTTTATGGGTTTTGTTTCGTACTTTCTACGTTATTGAATAATGCCATCAGTCTTTTATATTACCAGACTGCAATCTTGATACTTTTCCAAATCAGTCATGTGCATCAGAATACTCAAACAATAACTGGACATAGAATCAACGTGCGTCAGCCATGACTAAAGGGTTAGAACTTTTACCTCAGTTAAGTTCCAAAGAGACAAGCACCAAAAATCTATGACATCCATGGATCTCGCCTCCCCTAGTACTGCACATTGAGGTATATTTTCTTGCCCAGCATTAAATCTCCTCTTTGATATGCTTTAGAAAAAGTCTGCAACAATTTGGAGATCAAAATGTATTGCTAGATTCTAGGCAATATTTACCCCTCAATCAAATGCATCTACAAAAATTAAAATAAGAGTATCATAGAAAGAAACAGTCAAGGTCGGAAGATCAGGCATGCTTTCTGCTCTTGAAACAGATTCTAAAAAAACATTTCTCAAAATTGACAAAAACAGAATTAACTGATATAGATCAAATCCTTAAGAAAATTTGGAATTAGCAAGAAATAGAAAATGCAATGGCGGATGATCAAAATGTAATATATTAAAAAAACAACACAACCATTAATTGGTAAATGTAGAGTAATGATGCACAGTACTCCAATGCTACACATTTGGTTTAATTGTTTCTTCAACCTTAAATTATGCGACACATGTTCACCAATGACAAGTACATTACAACTATAACAATCGCCCTGCTGCACAAACCATGCCCTGGATTTCAATGTAAACCAGTAAGCGATATTTACTGACATTTATATTCTGATTTAATGTATCCACTATTTACCTAACATCAGAATGTACTGCACAATTTAAAATCAATAAGATACTGCACCAAAGGTACATAATGTTCACTTTAACTAAGATCAAAAGAGTGATAACGTTATGAATCAGTTGATAAGGTAGTAGAAATAATGTTTCCACTTATGGGCAGTACAGTGGCACAGCTGCTTCAGAGACCCATGGTTGATTCTGACCTAAGGTGCTGTCCCTTTGGAGTTTGCATGTTCTCCCTGTGGGTTTTCTCCAGGTGCTCTGGTTTCCTCCCAAAGATGTACTAGTTTGTGGATTTAATGGTCTCTGTAAATCGCCCCGAGTGTATAGGAAAAATATGAGAAAGTGGCATAACATAGAACTGGTGTAACTGGGTGAGTGATGGTCAGAGTAGATTGGATGGGCTGAAGGAATGTGTTTCCATGTTCTATCTTTCCATCAATCCATGGAAAATCAACTCTGGCAGATAATTATAATCAACAACTACAAGATAATTACTTAGAAATTCATTAGGAAAGGTGGAAAAACACTCCAAAGTTGAATTCACAATCACTTGTAGAGGCCAAGGCAAATAAGCACAAATGTACATATACATGTAGAAAGGTTCACTCGCAGCTCCTCCAACCACATCTACTGTATCCGCTGTTCCAGGTGTGTCGGCGAGACCAAGTGCAGCCTCAGCGATCATTTTGTTGAACACCTCTGCTCGTTCCACCTGGACCTCGATGATCTCACGGTCACTAAACACTTTAACTCCCAATCCCATACTTACCTTTCCGTCCTGGGCCTCCTCCACTGTCAGTGAGGCCCAATGCAAATTGGAGGAATTAGCACCTCAGATTTCGCTTGGGCAACTGACAACCCAGGGATATTGAGATCGAACCTCTCTAATTCCAAGTAACCCTTGCTTTCCCCCTCCCTTCATCCCACCCCATCTTGGTTCTCTGACTAGTTTGACTGCTCCCGATTAAATTTTACCTTGCATGCCTCATTATCAGCGATGTAAAATGTACAGTGATCTATTCTACATTTTCCTTGATCTTTGTCCCCTTTGATCTCTAATTTTCACAACTTACCCTTCCATATCACTCGTTTCCCTCTCCCCTGACTCTCAGTCTGAAGAAGGGTCTCGACCCAAAACATCACCCATTCCTTCTATCCAGAGATGCTGCCTGTCCCACTGAGTTACTCCAGTATTTTGTGTCCATCTTAAGAGAAATAAAAAAGTGGACTGAAAGTCTTCAACAAATATAATGTAAACGCCAGCACAAAGTAGATGAGCCTGACGCCCTGTTTCCATGCAGTATCTTCCGGTTAAGATGTGTTTTAGGCAAATGTTCCACAAAGGTGAAGTATCTATCACACAGAGTAGAGAGGAGCACACAATTGAAGATGGAAAAGTGAAGGAAGTAATAAACACGTGTTCTGTTAATTCTGTTCTTTGCCATGACCTTTCTGAATACATTAATTTAGTCTGGCACTATTTTAAAGATAGAGTAACGAAGCTTGCAAAATTATATATAGGCAAGTACAAGTTTTTGTTTTAAGTTGATGAATAAGATAGCCCAAGATCAATAAACCAGGACTCGAGATAGGATTCGTGTAGGAGATTTCTCGATGAGCTGGGCGGGAATGCTGTACCTCACCTGTATTCTAGAGATGGCTTCCGCATCAGTCAGTGAGAGGGGAAAGGCGGGCTAACCAGACAGGAAGAAGTATCAGAAAAGACGGGAAAATACAACACAGAGACACAAGGAATGCAGTTGCTGGAATCTTGGGCAAAACATAAAGTGCTGGAGGAACCCAATGGGTCAAGCAGCATCTGTGGAGAACATGGCCAAAGATCATTTCAGGTCAGGAATACAGCACACATGGGGGACATACAGCAAAACAATTCAAGGGTCAGAGTTATACGCATAGAAACAGGTCTTTGCCAACCAAAATGACATTCAGTCTGAAAAAGCGTCCCGGCCCGAAAAATCACCTATCTATGTTCTCGAGAGATGCTGCCTAACCCACTGTGTTACTCCACCATCTTGCCTTTTTTTTTGTAAACCAATCAGCATCTGCAGTTCCTAGTTTCTAAACTGGCATTCTGGACTGGTCCCATGTGCCAGCATTTGGGCCATATCCACCCAAACCCCTTTAAATTCATCAGATTATGTGATAACAACAAAATATTTCTCACAGTGAACAAGTGATACCAAGTACCTAATTTGTCTCTTGCATAAATCAGTGGCAAATAGATTTCTTGAAAGCACATTCCTCCTTCTGTCTAACATGTTACTTTCAAGTTGTAAACCTGCTGACAACATTCCAATGCCATTTTTAACCTCCAACATGTTTGACTTTCAACTGTCATCTGAAATAACCTAATAAGCCAGTCATTTTTAGAAACAGGGGATGGATACATTGCTTACCTATGACATACATATCTGTAAGTGAATAAATAATTCTAATAATCATAATATCTGTAATTTAATTTAAACAATTTACCAAATTACACCTAATTATGTAACACTAAACGATTCCTAAATTAAAAAAAATGTTCTCAAAATTACACCGAGGATTATTTACATCCAGCATTCTGTTACATACAGTCGTAAATATGAAAATCGAATGGATTAAATAGATGTAATAGAAAGTATATCAGATGCATACAAAGTATAACATTAGACGCAAGAAGGATAAATTACACACTGTAATTTATAAAGTAAAGAACATTGCCCATAACACTAAGCCACTTTAAGTGTGAACTGGGGGGGGGGGGGGGTGTTCAGGCAACGTGAGGTGCCACAGAAACCAAGCCCAGGCACAGGTTGAAAGGAGCAGCAGCAGCAGCAATCAGGCTGCGGATTGCAGCAGGTCGGCAGCACTGATCCTGACCCCCTCTGGTTCACGGGGCTCTGGCCGGAGCCTCGGTGCGAATGGCGGGGAAGAGGCCGGCGGCATCTGAGGGGGCGGCCGCTGGGGTGAGTGGTCCGGGGCCGCGTTGAGGGCGGCAGGGCCGGGCCTGCGCCTGGCAACCGCCGCCCCGGTCTCGGCTAGGCCATAGCCCCGGGCAAGATCCGTCACCGCAGGGGGGTGCAAACACGCCCGATTCAAACCGCAAACCTCTCCCTTCAGACCCTCGGGAGAGAATAGACTCACCGAGCACGGCCAGGAGGATCCCCACCTGCTCTCACTCCGGCTGCCGCTTGCGTCCTCTCTCTCTCTCTCTCTCTCTCCGTCCCTCCACTCCCACCTCCCGTCTGCGGCTGTCACGGCAGCGCGCATGCGTCGGCAACCCGCTCCATGCCGGGACTTGTCGTCCATCAGCCCACCCGCCCGGTGCATGCCGGGACATGCAGTTCATCAGTACCCACCTGCGGCATGCCGGGACCTGTAGTCCTAATTGCCCGCCAGCTCTATACTGGGATCTGTAGTCCTCTGTTGACCGCCACAGCCCTGGGGAAAGGTAAGCGGATGTCCTGGACCTACTAATGAACTCTACCCTAGAGAACTGTACTCTCGACTTGAGTCATCTCGACCCTCTATATTACAGACTCATACACGCCCTCCTTTTTTTTGGATACAAAATAAGAACAGTGTAGTCCAATTGCTAGGTGGAGCCTGCTCCACCATTCTGGTTGCCTCATTATAGGAAAGATGATTCAGTTTAGTTTATTGTCACGTGTCACCACTCTCTGTGTGAAAAAAGTCTTTCTCATCTCGGTCTTAAAGGATTTCCCCCTTATCCTTAAGCTGTGACTCCTTGTCCTGGACTTCCCCAACATCGGGAACAATCTTCCTGCATCTAGCCTGTCCAACCCCTTAAGAATTTTGTAAGTTTCTATAAGATCCCCTCTCAATCTCCTAAATTCTGGAGAGTATAAACCGAGACTATCCAGTCTTTCTTCATAGGACAGTCCTGACATTCCAGGAATCAGTCTGGTGAACCTTCTCTGCACTCCCTCTATGGCAATAATGTCCTTCCTCAGATTTGGAGACCAAAACTGTACGCAATACTCCAGGTGTGGTCTCACCAAGACCCTGCACAACTGAAGTAGAACCTCCCTGTTCCTATACTCAAATCCTTTTGCTATGAAAGCTAACATACCATTCGCTTTCTTCACTGCCTGCTGCACCTGCATGCCTACTTTCAATGACTGGTGTACCATGACACCCAGATCTCGCTACATCTCCCCTTTTCCTAATCGGCCACCATTTAGATAATAGTCTGCTTTCCTGTTTTTGCCACCAAAGTGGATAACCTCACATTTATCCACATCATACTGCATCTGCCAAACATTTGCCCACTCATCCAGCCTATCCAAGTCACCTTGCTGTCTCCTAGCATCCTCCTCACAGCTAACACTGCCCCCCAGCTTAGTGTCATCCGCAAACTTGGAAATATTCAATTCCCTCATCCAGATCATTAATATATATTGTAAATAGCTGGGGTCCCAGCACTGAGCCTTGCGGTACCCCACTAGTCACTGCCTGCCATTCTGAAAAGGACCCGTTTACTCCTACTCTTTGCTTCCTGTTTGCCAGCCAGTTCTCTATCCACATCAATATTGAACCCCCAATGCCGTATGCTTTAAGTTTGTATACTAATCTCTTATGTGGGACCTTGTCGAAAGCCTTCTGGAAGTCCAGATACACCACATCCACTGGTTCTCCCTTATCCACGCTACTAGTTACATCCTCGAAAAATTCCACAAGATTCGTCAGACATGATTTACCTTTCGTAAATCCATGCTGACTTTGTCCAATGATCTCACCACTTTCCAAATGTGCTGCTATCCCATCTTTAATAACTGACTCTAGCAGTTTCCCCACTACCGATGTTAGACTAACTGGTCTGTAATTCCCCGTAATTCTCCCTCCTTAAAAAGAGGGGTTACGTTTGCTACCCGCCAATCCTCAGGAACTACTCCAGAATCTAAAGAGTTTTGAAAGATTATCACTAATGCATCCACTATTTCTGGAGCTACTTCCTTAAGTACTCTGGGATGCAGCCTATCCGGCCCTGGGGATTAATCGGCCTTTAATCCATTCAATTTACCCAACACCACTTCCCGACTAACCTGGATTTCACTCAATTCCTCCTTTGACCCGCGGTCCCCTGCTATTTCCGGCAGATTATTTATGTCTTCCTTAGTGAAGACGGAACCAAAGTAGTTATTCAATTGGTCCGCCATATCCTTGTTCCCCATGATCAACTCACCTGTTTCTGACTGCAAGGGACCTACATTTGTTTTAACTAATCTATTTCTCTTCACATATCTATAAAAACTTTTGCAGTCAGTTTTTATGTTCCCTGCCAGTTTTCTTTCAAAATCTATTTTTCCTTTCCTAATTAAGCCCTTTGTCCTCCTCTGCTATTGACAGTAGACTCTTGGTAATGAGTCAGTGTCTACTTATTTGTGTTCTTATCTTTTCTTATCCAATCTTCATTTCCCACACCAAACCACCTAATCACACATCAAAATTAGACAGTTTCCAGTGACTGGGGATATCTGGATGTAAATTTAAACAGAAGAAATGTTGTATACAGAGTGAGAAAAATGGAGTCTGTGCACTAGGCTATGAATTAACAACTAGATGATGATTGAAGCAGATACTGCCAGCTTTTTAAAATTAAGATTCTTATTGAGTGGGGTGGGGTCCATTAGTAGGTACTGTTGGTATGATGCATTAATATCAACATGGACATTCAGTGTGGAACGATTTGTCAAATAGACACATCTCCTTTGAGTTGCTTCTGACTCTGACCTTGGCAGCCATCTCTAAATCTCGATTGAAAGCCATTGAGACACATTTGGATTGTCGTGCCTGTTCCTTGGCAGTGCTAATGTCCATGCTTCACTGGACAGCACATGGGACCCCAGGCACAGTCAAGAACATCTGTGATGGGTGGACACAGGAGGGACTGGAGAACAGCAGGACAATGTGTTGGAAGGAACTGCAGATGCTGGTTTACACTGACGACAGACACAAAATGCTGGAGTAACTCATCTGGCAGCATCTCTGGATAGAAAGAATGGGTGACGATTCGGGTCGAGACCCTTCTTCAGAATGAAAATCAAGGGAGAGGGAGACACAGAGATAAGGAAGTGTACGGTGTGAGAATGAGACATCAAATTGGATGAGAATCAAGGAAAATGTAGAACCAATCATTTTAGCTAGGAGGTGACAACAAAGCAGAGATAAAATGTAGTCGGGGACAGTCGGAGAACCGGGAAGGGGAGGGAGAGAGAGGGAAAGCAAGGGCTACTTGAAATTAGAGAAGTCAATATTCATACCGCTGGGGTGTAAGCTACCCAAGCGAAATATGAGGTGCTGTTCCTCCAATTTGCGCTGGATTTTTAATTATATTATACTCCATTTATATAAGCTTCAATATAGAATATAGTATAATTATATTATACAATTAGACTCCGTCTAAATCTACCTGATCTCCCGGTTGCAAAACACTTTAACTCCCCCTCTCATTGCCACACCAACCTTTCTGTCCTGGACCTCCTCCATTGTCAGAGTGAGGCCCAGCGCAAATTGGAGGAACAGCACCCCATATTTCGCTTGTATCTGTTCAAATATATTTTAATTGTTGTTATATTATCTGCCCCAACTACCATCTCTGGCTACCCATTCTATACACCCAGCACCCTCTGTGTGAAAAAGTTGCCCTTCAGGTTCCCATTAAGTTTTTTCTTTCTCACCATAAACAAGTCCTCTGGTTCTTGATTCCCTTACTCTGGGTAAAATACTGTGCATTCACCCTATTTATTCTGCTCATGATATTATACACCTCTTTAAGATCACCCCCCAGCCTGTGACCCAAGGAATGAAATCTTAGCCTTCCCAACTTCTCTATAGCTCAGGTCCTCAAGTTCTGGCAACAATCTCATAAATCTTCTCTGCTTTCCAGCTTAATAGCATCGTTCCTATAGCTGGTGACCAAAACCACTTCACGAGTTACCCACCAATCTTCAACCATTAGGTTGTAAGCTAGCCGAGCAGAATATGAGGTGCTGTTCCTCCAGTTTACGCATGGACTCACTCTGGGAATGGAGGAGGCCCAGGACAGAAAGGTCAATATGGGAATGGGAAGGAGAGTTAAAATGGGAAGCAACCAGAAGATCCAGCAGGCCTTGGAGGACCTAATGCAAGTGAAAACATCGCCAGTTCTAAGTTTGGTCTCTCCGATGTAAAGGAGGCCACATCGGGAACATTGAATGCAGTAGATGAGGCTTGAGGAGGTGTTTGTAGGTTAGATGACCAACCTACACATACCCCTCTCACACCTTTCCTGTTCCCCACCTGGACTCGCACCCATTTCTCCTACCACCTGTATTCATTGCTCTGGCTTCACAATTCGCGCATCCTCTATCCTTATCTTACATCTTTATCTCGCCTTGATCCAATCATACGCTTATCAAAACCCTCCTCACCTGTATCAACCTATCACTTGCCAGACTGTCTTGCTCCTCCTCGCTTCCTACTTTCCACGCACCTCCCTACTACAATCTGTATTGTGTACAGTTCTGGTCTCCAGTTCCGGTCTCCAAATCTGAGGAAGGACATTATTGCCATAGAGGGAGTGCAGAGAAGGTTCACCAGACTGATTCCTGGGATGTCAGGACTGTCTTATGAAGAAAGACTGGATAGACTCGGTTTATACTCTCTAGAATTTAGGAGATTGAGAGGGGATCTTATAGAAACTTACAAAATTCTTAAGGGGTTGGACAGGCTAGATGCAGGAAGATTGTTCCTGATGTTGGGGAAGTCCAGGACAAGGGGTCACAGCTTAAGGATAAGGGGTAAATCCTTTAGGACGGAGATGAGAAGGACTTTTTTCACACAGAGAGTGGTGGGTCTCTGGAACTCTCTGCCACAGAGGGTAGTTGAGGCCAGTTCATTGGCTATATTTAAGAGGGAGTTAGATGTGGCCCTTGTGGCTAAGGGGATCAGAGGTCATGGAGAGAAGGCAGGTACGGGATACTGAGTTGGATGATCAGCAATGTTCATATTGAATGGCGGTGGTTCTTGGTTACTTGGTGCTCCAAAATATTCCAACTGGAATTTAAACTGGAGGTGGGCAGAAGGGCCGAATGGCTGACTCCTACACCTCATTTCTATGTTTCTAATAAATTTAGTTTACAATTGAAGTGTAGGGTGTGGGAGGTAAAGGTGGCAAATCTTCTCTCAAGTGGCATAAGATTAATGCGACAATAATAGAACCCAGTAAAAACTGAGAATTCCAACCTTCTGAGACCAAGTATTTGTAGTTCAACAGGTTTCTTGCTTCTCATTCAAAAATATTTCCGTCAGTTGCAAGTTATTAAGTCTGTAAGTGCGGTGGCACATTAATAATCAATGAACAACATACAAAAGGGGTAAGCCCAACTGATAAAAAAGAAAGACACAAAAAGCTGAGGCAACTCAGTGGCTCAGGCAGCATCTCGGGAGAACATGGATAGGTCATGTTTCAGGTCAGGACACTTCTTCATTTCTTGTTGAAAAAGGCAAATCCTCACCTATCCATGTACGCCAGAGATGCTGCCTGACCCACTGAGTTGCTCCGGCATTTTGTGTCATTCTTTTGTGTCATAGTATAACCAGCATCTGCACTTCCTTGCTATTGCACCTAACTGATACAATCCTGTTCCTTGACTGGAAACACTGAGACAACTTGTATTCATAACTAAGGCTAGCAAACTCCGGACAATGCAGAAGGAAATCCTCCCTGAAGAAGGCAGCTAATATTATCAAAGACCCACACCACCCTGGCCACACTCTCAACTCACTGCAATCATCGGAAAGAAGGTACAAGAGGTAAGGGGCGGCAAGGTGGCATAGCGGTAGAGTTGCTGCCTTACAGCCCCAGAGACCCAGGTTAGATCCTGACTACGGATGCTTGTCTGTACAAAGTTTGTACGTTCTCCCTGAGACTTGCGTGGGTTTTCTCCAGGATCTCCGGATTCCTTCTGCACTGCAAAGACGTATAGGTTTGTAGGTTAATTGGCTTTGGTAAAAATTGTAAATTGTCCCAGTGTGGGACAATGTGCTGGATGGTGTTTATGTGCGGAATCTAAACCAAACTAAAGCCTTAAAAAAAAAAATTGACCTCCAGGTTTAAGAACAGCTTCTTCCCTTCAAACAACCCAAACTACAGCCCCACCTTAGCACCATACTACTGTAGACTTTGTTTAAAGTCATACTATGTTACTTCAGCCTACACTATTAGGGCGGGTACCTAGCATATCCAATAATTTATTGCATATTTATTTATTATTTCATTGCTTTAATGTGCTTAAAAAGTTGCACCAAGTGAGAATATCACTGTTCCAATCGTGGTGCATACGATAATTAAACATTATTGATGTTGAATTTCAAACTTTTACCTTTGGCAATGTTTTGCATTTAAGTTGGGATTGTTAGTAAAGTAGAAGCCCGCGCGATTAGAACAGCATTGCCAGCATAGAGACAAAATCAGATAAGTGACTGGAGCGAGTCACAGTGAGTCATTATTTTCTTTCTCCAGTAGGAAGAAGATTTATGTGTAAGAAGCAACTGCAGATGCTGGTTTAAACCAAGATAGACACAAAAAGCTGGAGTAACTCAACGGGACAGGCAGCATCTCTGGAGAGAAGGAATGGGTGACGTTATGGGTCGAGACCCTTCTTCAGACTGGTTAGGGATGAGGGAAATGAGAGATATAGACGGCGATGTGGAGAGATAAAGAACAATGAATGAAAGATATGCAAAAAAGTAACGATGATAAAGGAAACAGGCTATTGAAACAGTTTGTAGGGTGAAAATGGGATACAAGCAGAAGCCTCCACGTGGCGCATCCTGGCCAATGCTGACGACAGGAACTGTACCACAGTGACTGACTGCAGCCAATTCTGCAACCACCGACCGTCCGGAAAGACGTGATATAGAAGATGGCCGGACACGAGGAAGAAGGAGGGTGAAAATGAGAAGCTAGTGCAACTTGGGTGGGGTAGGGACAGAGAGAGAGGGAATGGTGGAGCTACCTGAAGTGAGAGAAATCAATATTCATTCCACTGGGCTGTAAGCTGCCCAAGCGAAATGTGAGATGCTGTTCCTCCAATTTGCATTTAGCCTAACAATGGAGGAGACCGAGGACAGAAAGGTCTGTGTAGGAATGGGAAGGAGAATTAAAGGAGACACGAGTGAGGGCCTCATCTATGATGGGAGAGAGGAACCCCCGTTCCCTAAAGAATGAGGACATCGCACCACATTTTCCCATCTCCACCCTTTCCGCCTTCTGTTGAGACCGTTCCCTCCGCAACTCACTGGTTAACTCATCCCTTCCCACCCAAACCACCTCCTCCCCAGGTACCTTCCCCTGCAACCGCAGAAGATGCAACACCTGTCGCTATACATCCTCCTCAAATCTGTCCAGAGACCCCGACAGTCCTTTCTGGTTAGGCAGAGGTTCAGTTGCACCTCCTCCAACCTCATCTGCTCTATCAGTTGTTCAAGATGTGGACTCTTATACATCGGCGAGACCAAACGCAGATTGGGCGATCGTTTTCGCGGAACACCTTCGTTCAGCCCGCGTTAACCAACCTGATCTTCCAGTTGCTGGACACTTTAACTCTCCTCCCCATTCCTACACAGACCTTTCTGTCCTCCGTCTCCTCCATTGTCAGACTGAGGCTAAACTGAGGAACAGAATCTCATATTTAGTTTAGGCAGTTTACAGCCCAGTGGTATGAATCTTGATTTCTCCCACTTCAGGTAGCCCCGGCATTCCCTCTCTCTCTATCCCTCCCCGGCCCAAGTCACACTAGCTTCTCATTTTCACCCTATAAACAGCTTACAATGGCCTGTTTCCTTTATCATTGTTACTTTTTTGCATATCTTTCATTCATTGTTCTTTATCTCTCCACATCACTGTCTATATCTCTCGTTTCCCTTATCCCTAACCAGTCTGGAGAAGGCAGGAACAGGGTATTGATTATGGATTATCAGCCATGATCCCATTGAATGGCGGTGCTGGCTGGAAGGCCGAATGGCCTACTGCACCTATTTTCTATGTATCTACGAAACGTCACCCATTCCTTCTCTCCAGAGATGCTGCCTGTCACGCTGAGTTACTCCAGCTTTTTATGCCTATGTTAGGAAGAAGGTTTATAGTGGTTTTAGTTTTAGAATCGGGTTGGATGCATGTTAGTAGGTACTGTTGCTACAAAACATTAACAGCAGTGTATCCTCGAGATAAATATTTATCATTCCAATAAAAGACAAATCCAGCCTGTTTCCTTTTGATTACACCACATGTCTTTATGATACTTACTTTAAATGGAATACAGCTTGAAGAACCAATATCAGTGAGTCATAAAACTGGTACTTATAGGCTGTTTTACCGCTTTATTCAGACAGTTATAGAACATAGAACAGTACATCACAGGAACAGGCCTTTCAGACCACAATGTCTATGCTGAACATGATGCCAAGTCAAACTAATCCACTCTGCCTGCGTGTTCTATATATATCCTTCTATTCCCCGCATAATTATGTGCCTATCTATAAGCCCCTTAAATACCACTACTGTTTCTGCTTCCACCACCACCCCTGGCCATGTGTTCCAGGCATCCACCATTCTCTGTTAAAAAGAACCTTGCCCTGCCCATCTCATGTAAACTTAACCCTCTCACGAGAGCATAGAAATAGAAAATAGCACAATAACAGGCTCTTTGGCCCACAATGTCAGTACCAAACGTGATGCCAAGACCCACTCTTACCTGCCAGCACACAATCCATATCCCTCCATCTCCTGCATATCCATGTGCCTAACAAAAGGTTCTTAAATGCCTCAATCACCACCCCTGGGAGCGTTCCAAGCACTCATCGTCCTTTGTGCCCCACACATCTCCTGTAAACTTTTCTGAGGAAGATATGCTGATGGACGTGCTGGAGCTTGCCATTGCCATTGGAGTTCAGCAGGCAAAGCCAGAGTTTATGAACTTCCTGTCAGTGCACACTGGGAGATTGAAACTGTGTGAAAAGCTGCTCGTGGAATGGAAGTAAAGAAAAAAATGACATAAGGCAATATAAATAAATCTTGTAAGTAAAATGATCAGTCATGTACTGTGAATAGTCACATGCAAATGTACTGCATAATATATATTTTTAAATATTATTACTATTTCTCAATTTTTTTTCTTAAAACTGATGATTTTGTGGAAGGAATGGACAGAGAACCTTGGGTTGGGAGCCTTGAGTCTGAAGAAGGGTCCAGAACCAAAACATTCCCTCCACAGATGCGGCCTGACATGTTGAGTTCCTCCAGCACTTTGTGTTTTGCACCAGATTCCAGTATTGCAGTTTCTTGTGTCTCCACTTGATGTTTTTCATTGTCTGAAATCTCTGAGGAAATGTCTGTGCCAGGCCCCAAAACTGAAATCAAGACACCATTGCCTGAACCATCTGCCAAAGGCTTCAAAAAGCTGAAAAGGTTGAGGAAGGAGCGATACTCCATCTACGTCCACAAAAAGATGAAGCAGCTTCATGGTGACAAAACATCTCCTCCTGGTAATACATTAACTCTATTGGGAAAGTTATGTCAAACAGGAGAAGGGTCCCAGCCTGAAACGTTGCCTGTCCATTCCCTCCACAGGCGATCTGATCTGGAGGATTCCTCCAGCACTTTTGGTTTTGGCAAAGACTTCTGTCTGTTTCATTACAATAAGCTGCCAACCATCTAGAACCTAGAAGACCCAGGCCCTTGACCAGTTGCTGTTACTTTTAGCACACAGTTACTGTCAATGTGCCTTCTAATATACTAGAAGGCACATTGGCAGTAACTGTGTGCTCAAAGTAAACCTCCACAAAATGCTGACACAGCAAACTACTTACAATCTTCCACTTTATCAGCAAATAAAAAGTGAATTGTGTCCTCTGAGAACCAAAGTAGAAATTTCTAAAGAAATGCTGAGAAAATATACATGTGGCTCCTACCCAGACAGCACCTGACTTCCGGTGGGCAAACACCAAGTGTCACTTTGTACTGTGGGACGCACTATCCCCACTACTATGAAGGATAAGTGTGGGCAAGTTACTGCTGAACCTTCCAGTCAGTGGGATTGTATGTTAACATCAGTCACTTGTGAAAGATTTGTGCAGAAAAATATGTTTGACCATAAGTCAATTTAATAAAGATCTGCATGGAATGTCCTTGAGGCCTCACGGAAGAGGAAGATGGTGGATCATCTAGTTCCCCAACCAGACTGGTAAATCATGTGCCTCATCATCGGAACCATGGGTGGTGGTGAGAATCCGGAGGAAACTCATACAGCCACAGGGAGAACATGCAGCTCCATGCAGAAAGCCTCCTTCACGCACAACCAAGCGTCTCATTGCCACTGTATAGTACCTCAAAGTGACTTTGATGGGAATCTACTGCATATCCTTTTGGACATTTGCCAAGCAGTTCAGCAATCGTCTTTGTTTAACACAGAACTCTGTGTTCTAGGGGTTGTTCCCATGGACACACACACAGACAAATTCCAACTGCAGCTGATGAATTATCAATAGGTGAGACAGGGCCTCTGGTTCAAAAGCTTGCTGGACTTCCCTGAAGGGTGCTGTCCATGACCAAATATTCTAAGGCCCGAATTATTTATGTTTATTTTATAAAAATTAATATATGCACTAAACACAATTGAGGAATGCCATTCTCTGCATTCTTTGTGCCATCAATTTGATACAGCCTTTTAAAAATACATCAACACCATTCAGATTTCCAACTTAAATGAGGCAAAGCTGAGGTTAGATGCATCCACTGCAAGGGTGGGTTAGTGTGAGGGCTTCACACCCCTGCTCACAGAGGGACAGGAGCCCAGGAGTAAACTGTTCGGTCATGGAATACAACTGAAGGAAAAAATAATGACATGCAGATATAATAAATATTGATCTTGAACTCTAGTGGAATTATCTATTTTGCAGTGAGAATGTTGACATGTGAATGTATTGCATTGCATATTTGCATGATTTATGAATAAAGTAAATTTTTGGAAAAAGAAACACGCCTGCTATCGAGGATTATCCTAGCGATTTTTCATGGCTTCTCATGTTGAATAAAATGTTTAGCATCATCGAGCCCCACATCTACAGGAATTTGTAAGAAGCTCACATACGCTTAACTGATCTATTTTTTAAAATTCTAAATGAAGTTCGAGGTCTACTAATCTAGCTTTATTGCTTAACTAATCTTTGTCAATTGTAGTTTAGGGAAACAGCATGGATACAGCCATTTGACCCATCCTGCTTCATTCAAATAAAGGTTCACAACCATCGTTCATCCATTCACACTAGTTTTATGTGATTCGACTTTCACATCCACTCCCTACATACTTGGAGCAATTTACAGAGGCCAATTAACTTACAAACCCACGCAATTTTAGGGAGTGGGTGGAAACTGGAGCATCTATTGGAAACATGCATGATCACGGGGAGAATGTGCAAACTCCACACAGACACCACCCAAGGTCAGGATCGAACCCGGGCCTCTGGCTCTACCAGCTGCATCCCTATGCCACCCTTAACTTGCTCAATTGATCTGGATTTCTAATTCTAAATGCTGTTCCAGGTTTATTAATCTAGTTTTTCTGTTATTTTAAGATATTTTTAAACAGGGTAAGCTTCTGTTTTTATTTCTAGTTTCTACCATTTGAGCGCAATGCTTTAAAGATCAAGCATATTATGAGTTTGCCAAATCCAACTTGGCATGGGCAGCAGAGACTCTTTAATCAGAATCTGTGAGAAGAATTAAACAAAAAAATCAAATTCAAAAATCGGAAAACAGATCACATGATGATCCTAAACAAGTCCTGCTTCATTAACACTGCCAAATAAGCTACATTACCATCTGAACATAGCAACTGTCTATGAATAGTCATATTGTCCGACTACAAGTATAATGTTCTCCATCAGATAAATACTTCCAATTGATATAAAGAATCGCTAATTTAATTAACTGAAACAACCAGATCTCATACACAGCTAATTTGAAACCAAAACAAAATCCTAATACCTATCTTCTCAAGTTATAAACATGAAAAATATTTTTGGGGACATAAGGAACTGCAGAATCATCAGTGAAATACCAAGTGCTGACACAACTCAGTGGGTTAGGCAGCATCTGAAAAGTCAATGAACAGGCAACGTTTCTGGTGTATATGAATCTTATTCAGTCTAAAGAAGGGTCCTGATCCAAAATGTCATTGTCCATTTCTTTCTATCGATGGTTACACAAAAAGCTGGAGAAACTCAACGTGTGCAGCAGCATCTAAGGAGCGAAGGAGATAGGCGACGTTTCGGGTCGAGACCCTTCTTCAGATGTTGCCTGACCCACTGAGTTCCCAGCATTTTGTGTTTTGAAATAGTTTGTTTATTCCATCTACAATCTACCTTTTTGTACTGCCTGTGACCCAATGTTAAACTGTTGATTAAACCAAATGATATACCCACCGGTAAAACATTCTCAGGACAAGCTTTTCAGTTAGGCCATTATGTCTTGTGCCACTTGCAGCCATTTGCATCCATCTCTTTCAGAACAAATATTTATCATATCTGGTGACACTTTTGAAACATGAAGCAATCCTGAATATTGCTGCAAAATTAAATTTAGAACTGGTCACATCTGGCAGGTGGATATAAAATATTCCAAGGCACAATTTGAAAAACAGGGAAAAATTGCCCAAATATTTATCCCCCATTGATCATTTTAATATGTGAGTGACACAGTGTTGCAGCAGGTAGAGCTGCTGCCTCAAAGGGCCAAACACCCAGCTTTAATCATGACCTCGGATTCTGTCCATGTGGAGTTTGCATGATCTCCATGTGATCGCGTTGGTTTCCTCCATGTTCACTGGTTTGCTTCTACAAAGATGTGTGAGTTTGTCAGTTAATGGGCCCAAATGAGTCAATGCAAAAGTGGGATAACATGGAATTAATGTGAATGGGTGATAGATGGTGAGCATGGACTCGGTGGGCTGTGGGCCTGTTTCCATGCTGTAGCTTTCAATAAATCAATGACTGGTTGTGGGCACATTAGCTGTCACCTTTCCTATCTTGTAACAGTGATGAAACTCCTGGGGTGGGTCAATGACCAGAAGGCACTTGTGGTTATCCTGTTAGAAACATGATAAGCAATCTACAGAAGAAAACAGTAATTTATATATTTCATTGCATTGTATAACAGACAACTAATGAACTAATGCTCATCATCATCAATGTGTGGAAAGGAACTGCTGATGCTGATTTATACTGACGGCAGAAACAAAGTGCTGGAGTAACTCAGTGGTTAGACACCATCTCTGGAGGAAAAAAATGGGTTTCTCTAGAGATGCTGCCTGACCCGCTGAATTACTCCAGCACTCTGTGTCTATCTGCAATATGAATGTGACTGATATTGAAATCTCTTTAAAGAGTTATACAAGTATGAAGTACCCAAATAAGAAAATATTGCTTCTTTTCCGGACAAATTATATTCTTCATTTGTGGCAGCTTCCAAACCAAGCCAATGTATGACATTACTTGAAATCTGTGTCAATATTTACAAAAGCACAATTCTTTCAGATGCATTCAGAAAGAAAATAAATAATGACTACTTTAATGATGAGCAGCTGCAGAAGGAAAATAACCACAGGAGGGGGAAGCAGTCTATGGGTGGAACTTAATGTTCCTAAATCAGTTCAAGCTAAAGGACATTGGGCTTGATATTCATCTTCACCACCTGGGCCCTGCTTGAGTTGATTGCCTGTTGTAGAAAAAAGAAACTATTTGATATTCATTCAATTGAATATAGAAGCGGCTTCAATTTACATCTGGTCTTTGCAATAGTTGGCTTGGGAATGCACGATCGTCACACTGGATACCCAAACTGGAAAGTATTCTACTACCCAATGCTTATAAGCCTCATTTTAATCAGCCGGTTGTGCTGGTAAAATAAATGAATAGAGACATGAAAGGAACATCATTCTCCTTTTCATGCTGATGACTGCGGTGCTATCCATGGTCTCAGGCTGGTCAGTGGCCAACGCTTCAAGGATTGCCCAGGTTGCTGAGGAAGGAAGCAAGGAAATTCCTGTCATGCTGCATGAATACCAAAGCTGTCTGGGAAATAATCCAATGAGTTATTTCAGATCCAAGGACAGCTCGTGGCTGGCAGCAGCTCTGTGTCTTCAGGAAAGATACCTATGTGCCCTGATTTGCTCTTTAAAGTTATTTCTGGTGCACACTGAAAGTGCAATGATGTGTCCTGCCTTTCAGCCCATTAACACAGGTAACAGTATCACGAGCAATGCTCATCTCAGCAACTGAACCAGCTCTCTGTCCCTATAATTGTCTTTCAGTTAGCTCTGCTAATTGGTTTGTAGGCTAATGGCTTTGGTAAAATTGTAAATTGTCCCTAATGTGTGTAGGATAGTGTTAGTGTGCAGGGATCGCTGGTCTACGTAGACTCAGTGGGTGTCTCCAAACTAAACAAAACTCAACTGGAAAGCAGCATAGTCGACAATGAAGACTCGGGAACAAAGACCCTGTCGCGTTTTTCCTTCTGCGACCACTAAATAGAGAGAACAGGTCACCACTCTACAGATTCCACCCCACCCAAGGCAAAATCAGCCAACTGAACACAAGCTAGTGCGTGGTTCTCCCTTGGTTCTGTGTGTAAGAGCCAAATGCCCTCAGCCATTCACTTCCCAAGAAAAGCAAGGTTGAGCAAACAAACTTAGCATGTTGAGAGGATTATGCAACCTAGTGGCCAGAATATGCAGCGACAAGTCTGTACAGTGTACACGATAATGAAAGGGGAATTTATATTTGAAGAAATTATCATACAAAAGCTGTGAAAATAGCAAGACACAGGCAGGAAATGTGCATTGAAACAAAATTATTTGTTATCTTTCATGCACGTAGGCGTTAAATGGAGGAAATATGTTAAATTGTAGACATAGATAATCAGAACCTAAAACGTAAAAAAACGAGAGGGCATAGCTTTAAGGTTAGAGAGGAAAAGTTTAAAGATAATGTGCGGGAAAGGTTTTTTACACAGTGGGTGGTGGAACTTACTGCCAGGTGGCAGTTATAGTAGTGGCGTTTAAGTGGCTTTTGGATAGGCACATGGATATGAAGGGAATGGAGGGATATGGATCACATGCGGGTGGTGTAGATCAATTTATCTTGGCAACATGTTCGGCATAGACATTGCCCCAAAGGGTCTGTTTCTGTGCTGTACCGGTCTATGTTCTACACCAAAACTTGTATGGGTTATTCCTTCAAGTTTTGCTTTAGGATTCAAATGTATGTCGCTGTATTCTCTGGCCACTAGGTTGCACATTATGTTTCCTTGGTTCAATCAACCAAACTTTCCTTGGTAAAGTGATTGGCTGCTGCCCAAAAACTTAGCACTTGGTCAACACAATTAATGGTCAAAGATTTTATCATCTTTTCTGAAAGCATCTTTTCTGACTTGCTTGCAAATTTGCAATATTCCCAATTTTCCTGTTGCCCTTGCAATTTTTAAAAAATACCTTCTTCTTTTGTAGAGCCTTACGATTATTGCATTGTGGTGGATGGTTGGTAGAGTGGCCATTCAGAGACAGTACTACTTTCACCACGGCCATCATTAGCACATGGCAGCAATACTTGCCGGCACATTGGCACAGCTGATAGAGCTGCTGCCTCACAGCGTCAGAGACAGCAGTTCGATCCTGACCTCAGTTCCTGTGTGTTTGCACATTCTTTCTGTGACCTTGTGGGTGTCCTCTACATGCTCTGGTTCCCTCCCACATACCAAAGACATGTATTTACGGCTTTGTAAGTTAATTTGCCTCTGTAATTTGCCTCGAGTGTGTAGGGAGTGGATGGGAAAGTGGGATAACATAGAACTATGTTATCAATGGTCAGCGTGGACACGGTGGGCTGAGGGCCTTTTTCCATGCTGTATCTTTCAATCAAACATTCAGAAAACACATGGCCCAAACAATCTGCAAACTGTTCACTATGGGAGGTATAATGTTTAGGCTTACCATTCATATTAATCTTCCAATGGTTATGGGCCATATTTTCTGATTTCACCTTCCTATCGCCCCAACATTGAGACTGATTGTAGGGCAAACCAGCCTCGTCAAATGCATGGAACCATGATAAATAATAGTAAAACATAGGAACAGACATAGGCCATTTGGCCAATTAAGTCTGCTCTGCCATTCAATCATAGGTGATCTATTTTTCCCTCTCAACACCATTCTCCTGCCTTCGCCCCGTAACCCTTGACGCCCTTACTAATCAAGATCCTATCAAACTTGCCAAACAGTAGGAATGTAATTAGGAATTAGGACCCTGGACAGGTATACATATATTAGTGTCAGTCTGAAGAAGGGTCCCGACACAAAACGTTACCTATCCATGTTCTCCAGATATGCTGCCTGACCCTCTGAGTTACTCCAGCACGTTTGCCTTTTTTGGAAACCAGCATCTGCAGTGAAGAGACCTTGTTTCTACATTAGGAATGCATTTTTGGAAATTCATGTAGACCAGAATAAATTGAGTAATGCAATTTTTCTTGAGTTTTGTTTAATTTTCCATTTTGTAATCTAAATATCATTAGCTTGAAATTGAATAATGTTGTTTCATGCAGGGATATTAGTGAGGAATTTGAATTTCAATGTAAAGTAGACCTCAAAGAGTCCTCTGGTGGATAGAACATGTAAAGCAAGTCGATACCAACCACAACTTTTGAATACAAATAAGGATTCCATCAAATCAATTCCACCAAGGTGATTTTTAAATCATTTTAATTACTATAAGCATTTGTTGGTCACGTTAAAGATATATTTACGGCTTTTGGAGAGAGGCTGATATTCCATTTGGACTCTGCCAGTCACCAACTGTCTCCAAAAAGGGGCTGGAGGGGTGAAAATTTAATGACATTAGAACTTCTTAACAAAAACAAAAAATGCTTTATTTGACCTCACAGTTTTTCTGGGTATGGAGTGAGCCCATGACAACTGAAGTTACTTTGTTTGGTTTTCCCTAAGGAGTGGCCCCCGTTAAATGACATCTTTGTCTGTCACAGTTCTCAAAAAAACTACAGTACGTATAAATTCAGTTTATACATTATCCCTTTCATAAAATACAGGCTGGAAGGCTAAATTCGAAATAACTTTGTTACTAGCTCCATTTCTTTCTAATTTATCATTCCTTTATCAGTTTGACAAGGGATAATCAGATTACATCTCCTGGGTTATAAAGCATTGATTCTGCTTGACTCAGTAAACTTGGAAGCCTCATGGAGGGAAACCAGTCAACTGCAAACCTTAAAAGACAGAAAAACAGTGCACTGACTTGCCAGAGAACAAATTAGTGAATGGTAAAAAAATGGTCAAGGAAGATAAATATTTCTCTCAATGAAACTTAGTTCAGATGATGATAACTTTATTTTGTCCATTCAAGAAGTTGGGAAAAGGACCATATTCTGTAAGTAGTATAAAGGAACTGCAGATGCTGGTTTAAACCGAAGATCTGCTGAGTTACTCCAGCTTTTTGTGTCTATATTCTGTGAGTAGAGATGTCACATGCGTGTTACTGACATGCTTGATTGTATTTTTAAAATACATTTACTTTAGAATTAAAGCTTGAAGAAAATATATAATGTGATGTTTAATTCTGAATGAGGTGAGAACACGTGGAAAAGAAGTTTTCAGAGCCAAAAAGCATACTTGTTCTTGATTTCCTCATTACATTTTTGAAAGCTGACTTTGATCTCAATTTTTATCAAATGTGATAGCATTTCCCAAAAATGGATTCACACTCATTTATAATATGGGAACTAAATGTGAAGTCAGGTAAGTGAGGCTCCAATATACCAATATTCATTTAGAGCAATTAAGCCTTGTGGGTCAGGGATAATTTGATTAACTAAAGAAGGTTTACCTGAAAAATGTTTTGTTTAAAATTAATACATTGAATGTTTGCAAATCAAGGAATACTTATACATTTCCTCAAGCAACAGGTTAAAAATCTGTGCATTCTTCTTCTTATCGAATCCACACACAAGATCAGAACTTGTTCAGCCAGAGCTGAACACACTTCTCGTCATCTGCATACAATGGTGTCTGTCTTGCGCTTCTTGTGCGTGGTGGTGGAAAGATTGGTAGAAACAGGGCTTCGACGTGAACGCTCTTTCCTTGACCCCATTTGTGCATTGTATAATATATGTGTGATGGGAGAGTGGGCAAAGAACTGGCAGATGGAATACATTGTAGCAAAGTGTGCGGTCATGCACTTTGGTATAAGGAATAAAGGCGTAGATTATTTTCCAAATGGAGAGAGGATTCCGAAATCGGAAGTGCAAAGGGATCTTGGAGTGCTGGTGCAGGATTCCCAAAAGGTTAACTTGCAAGATGAATCGGCAATAAGGAAGGTATATGCAATGTTAGCATTTATTTTGAGGGGACCAGAATATAAAAGCAGGGATGGAATGCTGAAGCTTTATAAGGCGCTGGTCAGACCACATTTGGAGTAGTTTTGAGGCCCAAATCTGAGGAGGGGTATGCTGTCATTGGAAAGGGGCCAGAGGAGGTTTACAAGAATGATCCTGGAGATGATTGGGTTAACATATGATGAGCCTTTGACTGCTCTGTGCCTGCACTTGCTGGAGTTTAGAATGATGAGGGAGGACAGCAATGAAACTTAATAAATAATGAAAGGCCTGGATAGAGTGGATGTGGAGAGGATGTTTCCACATAGGGAAGAGTCTAGGACCAGAGGACACAGAATGAGAGGATGTACCTTTAGAAAGGAGATGAGGAGGAATTTCTTTAGCCAGAGGGTGGTGAATCTGTGGAATTTATTGCCAGATGCCTGTGGCAGGAGAATGGGGTTGAGATGGAAAGGTAGGTCAGCCATGATATTGAATAATGGAATAGACTCGATGGCTGAATAGCCTAATTCTGCTCAATGCTGTGATAAAAATCTGATTTATTATTAATGATCTGATAAAAATGCGATTCCACCTATTAATTGGGGGCATAGTCACAGGAAATCCAATGGTATATCTCACAATTATATTAGTATTTGTATTTCTGCAGAGGCAGAATTTGTATTTGATCACATATTGAAATTACTGTGGTACAGGCTTATAAAGTAGACTCAAGAGTTTATTGTCATGTGTCCCAGATAGGACAATGAAATTATTGCTTTGCTGCAGCACAACAGGAATATTGTAGTTATAAATACAGATCAGATCAGTGTGTCCATATAACCATAGAATATATATATACACACATCAGTAAACAGATAAAGTGCAATAGGCTGTTATAGTTCATAGTTTGTTTGAAGTTGTGTTTAATAGTCTGATGGCTGTGGGGAAGAAGATGTCCCTGAATCTGGATGTTGCAGATTTCAGGCTCCTGTAACTTCTACCCGATGACAGCGGAGAGATAAGTGTTTGGCCAGGATGGTGTGGGTCCTTGATGATGCTGGCTGCCTTTTTCAGGCAGCGACTGCGATAGATCCTCTTAATGGTAACTTTCCTTTTCAACGGCTCAGTCAATATTTGCAGACTTGGAACAGCACTATCTCAGTTAATTTGTATCTTGTGGTGACATTATTGGACTAATATTCAAACAGAAATTTATTTGACATAAGACATGAAAGCCACAATATTAATAGATGGGTCTCCATCAAAACCAGCCCGTGTGAAGATCAGTGTCAAACAAGACTGCATCATAGCCCCAACACTTTTCTCAATCTTTCTTGTTGCTTTTCATCTCCAAAAAACATCCTGCTGAGGTGGAGCTAACCTTCAGAAGTAATGGAAAGCTGGTCAGACAGTTCACGCACTAGGACCAGGGTCATCCAAACAGCGGTAATTGGTGTGGAGTGTGCAGTTGACTCTTACAATGGCACAGGTCAGAATCAGGATCCCTAGCCATTGCCAATACTTTCACTGAACCATGTAAGAGGCCTCACACTGAACATTCCCAAGACAAAGACTCTCCATTAACCTGCCCCACTGCACCACACCACTCTCCCACAATAACCAAGCACCAATCCTTGTAATACTCCACGTGTTACAACCAAACCATTTATTCCCACTTTTTGCCCTCTGTTTGTTAACCAATTCTCAATCTATGCCACGACATTACCCCAATTTATAGAACAACATATTGTGCGGTCCTCATCAAAACCTTCTGAAAAGCTAAATGTTTCCCCTACCTCCTAATCGAGATACAAAGAAAGCCAAGCAAGATTTCCCTATCCTAAATCCACACACTCAGCTTATTCCTATCATTCACTTCCCTGGGAACTTTGAATGGGGAAGAGGCCACGGTTGATGGATGGGTGGTATCACACTTGGAGAGAAACAGGAGCCAAAATAGGCAATAGGTGCAGGAGTAGGCCATTTGGCCCTTCGAGTCAGCACCGCCATTCAATGTAATCATGGCTGATCATCCACAATCAGTACCACATTCCTGCCTTCTCCCCATATCCCAAAGGTGCAGAATGGTGATAAACTTGGACAGAAGGGGGGGGAGAACGAGGGAATCTAGAGGGATGGAGGTGTGAGAAGGGGAAGGAGTTGGGTGGGAATGTTCTATGAGAGAGAAAAGTTTGAGGATGGAAGTTATTGTAATTGTAATTAATTTATTAGCCAAGTATGTAAAAATATACAAAGAATTTGATTTGCCATGCAGTCGTACCAAAAAAGCAGCAAGACACACAACTACATAAAAATTAACATAAACATCCGCCGCAGTGCACTGTGATGCAAGGCAAAACGTATTATCTTCTTCCCTCCTTGTCTCCCACAGTCGGGGCCAGTCGAACCATCCACAGTCGGGGCGATTGAAGCTCCTGTGATCGGGCTGGTCGAAGCACCTGCGGTTGAAGCTCCCAAGTTGATAACTAACCATGGAACCGCGAGCTCCACGATGTTAAGTCTGCAGTCTCCCTCTGTTATAGCCCCCAAAGATGATCCCTGATAAAGGGATCGCAAGCTCCACGATGTTAAGTCCGCAGGCTCCCCGCAGTTGGAGTTCCCGAAGTCGATTCCCAGCAAATGGATAGCCAGCTCCATGATGTTAGATCGCAGTGCGGACGGAGATACGATACGGAAAAATTCGCATCTCTGCATTTCCATTATCCAAAAACCTGTTTTTCACTTTCCCCTTTGGTAAAATATTTCGATTTTATCTCAGTTGTTTTTGCTTCAATTTCCAAGAGAATACTGTGTCTCTCTTCAATCCCAATTCCACATGTCTCTCCAGTTTCCCCCACCCCCTACATAATACAAAACTAAAGCTAAAACATACGTTTAACAACTGACTAAAAACAACAAAAGAAGAAAAAGATGAGACAGACTGTTGGCGAGGCTGCCATCGTTTGGCACCAACCAGTGGCGGAAGGGGATCAGAAATGGGGGGAGGGGGGGTTGAGGGAGGGGGAAGTCATGCAGAGCGACCAGGGTGGGATGTCATTCAAAGAGGATGTGATAACAAATTAACAAGGCTTCACAAACTACTGCATGAAAATAACATGCAATTAGAAACATAGAAAATAGGTGCAGGAGGCCATTTGGCCCTTTGAGCCAGCACCGACATTCATTGTGATCATGGCAGATCATCTACAATCAGTAACCCGTGTCTGCCTTCTCCCCATATCCCTTGATTCCGCTATCCACTTGAGCTCTATCTAACTCTTTTAAATGCAATCAGTGAATTGGCCTCTACTGCCTTCTGTGGCAGAGAATTCCACAAATTCACAATTCTCTGGGTGAAAACGTTTTTTCTCATCTCAGTTTTAAATGACCTCCTATTTATTCTTAGACTGTGGCCCCTGGTTCTGGACTCCCACAACATTGGGCACATTTTTCCTGCACCTAGCTTGTCCAGTCCTTTTATAATTTTATTAGTTTCTATAAGGTTCTGGGTTTAGTTTTATTTCGTTATGTTGATCAAAAATTGGATAATTATTGAGAAAACAGGTACCATTAACCTGGTCTTTTTTAATATAGCACCCATTACAAATCATCCACTGGAGAAGGTCAACACCTGCTGTTTTCAGCTGAAAGACGACATCTCCAACAGCGCATCACTCCACCACGACTGCACTGAAAGGTGAGTCAACAAAATGTCACCTATTCCTTTTCTCCAGAGATGCTGCCTGATCTGCTGAGTTACTCCAGCATTTTGTGTCTATCTTACGTGTGTCTTGATGTTGCGCTCAAGCATCACCTCCCATTTCAGAGGTGGAAACAGTATCATCTGTTAATGAAACATGCTGCAGCCATCCGTCTTGTCGAAACAAGTTTCATGCAACAGCAGACAACATTCTAACTCCTATTCAATCTTATATTTATTCATGTTTTGACTATTGCCACCACGCCCATTTATTCAGTTTTGTTTGACTTTTGTTATTTAACCTTTTGCTCCCCTTTCCCGTTCTTTAGCATTGATTCATTTTCATTATCCAAAAACCTGCTTTTCACTTTCCCCTTTGGTAAAATATTTTAATTTCATCTCAGTTGTTTTTGCTTCAATTTCCAAGAGAATACTGTGTCTCTCTTCAATCCTTATTGCACATGTTTCTCCACAGTGAAAAGACAACAATTTCACCACTGTTTTCCGACTTGCTCTTTAGTCTTCTAAGAAAACAAAAATATTGCAGACGGCATTGCTTTAGCAAGTTTTAATTCCAAGTTGAACCCACATTGCTGGAGACTACCTCTTCAAGCTGGAGACTATACCATCTAGTGGTAAGTCCAAGAACTGATCACATTGAGACCAAAAGCAACTATTCTATTTGATTATTCTATATTCTATACAATTACTAAAACGCTCATCTAGACCACTTTTTGGTTTGCATTATTTTAAATTTGGGCAAAAACTGTAACCTATATCGCACCAAGTTTTGTTCCAATAGGTGAAATACCAGAAAAGCTATGAAGGTTTAAAAAATCGTGAGATCAGCAGATTGGTCTTCTCGTTAAAGAAGGAACTGCAGATGCTGGAGAATCGAGGGTTACACAAAAAGCTGGAGAAACTCAGCGGGTGCAGCAGCATCTAAGGAGCGAAGGAGATAGGCGACGTTTCGGGTCGAGACCCTTCTTCTCGTCTGGTACACAAAAAGCTGGAGAAACTCAGCGGGTGCAGCAGCATCTAAGGAGCGAAGGAGATAGGCGACGTTTCGGGTCGAGACCCTTCCCCTTCTCGTCTGGCAGTCACCATGAAGGTAACGCCCCTTCCAGCACCCACGGAGAATAAAATCCCCGGTGGCGGGGCTGAGTCTGTGAGCAGCGTGCGGGCAGAGAGCCTCTGAGTGAAGCCGAGTGGAACCGGGACTGGGAGCTGTGCTTGAGGCCGAAAGCTGAAGTTGGGGGGTGAGCAGAGTGCGAGCTGCATCTGCTGTGACCACCCTCCCTCCCCCTACACCATCTTCCCACACCCCCTACACCATCTTCCCACACCCCCCTCCCCCCTCCCCCCTCCCCACACTGCCCTCCCCAGGGCTGCCAACATTGGGTGAGAGTTGGGAGTGAGAAATTTCAAGACCAAGCCTGAGGGAGCGTACCCTCCCATTGGTACAGAACTTTTGCATTTTTCAGCTTGAAATTGTGTAATATGGTGCGTACTGTAGCGAGCCTTTTAACCAGGCACAAAACTTGCCCTCCCCAGAGCTCCTTTCACAGCGTTTGGGGAGTCTGGCCCGGGGTAAAGTTGCGGGGAGGGCACGAATGTTATGAATGAGGGGTCGGGGGCATCCACTTGCGACGCTCCTTGCAAGGGGGCGTGTAATGCCACTGCTCTGAGGCCGGGGGGAGAGAGAGGGAGAAGTAGCTCGGGCGGCTGAGCGGCCGCCGGGCCGGACAGCGGAATCAGCCGCCACCTTAGCTCCTTCGGCTGGTCCCCGCTCACCTCTGGCAGCTCTCCGTCTAAAAACATCTCTCCTGCCGCTCGCTGGCCTCACTCATGTCCTTAAATTCTGACAGCGCGATTGAGGTTACTCGGCTGTGGGAATTTAAGGATTTGCAGGAAGCCGCTGACATGAGCGAAGTTGGCGAACGGCAGGTGACAGGTGTTCCAACGGCGAGCACTCCCAAAGGTGAGCGGGCCGGCAGAAGACGCTGAAGTGGCGGCCAGTTCTGCTGTTGGGTCCCAGTGGCCGTTCCCTGAGCTGCTTCTATCCCCAGCTACAGTGCGTGGCTTCGCGCCCGGAGAGCTGCGACAGCGGTGAGTGAGTGAAGATTCCAGTACTTTGTGATAAGTACTTTCTTGCGATTTTCACCATTGCTCCTCACATGTCCAGCCTACAACCTCTATATATCGCTCAGACCCTCTAGTCCTGGCACCTTCCTCGTAAATGTTCTCTGTGTCCTTTTCAGCGCTGGCAGTATCCCCGACACCCTCCTTCTCAACACTCGTGCCCTCCCCACAACTTTACCCCTGGCACAGACTCTCCACACGCTGTGAAAGGAACTGTCCCCCCAATTTAATCTGCGCATGCGCGGTTTAATTTTTTTTAAAAGCGGACTGAGTGCCTACCCTGAGTAATTACTCACAGCAACTTACACTTGAATGCAATATATATGCTTTAAATTGGATTAGCTATGAATAAGGTTAGAGTAAATTACATTCCTAATTACATTCCACAGAAGAGCCCAGGCTCTGATCCATATGTGCAGCACATGAATGATCTTAGTGTATTCATGTTTGGAAATCAGATTATAATCAAACACTTGGCCCATGTTGGCTAACCTGGGTCTCACTGCACACCTGGTACTACTCCTGGCCCTGACTCCAGTTGCATACCGTTTCTCACTCCTGTCCCTGAGTCCAGCCCTACACCTGTCCCCCTATTCTACCCTGATCATAGCAGCTTACCTGCTTAGGTTCCCAGTGCTGAACACACCCCTGGTCCCAGCTTTGACTGCACACCTAGTACTATTCCAGACCTTGACTCTGGATGCACACTTGGCCTTGCTACTAGCTACTTTGCACTGACAATATATCTGGCCCACACATAAAGCCCCACATCTGACCCCCTGGACTTAACCTATTACGTTCAAGTCCACAGGTGCTTAGCTAATGCAGTAATCCTTTATGGGGCACTTCACAGACCAAATTATGGATAACAACATTTGCTACATTCATTGGCTTCCTTGTTATCTAACATGCTAGTCAATTGAACACAATTCCCATCCATAAAATGATACTCACTCAGCTGTATAAGTATTCTGATACAATTTCTTTAATTTTCATAACTAACTGTCCTGAAGTCATCAGGCTAATTACAAATCAATAACATTAGCCAACTCCGAAACATGAAGTGCTGAGCATAGGGATCCAAACATCATGGACAACTGGCCTCAGTTCCCTGCTCACATCTGGCAGTGTTCTCCATCTGAACCAGGGGCCACGGAGCGTTTTTGAAAGTGGGGAGGCTGAGCGATCACTGATCACTGGCCTTGGGGGTACCCGGTGAGGGAGTGGAGCAACCGAGTGGGGAGAGGGTGTGGAAGAAGGGTGTCCCCCCTCCCAGGGTAGAAACTTTTTGAAATTTGATGTATTAAAATCATGTTTTAGTGCATTGTAGAAGTATGATTTCAGTGTTTTTTGTATGAAGTATTTTTAAGAGGTAACTTTTTAAGGGGTAACTTTATCCACACAAAGGATGGTGGGTGTTTGGAACAAGCTGCCAGAGGAGGTAGTTGAGGCAGGGACCATCCCAACATTTAAGAAACAGTTAGACTGATACATGGATAGGACAGGTTTGGAGGTATGGACCAAAAGCAGGTAGCGTAGCTGGGACATGTTGGCGGGTGTGGGCAAGTTGCGCTGAAGGGCCTGTTTTCACACTGTATCACTCTATGACCACATTATACTTCCACCATGCATGAATGCTTCAAAATCAAGTGATCGAGTTTTATTGCCATATACTTAAGCATAGAGACAATAGAAAATAGGTACAGGAATAGGCCATCGGCCCTTCGAGCCAGCACTGCTATTCAATATGGCTATTCATCTAGAATCAGTACCTCTTTCCTGTTTTTCCCCCATATCCCTTGATTTTGTGAGCTAAATGTAACTCTCTCTTGAAAACATCCTGTGAATTAGCCTGCACTGCCTTCTGTGGCAGAGAATTCCACAGATTCACAACTCTCTGTGTGAAGAAAGTTTGTCCTCATCTCAGTCCTAACTGCCCCCCCCCCTTTATTCTTAAACTGTGACCCCTGGTTCTGAACTCCCCCAACATCAGGAACATTAATCCTGCAGTTACAGTAAGTGAAAATCTAACAGGCAAGCAGGATGCTTTCTCCAACCACCCCCGTTTGAAGTCCACTATCTTCCAACCTTTCTACCCAGTGCCTGGTACTTACTTCCAGCAGCCGCTGGTTGTCCTCCAGGATGCACGGAACCACAGCCTGATCCATGCCGGTCACCTGGGCGAATTCGGCACAGAGACTCTCACGGCAGTGGCGCAACACTTCCGACGCCTTGCACTGAGGCTGCTCCATGGCCGGAGCTGCAGTGAGCGACTTGCCAGCCCGGCAAACACTCGCTAGCCCCGCTCCCCGTCTGCATCTGTCCCCGTCGCTGCTTCTGCTTCCAACTCCCATGGCCCATGCAGTTGATATGAGTTTTGAAATTTTCGTTGATCAAAGAATTTCTCACGACAGAGCGTGAGAAATTTGTGATCAGCGTGAGAATTTGGTGAAATGCGTGATTCTCACGCTCAGTGCATGGGAGTTGGCAGACCTGCCTCTCTATCCACCTCTCTCACCCCCCCTCTTTCTCCCCCTCTATCTCTCCCCTCCCCCTCTCCCCCTCTCTCTGTCCTCTATGTCTCTCCCTCTCTCTCTCCTCTCACCCCCTCTCTCTCCCTCCTCACTCTCTCCCCTTCCCTCGCCTCTCTCCCCCTCTTTTGCTCTCTCCTCTCTTCCCCTCTCTCCCCCCATCTCTCTCCCCAACTCCCTCCCCTCTCTCTTCCCCCTCTCTCCCACCCGCTCTCTTGTCTCCTCTCTCCCATTCCCCTCTCCCCCTCTCCTCTCTTTCGCTCTCTCCTCTCTTCCCCTCTCTCTCTCCCATCTCTCTCCCCCTCTCCCTCCCCTCTCCCTCCCCTCTCTCTTTCCCCTCTCTTTCCCCTCTCTCTTCCCCCTCTCTCATCCCCCTCTCTTCCCCCACACTCTCCCCCGCTCTCTTGTCCCCTCTCTCCCCTTCCCCGCTCCCCCTCTCCTCTCTCCCTCTCTTTTCCCTCTTTCCCCTAACTCTCTCTCCCCCTCACTCCCTCCCCCCTCTCTCTCTCTCCCCCTCTTTCTTTCCTCTCTCCCCCTCTTTCTTCTCTCTCTCCTCCTCTTTCTTCTCTCTCTCCCCCCCTTTCTTCTCTCTCTCCCCCCCTCGCTTCCCTCTCTCCCTCCCTCTCTATCTCCCCCTCTCTCTCCCTCTCCATACACTCTCTCTCTCTCTCTTACTCTCTCTCTTCCCCCTCTCTCTCCTCCTCTCTCTCCCCCATCTCTCCCACCCCACTCTCCCCCTTGCTCTCTCTCCCCTCTCTCTTTCTCTGTCTCTATCTCCTATTTCTCTTTGCCTCCCATTTCCCTCTCTTTCCGTCGTTTTTCTCTTCCTCCTTTCCCTCTCTCTCTCTTTCCCCCTCTCTCACCCATTCTCTCCTACCCTCTCCACCCCCTCTCTCTCTTCCCTCTTTCTTCCCTCGCACCCATCTCTCTCTCTCTCCCCCCCTCTCCCTCCTCTCTCTCCCCATTCACTCCCCCTCTGTCTCTCCCCGCCATCTCCTCTCAGCCCCTCTCTCTCTCCCTACTGTCTCCCTGTCTCCTTCCCCTCTCTCTCCACCTCCCTTTGAGAGTCTCTGTCCCATCGGCACAGAGACTCTCGCGGCAGCGGCGCAACGCTTCCGACGCCTCCGATCGGCCCGGGACTCTTGCACTGCTCCATGGCCGGAGCTGCAGCGAGCGACTCGCAGGCCCCGCAAACACTCGGCAGCCCCGGCTTTCCGTCCGCATCTGTTCCCGCCGCTGGATCTGCTCCCATCCCTCCCTCAGCCCCGGCTCTCCAACACCCGCGGACCATGCAGTTTATCTGAGTTTTGACATTTTCGTTGATCACAGAATTTTTCACCACAGAGCGTGAGAAATTTCTGATCAGCGTGAGGGCATGACAGTTTCTTCAAATGCGTGATTCTCATGCTCAAAGCGTGAGAGTTGGCAGCCTTGTGCATGAGTTGTGGAATATTGCTTTGGGGAAACGGGTTGTGTTGTGGGTACAGGTGGGTGGTGGAATATTGCGTTGGGGAATTGCGTTGGGAAAAGGAGGGAAGAAGATAATACGTTATTGCTTTCCGTCACAGTACGCTGTGGTGGATGTTTATGTTAATTTTCATGTAGTTGTGTGTCTTGTGGCTTTGTTGGTATAACTATATGGCAAAGCAGATTCCTTGTATGTTTTTACATACTTGACTAATAAATGAATTACAATACAATACATAACGTCCCAACTTTATACTCAATTTCATGACTGATGAAGGTTAGAGTTGCAAAAGCCTTTTTCACTCCCTTATCTACCTTAAATACCACTTTCAAAAACCAGGCACAAGTACTCCCAGGTCACTCTTATATACACTGCTCCCCAGTGCACTACCGTTCACTGTTACGGTCCTGTCCTAGTTCGACTTCTCAAAATGGAACATTTATCTGAATAAAACTCCATTTGCAATTCCTGGGCCCACTTGCCATTTGCAGTTACTGATAACCATCTTCACTGTTGAAAATATCACCTATTTTAGTGTTATCTGCAAAACATACGTATATTCTCACAGCATTTTGTCTAATTTTTACTAATTGCCAATATTACCCCGCTACACAAAAAGGGAGCAACCAGAATAGTGGGAACTATAGGCCGGTTAACCTGACTTCGGTGGTTGGTAAGATTTTGGAGTCTATTGTAAAGGATGATGTTACGGAATACTTAGAAACTCACGATAAATAGGCCAGTCAGCATGGCTTTGTGAAGGGACAGATTTGCTGGAATTCTGTGATGATGTAAATAGCAGGCCAAAGGAGAGTCAGTAGTTGTTGTTTGCTTAGAATTATATAGAAAGCCTTTGATAAGGTGCCACGTGTTAGGCTGCTTAGGAAGATGGTATCAAAGAGCAGATACTAGTATGGATAGCAGGTTTTTTTTGTATTCAATTATTAAAATAATATTAAAAATAATATTTACAGTACAATAAAACAAACCAGAACCCACCACCATAATATACGACTAACAAATATACCAAATAAACTATGTACAGCTATGTTACAATCCTTGTCCAGGATGCAATCAACCTCCCGCGGTACTCAGCTGTCCCGGAAATCCCCCAGGGTGCCCGTGGACAGCGCGTAGTCCCTCTAACACCACCGAGTCGCAGACGTAACACCGGAAAAGGGGCAGGCAGCCAGCTCAGGCAGAGCCCTCTTCCGCCTGATGCCGTGACTCACGAATGGCCAGCTTGGCCAGGCCCACGAGCCAACCAGGACATGTTTGACCCTGCGCACAGGTTGTCCAAATATAAGGATGGTGTGTGAAAAATGCAGCCAGAAGGCAAGGAGTAGCCCCTTTAGATAGTGGAACAGAGGCTGCAGCCTCACACACTCCATATACATGTGGTGCACAGACTCTTCCAGCCTACAAAAATGGCAGGCACCTGGCGAGTCTGTGAACCCCGAGAGAAACAGGTTGCAGGGGACGCCTCGGTGCATTACCCTCCACCCCAGGGCCCTGATGTAGAGGGGGAGAGCATGGATAGCAGGTTGGCTGGATGGCACGACAAAGAGTGGCAATAAAGGGGCTTTTTCTGGTTGGCTGCCAGTGACTAGCAGAGTTCGGCTGCGGTCAGTGCTGGGGCCACTGCTGTTCACGTCGTATATTCATGATTTGAATGAGGTGATTGACGGCTTTGTGGCAACATTTGCAGATGATGCAAAGATAGGCGGAAGGGCAGGTAGTGTAGAGAAAGCAGGGACTCTGCAGAAGGTCTTGGACAGGTTGGAAGAGTGGGCAGAGAAGTGACAGGTGGAATATTGAGTTACAAAGTGTGGTGTCATGCATTTTGGTAGAAGGAATAAAGGTGCAAAGGGACTTGGGAGTGCTGATGCAGGATTCCCAAAAACGTAATCTGCAAGTTGAATCGGTAGTAAATAAAGCAAAATCAATGCTAGCATTTATTTCAAGAGGGCTGTATACAAAAACAGGGATATAATGTTGAGGCTTTGTAAGGCCCCATTTGGAATATTGAGAGTAATTTTGGGCACCATTTCTGAGGATGTGCTGGCTCTAGAGAGGGTCCAGAGGAGGTTTACAAGAATGATCCCAGGAATGAGTAGGATAACCTATGATGAGCGTTTGTTGGCACTGTTCTTGACCTGACCATGAACGCCCATCGACCTAGCGGCGTTGCAGGGTCGGCCTGGCCAAACGTGGCCGTTGGAGTAGGAAAGTCTAAAACACTGCTTTAGTGTCACGACCCAAAATATCAGTTATCCATATTCTCTAGAGATGCTGCCTGACCTGCTGAGTTATTCCATCACTTTAGACTAAGAAAGTGGTGTTTGAAGCATATCAGCAATGATCTTGCCTTATCCTGTGACAGATGACCCCAAAGGGTAAATGGCTTACTCTTGCTTCTATTTCATCTGTTCTTAATTAAGGTTGTGTAGGTGTCAAGGTAGACTAGAAAAATCACTGGGAAAGGAAATGGCACATCCTGATGATATGTATGGGAATTCTATTTGATATTTGAAATATTGAAGGACCTATGGCGGGATGGGGTGAAGAAATCAGTGCAATGTTACCCATGGTTCAGAGAAGGGAGTCGGGGGCAAAAAGTAAGGGGGGGGGGATTTTGAGGGTAGAGCAACAGGAGGGGAGAGGTGTTTGTAGAAGTTACCTGAAATTGAAGAACTCAATGTTCATACGTTTGGGTCATAAGTTACCGAAACACAATAGTAAGAGGTGCTGTCCCTCCAATTTGTATGTGTTCTCATTTTGGCAATGGAAGAGGTCGACAACAGAAAGAGAGTCAAGTCAAGTCAAGTCAAGAGAGTTTATTGTCAAGTGTCCCAGATAGGACAATGAAATTCTTGCTTGCTGCTGCACAACAGAGTATTGTAAGCTTAAATACAGAACAGTTCAGTGAGTCTATATAGCACAGACCATATGTATACACACATCAATAAACAGATAAAGTGCAATAGGCTGTTATAGTTCAGAGTTTGTTTGATGGCAAGTTTAATAGCCTGATGGCTGTGGGGAAGCTATTCCTGAACCTGGATGTACCAGATTTCAGGCTCCTGTACCTTCTACCTGATGGCAGCGGAGAGATAAGTGTGTGGCCTTGATGATGGTGTGGTTCCTTGATGATGTTGGCAGCGTTTTTGACACAGCGAATGCGATAGATCCCTTCGATGGTGGGGAGGTCAGAGCCGATGATGGACTGGGCAGTGGTCACAAATTTCTGCATTATTTTCCGCTCCTGGACGCTCAAGTTGCCAAACCAAGCCACGATGCAACCAGTCAGTATGCTCTCTACTGTGCACCTGTAGAAGTTCGAGAGCGTCCTCTATGACATACCGACTCTCCGTAATCTTCTCAGGAAGTAGAGGCGTTGATGTGCTATCTTTATAATTCTGTGTGCTGGGACCAGGAAAGATCTTCAGAAATATGCACGCCCAGGAATTTTAAGTTCTTGATCCTTTCCACCATCGTCCTGTTGATATAAACGGGATTGTGGGTCCCTATCCTACCTCTTCCGAAGTCCACAATCAGTTCCTTGGTTTTGCTGGTGTTGAGGGCCAGGTTATTGTGCTGGCACCATTTGGTCAATCGGTCGATCTCACTTCTATACTCTGACTCGTCACCATCAGTGATTCGTCCCACAACAGTGGTATCGTCGGCGAACTTGATATGTCCAGCTACACAGTCATGAGTATAGAGTGAATACAGCAAGGGGCGGAGCATGCAGCCTTGAGGTGCTCCCGTGCTGATTGTTATCGAGGATAACACCAATACGGACAGACTGTGGTCTGTGGGTGAGGAAGTCGAGGATCCAATTGCAGAGGGATGCGCAGAGACCCAGATCTGAGAGCTTGGTAACCAGCTTGGAGGGGATAATGGTGTTAAACGCCAAGCTGTAGTCCATGAATAACAGCCTGAAATATGAGTTTTTGTTGTACAAGTGGTCCAGAATGGAGTGGAGAGCCAGTGAGATCGCATCCACCGTTGATCTATGTTCTTGTCGAGGTAGGAGTTGATATGCGCCATAGTCAACCTCTCAAAGCACTTCATCACCACAGACGTTAGTGCCACTGGTCGATAGTCATTGAGGCACGTCACCTTCCTCTTCTTGGGCACCGGTATTATTGATGCCCTTTTAAACCAGGTGGGAACCTCAGACAGAAGTGAGAGGTTGAAAATGTCCGTAAAAACTCCAGATAGTTGGTCCGCACAGGTTTGTAGAACACAGCCGGGTATACCTTCAGGTCCAGACGCTTTCCGAGGGTTCACCCCCCTGAAGGTTCTTCTGACGTCGGCCTCTGTGACTGTGACTGAAATACCATCTCGGCGAATGGGGGCTCGGGAAGGCACATCAGTGTTCTCCCTATCAAAGCGTGCGTAGAACGCATTGAGCTTGTCAGGGAGTGATGTTTCGCTGACAATTGAGCTGCCTCCTGATCTCGCCTTGTAGGAGGTGATGGCATTCAAGCCCTGCCACAGTTGCCGAACATGTGGAAATGGGGAATTAAAATGGTTAGGAACCGGAAGATCCAGTAGACCTTGGTGGACTGAGTGCAAGTGTTCAGCAAAGCGATCACCGAGTTTACACTTGGTCTCGCCGATGTCGAAGAGGCCACATCGGGATGCAGTGGATGAGGTTAGTTATTTCATACTGACCTTTCTGTCCTGGGCTTCCTCCACAGCCATCCCACTTCTCTGACCAGTCTGACTGTCCTGATAAAATTTTATCTTTGTATGCTTCATTGTATACTTCCTCCAGCTAACAATTTTCCTTGACCTTCGTCCCCTTTGATGTCTCGTTTTCACACCTTACACTTCCCCATCTCTGTGTCTCCCTCTCCTGACTGTGCGTCTGAAGAAGGATCTTCACTCGAAATGTCAAGGGCCTGCCCTACTTGACGACTTTTTCGGCAACTGCCGGCATCGCCTGACAGATGACTGAAAAAGTTGCAGCGTGATGACGTATTGACGCAGTGTTTCCGCAAGTGTCGCAACATTTTTTTTGTCGCCGCTGGATTTTGAAATGTTCTAAATCTTTTGGCGGCCCTGATATGTCGCCAGCAGTCGCCGAATAAAATCGCCAAGTGGGACAGGCCCTCACCCATTCTTTCTCTCTAGAGATGCTGCCTGTCCCGCTGAGTTACTACAGCATTTTGTGTTTAGCTCCATTTGTTTGCCTCATACTTTACTCGAGTGATTACTTTAAGTTCATCATATAGTCCCTTGAAAACCTCTTATTATTGGGATATTTTCTGGATCTTGTTAATTCAGTCCTTCTGCCATTTATTTCTCATTAATTCCCCCTGCCTCTCAGGGACCACTAGTTATTACTGTTCATTTCCTTTTTATACATGAAGAAATCAGTATTTAACATTGTATAACCTTAACCTGCTCACTCTACTCCAAGTGCTGACTATTAATTGAAAAATGATAAGCTTTTACCACACAAAAGGTGAAAATTCCAGAATGGGGTTGAGGCGGGAGGCATGACGCACGGCGCGTGAAACCTCCGATCAACGTGGTGACGTGTGAGGGGACTGCCGCGACGTCTGCACTGATTGACAAGAGGGGCCATCCAATGGGGAGCGGAAGGTGGAGGTGAGCGGGCCGGCGGCGTGTGGGCCGACCAATGGGGGCGGCTGCGCGGAGGGAGAGGGCGGGACGTGGGGCGGGCTGTGACGCGACTGTCCGGAGCCGGTACGTGTCAGCCGCCGGAGTGGCCAGCGCCAGCCCGCCGCCCAATCAGCCGCCTCCAACGCGGGCGCCGCCGGCCAATGGCAGCGCTCCACGACGAGGAAGTGGCTGGTCTATATAAAGTGCGGCGAGGCGGGCGCGGACCGGCACATCAGTGAAGCGACGGAGGGACGAGTCAGTCAGTCAGTGAGTGGCAGCGGTGAGTACCTGCAGCCGGCACCCGGTGGGTGGGGGAATAAGGGGGATGCCTCGGCACCTGGATGGCAGCTTGTGGTCTGGCTCCCGGGGGAGCAACGGGTAACCTGGACACCTGGTTCATTGATGATCCGTTTCATTCCCCCCCCCGCCGGTCCATGACCGGCCTGACTTTGGACCAGTGCCCTCGAGTCCCAAACCAACGTTACATCTGCCGGGGAAATCTCCGAGAATTGGCCAGGCCCACGGTGTCGATGGCTTTGCCCCCTGGTGTGGGCCCACCATTGCGCGGGGAGCCCGACAACGCATGTGGCGCCTAACGTGGGGCTGCTCATAAAATGGCTTCCGGAGCGCTGCGCTGCTGCAGCCCCATTGAGCTTTTGTTCAAGGCTGGAGGTTGACTGGTGCCCGCTCACTCAATGGACGAATCGTTGCAGTCACGACGTGATCAACTAGTATGTATAGGTCTGTGTAGATAAGGGTTGTTAGTTTTAAATCTCCTTTGTGTGATTGAAAGGCTGTCTTTAACGGCTCGAAGGCTGTGCTGGTAATTGAGCAGGTTGTCTTTTGAAACCTAGTTGTCCCATTTCAGATTCCACCATGACGCCGAGACTGAGATCAGATTGTCGTAAATGAATGAACCAGGGACTCGTTTTAATTATATAATAGATCATTGGCAAACTCTTCTGGTTTCAAGTTTTATTCCAAGTATGTAGAAGAACAATTGCTTTTGAAAAATTATAGACATTTGCTGATCTGTTTCTTTTTGCCTCTAGATTTTTCACACTACATTAGAGTAGTAAATTCGCTCAAAATGAAAGGATATTGTTTGTTACTGCTGCTTGTCGGCTGTGTCTTTGCTGATGATGAAGACAAGAGGGAAAATGTTGGTACAGTGGTTGGAATTGATCTTGGTACCACATACTCATGGTAAGTTTGAGATCTATTGGTCTGTCTAATTGTACTACGTTCAGTAAGTTGATGGAAAGGTGAATAATCTCTTGTTTTTTATAGTGTGGGTGTCTACAAAAATGGAAGAGTGGAAATCATTGCAAATGACCAGGGTAACAGAATTACCCCCTCCTATGTGGCCTTTACCCAAGATGGAGAACGTTTGATCGGTGATGCTGCAAAGAACCAGCTGACTTCAAACCCTGAGAATACCGTGTTTGATGCCAAACGTCTTATTGGCCGCATCTTTAATGATCCAGCAGTTCAGCAGGACCTAAAGTATCTCCCATTTAAGGTAAAATGCATTTCTATTGTTAAAATTATAATTTTACTTTGACAATTGAAATAATACATTTCTGTGGCAGAATACACAGTTGATGCTTTGTTTATTCTGTTGTAATCAATTGACTGGTGGGCCATCACATGTCTGCTGGCTTAACTTGGTGTTTTATAGGTCTCTAGCTTTTAGTTTGGCTGTGAAGAAGAACTTGTCAAAGGTGTTACTTCCCCTTCATTGGGTTGAAGAATTTCATCACTTGGAGATTCTTGCATTACTGCAGGCTCTTTAGATACATTAAAGCCTATCAGGCATGGTTCCTGTATACAGACATGGTGTATTACCATCCCCAGTCAGTCACTAAGAGTGCAGTCTGCGTGTGTGTATTAGACACTTGTTTGTTTTCTGTATCCAGTGTCAAATAATTTGTTATTTAAAATCAAATTAACTTTTAACTTGCATATGTTTCATTCAGATTATCGATAAGAAGAACAAACCTCATGTTCAACTTGACATTAGTGACCAGGTTAAGACTTTTGCTCCAGAGGAAATATCTGCTATGGTGTTAACCAAGATGAAAGAAACAGCAGAGGCATATCTTGGCAAGAAGGTATGAATCTTTTGGTGCCCCTTTCCTTGATATGATACAGACTTTCTATTTGAAGCAGCATTTGGATAGGCGGTTGGTGTATTTGGTGATTGGGAATTCAATTCTTACAAATAAATAATAAATTATTTCTTTGTGGACATAATATTGCAATCTTGTATCACAGTTTTGTATTAAGCAGATTCTTTATTTCAAGGGTTGGAGAGAGGTTGTGGAACAGGCCCATTGACCCCCAAGACCATACTGACACCTAATTACACTAATTCTACATTAATATCTTTGCTTAAATACCCATTGATGGCCTCCAGATGTCTGTGGCAATGAGTTCCACAGATTCAGCACCCTCTCACTAAAATTCCCCCCCCATCTCTATTTGTTCTGAGGCTGTGCCCTCTGGTCCAAGACTGTCCTCTCCATTTAGAAAATAGTCAATGCCTTTATTCCAAGACTGCACGCTTTGCTGTGCTGTATACCATTTGCCGCTACTCAGCTCGCTCTCCCAATCTCAGAGTCTGCAAAGGGGTATCTACCCGAAACGTCATCCTTCCTTCTCTCCAGAGATGCTGCCTATCCTGCTGGTTACTCCAGCTTTTTGTGTCTTATCAGTGTTTCTGATGTTCATGGTTTAAGGATTATGGGCCACCTCTTTCCTTGGCAAATGTTTGAACTTTAATGATATCCTCCAACCTAGGTTTTGAACCACGTTATGTTTTGGATTACAAATTATTTGTTGAAATCTTTCATGGCCTTTGTTTCATTTTTAGGTGACCCATGCTGTAGTGACAGTGCCCGCTTATTTCAACGATGCTCAGCGTCAGGCCACAAAAGATGCTGGTACCATTGCTGGTTTGAATGTTATGAGGATCATCAATGAACCGTGAGTATTGTTCCCTCAATGGGACATCGCAATTTAAAATAGAAGCTTGAATTTGAAGGGCAATTTTTATTGACCTTTCCTATCTTTGTGTTCAGGACTGCTGCTGCAATTGCCTATGGTTTGGACAAACGAGAGGGTGAAAAAAACATTCTGGTATTTGACCTTGGTGGTGGTACTTTTGATGTCTCACTGCTCACGATCGACAATGGGGTTTTCGAAGTGGTTGCAACTAATGGAGATACTCATCTAGGTAAGACAATTTCTAGTTGAAACATTATTTGACATATAATGTTGTGCCGAAATTCTAAAATGTTCCTCGCACCTGTAGGTGGTGAAGATTTTGACCAACGTGTGATGGAGCACTTCATCAAACTGTATAAAAAGAAAACTGGAAAAGATGTTCGTAAAGATAACAGAGCAGTACAGAAGCTTCGTCGTGAAGTAGAAAAGGCCAAACGTGGTTTGTCTGCACAACATCAGGCTAGGATTGAAATTGAATCTTTCTTTGAGGGAGAAGATTTCTCTGAAACTCTGACTCGTGCAAAGTTTGAAGAACTGAATATGGTGGGTAGTCCAGTTTTTTAATTAAGTTGACTTCATATTATTCATAAATTGTAGAATTAAAGATGCTGTGAGTTGGGATTTATTGTGTAGAGATCTATCGAACTAACGGTCTAATTTGTTGGCAACAGGACCTGTTCCGATCGACTATGAAACCTGTGCAGAAAGTGATGGAGGATGCTGATCTGAAAAAGTCAGAAATCGATGAAATTGTTCTCGTAGGTGGATCTACACGTATTCCTAAAATCCAGCAGCTTGTAAAAGAATTTTTCAATGGCAAAGAGCCGTCACGAGGAATTAACCCTGATGAAGCTGTGGCTTATGGTGCAGCAGTTCAGGCTGGTGTTCTATCAGGAGAGGAAGATACTGGTAAGTGTAAAAACATTTACATTGTGTTTTTGTTCAAGTGTGTCAAGATTGCATCAGAACCTGGTTCATTTTGGTTCCTAACCTCTACTATTTAATGAAAATTAGGTGACCTTGTTCTCCTTGATGTCTGTCCCTTAACTCTTGGAATTGAAACTGTTGGTGGTGTCATGACCAAACTCATCCCTCGTAATACAGTGGTTCCAACAAAAAAATCTCAGATTTTCTCAACTGCCTCTGACAACCAGCCGACTGTTACCATCAAGGTGTATGAAGGTGAGTTGTAGTTTTATTCAGTGTTTTGTGTATTGATTTGAATTAGACATTTATAACATGGAATGTTTGACAGTAACTTCTCATGAGCACTGCAATTGTTCTGTAGATTTTCCTGTTTTCTGAAATATCAAGCTGTTTGTTGTTCAGTGTGTAAGATTTGAGTTTGTGGAACATCATCCTGAATTTGTTACTATTTTGTAGGTGAACGTCCATTAACCAAAGATAACCATCTGCTTGGTACCTTTGACCTGACTGGTATTCCTCCAGCACCACGTGGTGTCCCCCAGATTGAAGTGACCTTTGAAATAGATGTGAATGGAATCCTGCGTGTTACAGCTGAAGACAAAGGCACTGGTAATAAAAATAAGATCACTATCACAAATGACCAGAACCGTCTTACCCCAGAAGAAATTGAGAGGATGGTGAATGATGCAGAGAAATTTGCTGAAGAAGATGTGAAACTGAAAGATCGTATTGATGCCAGAAATGACCTGGAAAGCTATTCTTATTCTCTAAAGAACCAGATTGGTGATAAGGAAAAACTTGGTGGAAAGCTGTCTTCAGAGGACAAAGAAATCATTGAGAAAGCTGTTGAGGAGAAGATTGAATGGCTAGAGAGCCACCAAGATGCTGAAACAGAAGATTTCAAAGCAAAGAAGAAGGAGCTTGAAGAGATTGTTCAGCCAATTGTTAGTAAGCTGTATGGAAGTGCAGGTGGTGCTCCTCCAGAAGAGGAAGAGGGGACCGAGAAGGATGAATTATAATAAGGACTCTAATTTTGTAAATAATGGATTTGAACTTTACTGTTTGGAGAAAAAAAATATCAGAATGATAAGGACTAACTCTTGAATGTATGTGCAGAATTTTTCGCTGAGTGGCGTGAACATTTGAAATGGTCTAGAACTTCCATTGCAGTTTCAGTACCAATTGTCTGGAGGGAGAACTAAATTGGGAGAAAATAGACGTCAAGGGTTCTAAGTACAATGTTCTCCAAATGCACATTTTTCTATTTATTTGAAATCTCATGTTTGGTCTGTGTAAGTGTAGAAAACATTTTCTACTGATGACCAATAAATGTTATGTTTGATATTAAAATTTCTCAAGCTTCTTGACTTGAGGTTAAAGACCATCACCATCTGCAATTTTGGGGTTTGCATTGCTACACATAATTAACCAACAGCTTCATTTAAATTTGACTTTGAATATCTAGTGAGGTTGCACACTACATTTTACAACATCTGCAAATGGCAATGGGCCAACTGTCTTGGGTTGAGAATCTTTCCCACCACTGATACTCCCATCTGCTGGAGTCTTGTGCAAGAATGCCTTGTCTGCAAACAAGTTTAGCCTCTGATCTGAGCATTGGCAACTTCAGTTGAACTATCCAGGTCAAGAAGTAAAGAATACTATTGAGGGTTTCTGCAACCACCACAAATGACTGCAAGATGACTATTCAGTATTGGTTAAACTTTAAATACCCAATAATTGTTGGTGTAATGCTTTTAGATCTGAACCAGAGCTCAAGTGCCTCTTTCTATGCTGTATCTTTAATTCGGTTACAAACACATCAAGGTTATCCTATGACAAAACGGTGTAATTGTATGGTCTGTTAGGTAGTCTTATTGCAGCTATTCCACTAAATGCAAAATGGGAAGAATAGATAATGGTCAATTTTTCATTTTTTAAATCACTTGTACATGAAATGCAGTCTTCCTGCCTAATGCCTAACATTTGGTTGCCCTGATGTGGCAGATTGCATTTTGCACTACCAGAACAACTATGGTCTGGTAGTGCAAAGTTCATCAGAATTTTTTGCCAAATTAAAGCAGGTAGACTTAGATTATACTTTCGACCATCTGACAGTGACTAGGAAGGGTTCAACAGGAAGTTATATGGATATAAATATGTTACAAAACATGATTTATTTATTTTTGCTTTTAAAGGGTCTATAATACATTGTGACAGCAAAATAGCCAAATGATGTTGGCGCATTACCATGTGTTCTCACTGCAATTGACAAGTTGAATTCTGGCTCCAAGGAGACACTGCAGATACTGGAATTTTGAGCAAAAAAAACAAGTGCTGCAGTGACTCAGAAGATCAAGCAAAATCTATGGAAGGAGTAAACGTACTCAAAACACCCTAGCCTGAAATGTTAGTCCACTCCTCCCCCCCCCCCCCCCAAAAAAAAATCAACATGAAGGGTTAGCAGCCCTTGAGAAGAGTTACAAAGCAGTCATTGAAAATTTCACCTTGAGTGTCCATACCACCAAATACCAAGCACAGGTGCACAATGCTCTCTGTCTGATGTTGAATTGCTGAGCAATTCACAGAGGTGGGATGTAGGTTGTTACCACTGGTGCATTCCTCGTTTTCTTCAACTGGTAGTTTCTCATTTGGTCTTGGAGTATCTGTTTCTGCTTTCCTTATTTTCCAGGGTATAATGCACATGGCATGATCCAATCTTTTTGTAGGTAGAGAAGATTCAAATTCTAATAAGGTCCAGTATCGTGTCTCTGGTAAAAGTGAATAATTTTGTGACTATTCTGAAGTTCCAGTCCAATGTCTGAATTATTATTGTTGAGCAAGCTTTATACAATTTGCTAGGAAGTGTCAGAAATAATTGTGATGATTAAGGAGCTTTGCAAAAGGGAAAACATAAGCTTCCCTTTACACAAGACCAGTGCCCACTCATTTAACTCCATATTCCTTTTAAATATGCTTGGTAACTAAAAACAGATTAGGAGTTAGTTGGAGTTAACGACTAACTCCTGGGCCCCGATATACATTTGGGATACCAGATTCGCCCAGCTAGTGAATAGTACAGGAGTCGGGTCGAAAGGAGGGCTACTTTTAAAAGTGTGCTAAAGGGCAGGAAAACAAAAACTAAACAAAGAGGTTCACAATCAAAATAAGTGCTCTCCTTCGAATTTTACTGAATAATGAAGCATGGTTCATTTTCTTAGTTATTGGGACTGGCTTCTTGGATTGATTTTCAAACTGATATGCCCATTGCAGGACTCTTATGCTGAGGGTATTGTAAGGACTTACCGATATGATACTTGTACATGGTGTTCAGTGCTCCAGTAGCATCCAAACCACCAAAGATGAAAATATACTTTTCATGGGAAACTGCAGAATGAGCTGCACGTCCATCTGGGATATCACCCTTCATGTTTATTTTTTCCCACATCATATTAACTGCAGCTGTTCATCACAAAAGATGTTGTCAATGCATACTTCATAATATGTATTTTTAAAGATAATGGCAATTTACTTTCATGTTTACCTAAGAGCAGAGTTCTACAATGCATGTTATTTTCCTTTATCATAAATTATTGCTGAATTTAGTGTGCAATATCCACAAACACAACCATCATTTTAAATCTCTGCACAAAACCTACCTGTATCAATGGTATACATATCATTAAAAAAATGGTCTCCTGCTAGTCCTCCATGAATGAATAGCTTGCTACCGACAGCAACCATCACATGGCCATGCCTTGGGGCTGGTGGTTCTCCTTCTGTTGATTTTTGGGACCAGCTAAGTGTAGCTAAAAAGATACAAGGGGCAAGGTAGATAAATGTGCATTAGATATTAACTAACATGTTTATTTTTTAAACATAAACTGGCCAAGTCAATCACCTGATCTGAACCCAATTGGTAATGCCTGTTATATGCTGAAGAGACAACTGAAGGGGACTAGTCCCCAAAACAAGCATAAGCTAAAGATAGCTGCAATACAGGCCTGGCAAAGCATCACCAGAGAAGACACCCAGCAACTGGTCATGTCCATGAATCGCAGACTTCAAGCTGTCATTGCATGCAAAGGATATGGTCTCAGCTCAGTCCTTTTATGAGGAGCTTTACGATAGCTTTAGAAATGTTGTTTTCTGTCATTAAGATTACTTAAGGGTCCCAACCCAAAACGCCACCAGTGTATTCCCACCACAGAAACTGCCTGACCCTCATGAGTTCATCCAGCACTGTTTTAATTAAAATCAAAAGTATTACATTTACAGTATTTTTGCTATCCAACAACAACAATTTTTGGTTTGTTTTTCACCTACTCAAAATCTTTTACTTGGGGATGTGTTTAATTCTACCTTTATCAAATGCATGGAGTTGTGGATCTTGTACGGGCTCCGCTCCCTTGTCTCCTCCACCAAAAACATAAAGGCAATTTCCAACAGCTGCAGTAGAACCGTGGCATGTTCGAGGTGAGGGTGGCGTCCCATTTGTGATTGGACCTCTCCATTCTCCAGTTTCTGGTTTAAACAACAGAATAAAATAAAATTCTTTTTGACTAATAACCAACTGGTTTCTTTTTTGGGGAAGATAGTGAATCAGTAAAGCTGGGGTACGATTCGGGTTGAGATATTTGACTTTTATTGATAAATAAAGACTTGATTAAATGCAGAGACACAAGAGTGTCCATTTCAGCCCACAGATGCTGCTTGATCCACTGAGTTCCTCCAGCAGTTGTGTTTTTGCTCAAGATTACATGCATTTTGATGGAATGAGAATTTTTAAGTAAATGAGTTGTGAGTCTGGAATTCTCTGCCTCAGAGGATATTTTCAAGAGAGGGCTCTTAAAGATAGTGGAAATGGGGAGAAGGCAGGAACGGGGTACTGATTGGGGATAATCAGCCATGATCACTGAAGGGCAGTGCTGGCTCGAATGGCCTACTCCTGCACCTATTATCTACAAAATGAAATCTTATGAATATCCATTTTGTTTAAAGGTTTGTGTAAATAATATAGAAACACTGACATTACAACAAAGTGTTCAAAATTATAATGTTTGCACAACTTTACCGAAGTTCAAAACTTGGATACAGTTTCTGTTGCCACATTCATCTGCTCCACCAAAGAGCCATAGCCCAGTGGGTGTAGTGACTGGAACAAAGCTGGCGTGCTCATAGCGAGGCAGTAATCCCTTCCACTTTGGCGCATTCCATTCATGTCTGTCTGTTTAACGGGGAACAAAATTAGCCAATGTACAATAATAGTCGCAATCTTGCAAAGAGAAATAATCTTAAAGTGAAATCTGATACAATTTTAATTAGCTAAATTTACAAACTAGGAACGGGATCTATGAGCACATGACATAATTGGTAAAATGCAGCTCTGAAAATATAATCAAAAGGTGAGTTGGAATTGGAGCAGAAAATAAGAAAGGGTTAGAAACATTCCACATTACATAATTGGATGCGTATATTGCACAAGGACTCCAGAGCCTCATCAACACCCTAATTGGATAATTTGAGGAACTCACCAATTCAGACTAGTCTGTGTTCTTGTGAAATTTTCAATAAGCTCAATGGATATTGTATTATTTTAACATCACATTATTAACCATCAGTATAGTAGGCATACGTTTTGTTTACAGATGCTACTTTAGCAACTAACATCAATGTTAACTACGTGATCCTCACCATTACATGCACATTTGGAATCTCTATGATGTGACTCATTCACATGTGAGACTCACTTAAGGAAAGGCAAGACTGCATATGACTTCAGGGTACATCCACTGTACATACATACTAGAGGACCCTGAGCACCGTTCAGTGTCTTTTCTGTTATGCTCAAGCTATTCTCCCCCAACTAATCATCATCGGCGGTCACTCGAGATGAGTGACTGTCCTCTCCATAGGGTTGTCTACTTGTGGGTCTGCAGATGTCTGTAGAGGACGATCTGCGATCCACACACCTTGGTGCAACGTGGGCAGTGGAGACTGGCGGTGGATGGTAGTCGTCGAGCCCCCTTCTCTCTCCCCTTACGGTGCTGTCGCTTTACCTCTGTTCCATTTCGTGTGTTGGACATGCGGATGACATGGCCAGTCCATTGAAGTTGGTGCTGTATTATTGTGGTGGTGATGCTGGTCACATTGGCTTCCAGCCGTTTTGTTTGAGCCTTTAGGTTTCGGTCTTCAAAGATTCTTTTCCTGGAGTAAGAGTCTCAAAGAGTCTGGCATAGGCTCCGCTGGCACAACTCGGGCGATGGTTGACCTCAGAGTTGATGTCAGCTTTTTAGGAAAGAATGCTGCCAAGGTTGGGGAAGTGACCAACGTTTTTAAGAGTGGTGTCGTCCACCTTTATGGTGGGCTGGGTAGACGGCTAGTTGGGTGGACGTTGATGTAGGACCTGATGTAGGACCTGGATATTTAAGGCTAGGCCCACGGCTCTGTATGCCTTGGCAAAGCCATTCAGGATGCCCTGGAGGTCTCCTGCAGAGTGTGCTGCAATGGCGCAGTCAACTGCGTACTGAAGCTCTATGCTGGTGGTGTTACTGACTTTGCTCTTGGCCTTCAACCTATTAAGGTTGAAGAGCCCACCGTCAGTTCTGTAGAGGATTGGAATCAATGAAGACGACAAACAGGGTGGGTGAGTCCACAGTGAAGGGCTCGGACTCGGAGCCGCAGTTGCTGAGCACTGCCATCATGAAGCCTCAATACTCTGATGTACTTGTCATGTCACCCGTACCATGATAGTATGCTCCAAAGAGCCTGGCAGTCTACCGAGTCAAAGGCTGCCTTTGTTCACAGCATTTTTCCTGGAGTTGGCGTGCTGTGAATATCATGTCTGCTGTACCTCTGGATGGGCGTACACGAGCTAAGACTTTGCCTGTTGTTGACAGGAGCGAGATGCCCCTGTAGTTTCCACATTCAGCCTTGTCCCCCTTCTTGAAAATGGTCACTGTTAAAGCATCCCTGAGTTCTGATGGAAGTTCCAAATTCTTTTTCCCAGACCTTGAGGAGTAGGGCGTGGGTGTGGTACAGGAGCTCCGGTCCACCTTCCTTTTAGATCTCGGCTGGGATTCCATCTGGACCGGTGGGCTTGTTGTTCTTAAGGCTCTTGATGGCATATTGAACCTCTGTCATAGTGGGAGGTTCTTCTCTGATGGAACTCTGGGGGATGAGGTGGGCAATGTCTGGTTCAGTTGTGCTGTCAAGGTTGAGGAGTTCCTGGAAGTGCTCCATCGGGCGTAAATGGACTCATTGTCCTTCAGCAGTTTTTGTCCGTCGTTTGAGCGCAGGGAGGTTAAGCTGTGGTAGCTTGGACCATAGACAGCCTTAGTGGCACTGAAGAAGCCTCTGGTGTCACCAGAGAGTTCTTAAGCTCCCTCACCCGGCTCTGGAGTGAGCCGCTCTTTTAGCCTTGCAGGTTACACCATTTTGCCAGGCACGAAGCGCTTTCCTTTTCTTGGAGATGAGCTGTTCTATCTCGGTGTCGTTCTCGTCAAACCAGTCCTGGTGTTTTCTGGACTGGCACCCAAGGATGTTTTTACAGGTATCAAGAATGGTGGATTTCAGCCAACTCCAGTGCCCTTCAATATCATCAGGATATTCCTGTTGGAGGCTTTCCCAAAGAGAAGCCTGAAGTCGCTGTTGGGTGGCAGTTTCCTCCAGGGTTTCAAGGGTCAACCTTGGCCAGATCTGCTTCATTTGAATCCTCCTCTTCCTCTTGAGTTTGATGGGCATCATGCAGCTGATGAGATGATATGTCCAGCAGTCATCTGCATCGATCATGGCCCTTATGATGTTCACGTCCTGGCTCGTACAATGATTCAATAAGATGTCAATGTTTGGAGCGTGCGTGTCTCCAAGCTGCCATTAGTTTGTTTGTCTGGCGAAAGAGGGTGTTATTGATGATGAGGTCGTGCTGAGCACATTCCTTTCCTATGGTACCCTTCCAGAGCTGTTGGTCCTGGCCGACCCTGGCGTTGAAGTCCCATAGGAGAATAATCTGGGGATTTTAGACGTCACCTATCCATGTTCTCCAGGCATGCTGCCTGACCTTCTGAGTTACTCCAGAACTTTGTGTCTTCTGGTGAACATTTTTATTTGACATGAACTATTAAAAAATGTGTTATTACCCAGTTCTAAGACGTAGGCATCAGAGTAGCTTCCGTTAGGATTTGCTCCTCCAACTATAATGACCTTCCCTTTTCCCGATTTATCTGGAATATATGTGAGAGTGTGGCCAACACGAACATCTGGACTCTCTCCACTGGGCACAAAAGCGTACCTGTGTCACAAGGATGGGAAACAATTCAAACAATACTGAACACTGATCCAAGAAATTCAATTACTTTTCTGCAAATCAAAAGGAAATACTGGTAAATACTAAAGACTCACTGACAAAGTTCAATTTCTCATATTTTGCATTCTGTAAATATCATTGAATGTATAATAGTGGACCAAATATTTTCTCCACCAGACTGTTTTTATCTTCTGCCCTCTTTAGGTCACTTTACAAAAGCATCTGACTGCAGTGAAATACACTGATATTTGCCAATACCACCAAAATGTAAATCTGATCCATTCAACAGTGATCAGCAAATTTGTCAATAGAGCAACATAGAAAAAATAGGTGCAGGAGTAGGCCATTCGGCCCTTCGAGCTAGCACTGCCATTCAATATGATCATGGCTGATCATCTAAAATCAGTACCCCGTTCCTGCTTTCTCCCCATATCCCTTGATTTTGTTAACCCTAAGGGCGATGTCTACAGTCTCTTGAATACATCCAGTGAATTGGCCTCCTGTGGCAGAGAATTCCTCAGATTCACAACTTGTTCTTTATATATTCTTTATAATAATGGTCAAACTTTTTCCACTCACATCAGAAAGCTTTGAAATGTTACAAGGAAGCTTAAATTACCATATCATTCCCAGTAATTCATAGAGTTTTTGGAATAATGTGTGGATGGATTCCAAGTGAGAACTGAATTATTCTTGGTTCTGGCAGCCTTTATGGTGGAACGATTAGTTGCCATGCTTTCTCTTGAAAAGAGGCTGAGAGATCTTGGATTAGGAGTAGAGGTAAAGAGCAGTTTTGAGAGGGTGCTTCCCACTCTCTATTTAGGATAAAGCATTTACAGCAGAAACTGTAAATTTTCCGCTGTAATTATCGCAGTCGCTGCCTCAAAAAGGCTGGCAGCATCATCAAGGACCCACACCATCCTGGCCACACACTCGTCTCCCTGCTGCCTACAGGTAGAAGGTACAAGAGCCTGAAGACTGCAACGACCAGGTTCAGGAATAGCTACCTCCCCAAAGCTATCAGGTTATTAAACCTGGCTCGGACAAAACTCTGAACATTAATAATCCATTGTCTGTTATTTGCACTTTATCAGTTTATTTATTCATATGTGTATTCACGTATATGATGGTATATGGACACACTGAACTGTCTTGTAGTCAATGCCTATTATGTTCTGTTGTCATTGTCCTATCAGGGACACATGACAATAAACTCACTTGAACACTTGAACTGGTGAGATATTATAAGGCAACTGATATTTATGGAAAAATGTGCCTCTGGTGTTATATATCCAAAGAAGAAGAGAAAAAAAGTACCATAAATTAAAAGAGGTTACATTCTGCAGTTTTTCTGGCCAAATCTGCTTCTTTCCTCTGCAGTGGCCACTTAGCTTATTTTGTGTGTCATCAATTATGGCATTTGTCCTTAAATTTTAGATTGCCCATAATTATGTGGGTGGGATTTATTACTTAGTCAAGGGCGTGTTGGTACTGGGATCAGGTTCAGCTCGGAGTTGGGTTGGTTCAGCTCGGAGTTACATGGGGAAGGTATACCCTTCAACCATGTGAAGTTTAAACGAGACACGAGGAGTTTTCGAACGTTTAAAGCGATATGCTGGAGTTTGAACAAGATTAAAGTGTACGAGTCGGAGAAGAAGGTCGGATGTATTTCTTATGGGTTCCAAATCTGAGGAAGGACATTATTGCCATAGAGGGAGTGCAGAGAAGGTTCACCAGACTGATTCCTGGGATGTCAGGACTGTCTTATGACCAAAGACTGCATAGAATCAGTTTATACTCTCTAGAATTTAGGAGATTGAGAGGGGATGTTATAGAAACATACAAAATTCTTAAGGGTTTGGACAGGTTAGATGCAGGAAGATTGTTCCCGATGTTGGGGAGGTCCAGGACAAGGGGTCACAGCTTAAGGATAAGGGGAAAAAGGACTTTTTTCACACACAGAGTGGTGGGTCTCTGGAACTCTCTGCCACAGAGGGTAGTTGAGGCCAGTTCATTGGCTATATTTAAGAGGGAGTTAGATGTGGCCCTTGTGGCTAAGGGGATCAGAGGGTATGGAGAGAAGGCAGGTACGGGATACTGAGTTGGATGATCAGCCATGATATTGAATGGCGGTGCAGGCTCGAAGGGCCAAATGGCCTACTCCTGCACCTAATTTCTATGTTATTGTTTTTCTAAAACAATAAAGAAACTATTAATCAAAATACTATGTTATGAAGATTTATTTCTGAAGCTCTGAAGGTCTCACTGAGAGCTCACATGCGAATTACGACACCCATGTAGTCATCTTTACCATGTAGTCTCTTACCATGTAGTGGCTAGAGGAGGTAATCTCTTGAACGTGAAAAAATCTGCCACTACATCCACTTCCATCCAAGTGGAAAAACCCTCTCAGGACTCAAAATTAGCGGTTGCCCGGGTGTCAATGGCAACCTACAGTCCCGCCGGGCAACCTAAAAGCCATGCTATTTTGCCCGGCTTGGCAAGCACCTAGGACAATGCTGTCCGGTCGCCGCCTCACCGTGACCGCTGACAACCAACGCAGAATCACTCCCTGGAGCTGGCGTAACTCCCTGGAGTAACTCTTGCTTCTTTGTTTCCTGGTCCTCCAAAAATATTCGAAATGGAATTTAAACTGTTGGACACACCACCACCAGCCTATTGCATTTTATTTGTTTATTTATTGTATATATATATATATATATATATATATATATATATATATATACACACACACATATGGTCTATGGTATATAGACACAAGAATTTCATTGCCCTATCTGGGACACATGCCAATAAAACTCTTTTGACTCTTGAATTGGACTTAAGCAAAAAAGGGTTCTTGGGGAAAAAAGAGCTGCCTTAAATTATGTTGCGTCTGGTTGGGTACCTATGGTAGGGTGAAAACTATTCCATGCTTTAATTGTGCGGGGGAAACTCCATGGAGCAGCCAGCATCTCTGGATAGAAGAAATTGTGTGACGTTTAGGGTAGAGACCTTTCTTTAGATTTCCTCTGGTTTTAGTGTTTTTAGTTTAATTTAAAGATACAGCGTTGAAACAGGCCCTTCAGCCCACTGAGTCCAAGCCGACCATCAATCACCCGTACACTAGTTCTATCCCACACATTAGCGACGTACGTCAAGAGTCAAGAGTGTTTAATTCTCTCACGCCCCAGTTAGAACAATGAAATCCTTACTTGCAGCAGCACAACAGCATATGTAAACATAGTACTCTGTAAACAATGTTATAAGCGGGAAAACAAAACTCCATACAGACAGCTCCCATGCTTGCAGGGAGAATGTGCAAATCAGGATCAATTCTGGGTATCTGGCAATTTTAGGCAGCAACTTTATGGCCAATGTACTGCCCCACAGTCTTGAACTGAATTAAAACATACAGTAGCTGTAAAGGGGGACATTGCGTTACTTAGAGATTTAAGACTGAAAATGGATAGTTTCTTTTTTTTTGTGACCAAAGTTATCAACGTATAATTTTTTGTGTGTTGTAAAATAAAATATAGTGGCACAGCTGGTGGACTTGCTGCCTCACATGCCAGAGATCTGTGATCGATCCTGTCCTCAGGCACTGTCTGTGTTGAATTTGCACATTCTCCCTGCAAGCATGTGGGTTTCCACCCACATCCCAGAGACGCATTGGCTTTGCAGGTTAACTTGTCTCTGTAAAATTGCCCCTAATGTGCAGGGAGTGGGTGAGGAGAGTGGAATAACAGAACTTGTGTGAATGGGTACACAAAATTGGTCGAGACCCTTTTTCAGACTCATGTTGGGAGGGATGGGGGGGGGGGGGGTGGGGGGGGGGGAAGAAAGAAAGAGGCAGAGACAGTCGGCTGTGGGAGAGCTGGGAATGAGAGAGAAAGCGAGGACTACCTGAAATTGGAAAAGCCAATGTTCATGCCACTGGGGTATAAACTGCCCAAGCAAAATATGAGGTGCTGCTCCTCCATGGAGGAGGCCCAGGACAGAAAGGTTGGATTCGGAATGGGAGGGGGAGTTGAAGTGCTGAGCCACCGGGAAATCAAGTCGGTTATTGCGAACCAAGCGGAGGTGTTGGGCGAAGCGATCGCCAAGCCTACGCTTGGTCTCACCGATGTAGGGCAGCTGACACCTAGAGCAGCGGATGCAATAGATGAGGTTGGAGGAGGTGCAGGTGAACCTCTGCCGCACCTGGAAAGACTGCTTGGGTCCTTGAATGGAGTCAAGGGGGGAGGTAAAGCGACAAGCGTAGCATTTCCTGCAGTTGCAAGGGAAAGTGCCAGGAGAGGGGGTGGTTTGAGTGGGAAGAGACGAATTGACCAGGGAGTTATGGGGTGAGCGGTCTCTGCAGAAAGCTGACAGGGGAGGAGATGGGAAGCTGTGGCCAGTGGTGGGATCCCATTGGTAGACAAAGCTGGAGAAAATCAGCGGGTGAGGCAGCATCTATGGAGCGAAGGAATAGGCGATGTTTCAGGTCAAGACCCTTGTTCAGACTGATGTCGGGAGGGGTGGGGCGGGAAAAAGAAAGGAAGAGGCGGAGACAGTAGGCTGTGGGAGAGCTGGGAATGGGAGGGGAAGGAGGGAGAAAGCAAGGACAATTTTCCCACTGTCTCCATTTCCTCAGCACTCTTTCATTACAGAGATGTGAATTGTACATATTATTCAAAAACTTGTTGTTTAGAATTAGTTGTAACTATTTAAGAAGAAATTACATCGCATAGAATCACTTGAATATAATGCTACCCGTTGATAGTCAAACTCTGCATATGCATTGAGATCCCACCATGTTGCTGTATGGGGACTTTCCTCTGGCTCCAAGACACACAGCAGTTCCATAATCACTTGATAAAGCTGGAATAAAAGGAACAGAGATTTAGCAATTACTCTTTCATGTTATGTATATATAACTGTACCTAACCCTCCTTAATTTATACTGAGTAATTCAGCAGGTCATGCAGCATCTCTGGGCTCCACCCTTCCTTGGTCGTCTGTTGCTGGCCCCGATTGGTTCTGGCCTTTTCCGACTTCCAGTTCCCTCCCCTTTACCTTCAGTCTGTCCACAGAGGACTTCATGAACAGAAATACAGAGGCTACACTGCAAGATGCAAACCACTGGTTAGCTGCAAAAATAGGATGGCCAGGTTACAGATTGCCAAGAAGTACTTAAGTACCACAGTTCTGGAAAAAGGTCTTGTGGAAAATTAACTTGTATCAGAGTGTATCAGAGCAAAGTATGGAGGAGAGAAGGAACTGCCCAAGATCCAAAGCATACCACCTCATCTGTGAAACACTGTATTGGTGGAGGTTGTTATGGCTGCTGAAGGTACTGGCTAATTTATCTTCTTTGATGATACAACTGCTGATGGTAGTAGCATAATGAATTCTGAAGTGTATAGACATATCCTATCAGCACAAGTTCAAACAAATGCCTCAAAAAGTATTGGCCGGCGGTGCATTCTACAGCAAGGCAATGATCCCAAACATACTGCTAAAGCAACAAAAGAGTTTTTCAAAGCTAAAAAATGGTCAAATGGCCAAGTCTATCACCCGATCTGAACCCAATTGAGCATGCCTTTTATATGCTGAAGAGAAAACTGAAGGGGACTAGCCCCCAAAACAAGCATAAGCTAAAGATGGCTGCAATACAGGCCTGGCAGAGCATCACCAGAGAAGAAACCCAGCAAATGGTGATGTCCATGAATCGCAGACTTCAAGTAGTCATTGCATGCAAAAGATATAAAATAAAATAATAAACATGACTACTTTCATTTACATGACATTGCTGTGTCACAAACAATATGGTGCCCTGAAATGGGGGGGACTATGTATAAACACTGCTGTAATTTCTACACGGTGAAATTAAATGTAAAAAAATAAATTGCCTTTATTCAAATCTGACAATGTGCACTTTAACCACATGTGAATTTTTCTATTACAAATCTCAAATTGTGGAGTACAGAGGCAAATAAATAAATGATGGAGACAAATGTTTCTCCTGTCCCCTATTTGCCCTTCATATTTCCTTTTTTACTTTGATCCTTAGTTCCCGAAACTCCTCCAGGGATACACTTGATCCCAGCTGCCTATACCTGTCCCATGGCTTGTGTTTTGCACATGATCTTTTACTTTTCATTGTCGTTGTGTAGAACTTTTGATTGGTGTATAATTCAGGTCATATTAGTGTTGTCCGAGTCTTATACACCTGTGTCTTCTTCTTTCGTGTGGCGTGCACAGCCTAAAGTTGTTGGACAACTTGATCTTCCGTTTGTGCACGTCGAGTTGATTGCATTAGTCGAAACAGGGCGGACCACGTGAAGGTTGCAATCTTCCACCCCATACGCATGTGTAACGCTGCTGCAAGAAAGATTTTCATGGTACCTGTACCTCGGCGTGCAAGTGCAGATGACAATACGCTGGCCTCGGGCAGCTGGAGGCGCCAGGGCCGTCCACACGGTGCCGGTGTCGACGCCGCCGCCGCTGCCTCTCTCCCGGCGTTGCTGAGGGAACCCGCCACCCCTCACCTCTCACTCGGGAGGCGTTCAGCGCGGAGCCAATGAGAGCTCAGTGTGAGGCGGGGACGCTGACAAGGGGAAGGCGGCCATCGCCGACCCATCGCTCGGGTGATCGGCGGACGGGAGGGGGGGGGGAGTGAGGGAGTGAGGGAGAGACGGATAGAGGGAGAGAGAGGGGATTAGAGGGAGAGAGAGAGAGGGACGACCGGGAGAGCAGCGGCCGACCGGCGGCGGGCTCGTCAGGCACCGGAAACGCGTCACTGGCCCGGGGCCGCGTCCAGTCAGTGTCCCAAAATGGCGCCTCTGGACCTGGACAAGTACGTGGAGATAGCACGGCAGTGCAAATACCTCCCGGAAAACGACTTGAAGGTAAGCAACTGGCGCATCTCCCCCTTCTTTAACCCAGTTCCCGCCCTCCTGACCAGCCACGTCCGCCTTGGCTGGCGGCTAAACTTATGCGAGCTGTCAAATTGAGGCTCTGCCTCCGATTTGGGGGCCTTTTCTCCTCTGCTTCTAGTTGTGCGCGGCTCGTCCGTTCTGGGGCGTGTTATTGATATAATGCGGGGCCACTGGCTCTCTGTGCCGACCGTTAGGCGGTGGCCCTGGGTTTAACCCTGATTAAAAACACGGCAAGTTCCGCCCACCCTCGCCGGCCGGGGGTACCTCCAGTAAACAGCTTCTCTGGTGTCTCTGAAGATAACAGGAAGTCATGATTCGGTGGCTAAATTTGTGCGGAGTCTGTCGGTGGCGAACGGATGGAGAAATAACGGCGTTTTTTAGGATGGCTTGGAGATGTTGTTAGCTGGAAGGCTATGCCGCTGTTTTGGAGCCTTTCATTCCGTTGTGCACCAGAGGCGTTCACTCTTGTTTTTGATTACTTTGAGATGGATCTGCTTTGTTGCATGCAGAAGTTACATTCATGTTTTGCTGGCTGGAAGGCTTTCAGTTGAATTGTGACAATTTCTAAGTTCTTCGGAGATCTTGTCATTTAGAATTCTAACCACGCATAAAACACGGTAAAATGATTTAAGTTTTGTTTTTGCATGAAAGCACGAAGACACACCAATACACCACTTGCACCTTACATTTGGAGAACCTTCAAAAATCTTCTACACTGGAGGACAAAAAGTGTAATCTTCAGTTCTTGAGTCAATGAGCACATATCTATTAAAGGTGTTTACTAACCAGTTGGCCAGTTGAAAGTGTATCTTTATTTGCCACTCATTTGTGCTTTGGTTTTGTATGCAAGTGCCTTATCTCATAATACCATCTGACTTCATAAAGAATACCAGTTCCTTGTCCACTTAACAGTAATGCCTCATTCCTAAAAACATTATTGTAAGAGTCTTTCTGTATCACCCAAAGCCCTGGTATCATTCCTAACCTACAGGACTGGATTTGATACCTGCATTGGAACCAAACAAATATTAAGTATTTAGTTTATCTTTAATAGAGATACCCCTCCCCTCCTCCCACTCACCATCAACAACACGCCAGTCACATCTGTGGAGTCAAGTTCCTTGGCACCATCATCTCGAGGGATCTTAAATGGGAGGCCACAGTCAAAAAGGCCCAACAGAGGATATACTTCCAGCATCAGCTGATGAAACACAACCTGCCACAGGTTGATGGGTGGCGCCGCGAGCCGGCAGCCTCGCCAACAGTTGTTTGACCTTTCCACTTTTTTGTTGTTTTTAGTATGTCTAGAAGTGTGTTTTAGTGTGGGGGAAACTGTTTTTTAGTCACTTACCTCGGTGGAATACGACTTTTCTTCTAGTTGCATTTCGCCCTCCCTCGCGGCCAAACAGCTTGGATTGGTGCGGCCTTTCCCGGAGTCGGGTCCAGAGCTTCATCAACGGGTGCAGTGTGGACTTTCCATCGCGGAGCCGGGCGATCCATTGCCGGGGGTCGCCAGAAGAAGTACTCCGATCGCTGGCCCGCGGACTATGACATCCTGAAGCCGTGGTCAGCGGAGCTTCTAACCACGGGCTCGGCGTGGACTTTCCATCGCGGAGCGGGCGAGCCCTTGCCAAGAGTCGCCAGAAGAAGTGCTCCGACCGCCGGCCTGCGGCCTATAACATCGTGAAGCTCCAGTCTCCAGTAGGAAGCAGCCGATTAGGGACCTCCAAGCCGCGGAGTGTCCGTCCGTCCTGACGTCGAAGTTTCAAGCATCCAGACATCGGGCCATCCGTAGCGGCGACTGCAGAGGGTTCATGGCCCCAACCACGGATGAACAAAGGAGGAAGACTGACAAAGTTATTGCCTTCCACCACAGTGAAGAAGTTGATTCCACTGTGGTGGATGTTCGTGTTATATTCTCTTGTGTATTGTGCTCTTTTTGTATGGCTGCGTGGTAAGTCAAATTCCACTGTACCTTAACTGGTGCATGCGGCAATAAATGTGAACTTGAACTTGAACGATGGCCCAGTTTTATACTGCCATCATTGAGTCTGTTCTCGCCTCTCCATCATTGTCTGGTTTGGCTCAGCCACTAAGCATGACATGTGGAGGCTGCAGTGCATAGTTCGATCAGCTGAGAAGGTTGTTGGCTGCAACCCCCCCCCCATCGACAAACTGTACACTGCAAGGGCCATTTCATTTTACTTCATTCTTCACATGTTTAAATTATAATGTTTTATTCTTAATTGTTTACTGTATATCATGTTATTACTTGCGAGCAAAGCATGAAGGCAAATTCCTTGTATGTATACATACTTGGCTGATAACATTTATTCAATTCAATCTTCTGGCTTTGCTGTCATATCCTAGCTGTGACTTTAATGGTCTTGCTACTGCTACTTTAAAGTTTGAAAATCGTACCATTTTAGGTTGCATTGTTTCTACTTCCAAAAATATTATCACTTTGTACTTTATTGTGGTTTTTATCAGTCACATTTCCTTCCATTCTACGTTCCTAGAGGACTAAAATATAAGATTTACAACTCCATTAAGTTTGTACATGGAATATGGACATGGGAAAGTTTTACATCAAGAATTAGAAAAACGGTGATCTTGGCGTAATGCTGTATAGATTTGCCAAAATGACAACTGGATTGAAATTATTCATGTGAGAAGCAATTCTGCAAACTATGGCTGATTCTTGCTGGATACTCAGCCTGTAACCAACCGTTTATCTCTGCTCTATTTTCTATCAAAGTAAGGAATCATTGCCCTCTATTTCTTGGGTTTCAATTTTGTAACCATACCAATATTTGCTTTTCTCCAAGACAATATTTACAAAAATGATGTATTCCTGAGAAACAATTTATATGCAATTTCGTAAGATAAAGTACCACTGTAAAGACAACCTGCCCTGTTCTCAGTCACCCTCATGCTAGTATCAACAGACATTAGCAAATTAAATACAACTTGATCCTTAAATGCATGCAGCTTTACCCTTAGTCTATCTTTTTGCAAGTCGCTGTTAAACTTTCACCTGGATCATTGCATTTAAAAACTCTTCCACTAATATTAAAGTTGTATTCAGATGTATGCATGTTTTTAATTGACCAAGTGTCCAACATTTAGACTTTTTGTCTCATTTACTCCAAGACTTCGTAAGGTTGTTGCTAGTACATTTGTAATTTCTACTTTACCTATGGCAACTTTAAATACCAAGCATCAGGTGAGGTGTAGGATAATATTCTCTAGTTTAAGTCCCTTGCCTTCTGGGGATGAGAACTGAATAACAGATAATAACCTCAACACTACTCCAGTTTTCATTGATGAATTAAACATTTCTGGATTAGCATTGCATAGAATGAATTTGAATCTTTGTGGTATCTTGAGAATGTAAATTTTCAATGGGGCGGGGGGGGGATGATAGACGGTGAGGGAACATCATAAAATGTGCCTATGGAGCATCTTTTTAATAGATCTAGCCTATATATGCTTGTCCCAAAGAGGTGATCTTGCAATAATTGGGGTAATTCATGTCAGTGTAGAGATGCTTGGACCACAAATTATTTATTTCATGTGCAAATGCGCAAAATGTTTGTTTGTCTATCCAGCACTTTCCATCTTGGAGAATGGGATCATGTGAAGAGTGTTTTCCCACACATATCCATGGGTCTAGTTGAGTGAATCAATTGGGGGGTTTTCTGCCCCACTGTGTATTTTTTTAATTTGTATTTATTTTTATTTTTCCCCTGCTAAACTGTTGGCACAATTATGCACTGTACTTAAAATAATACAAATGACCAAACTTAATTTTTCAAAGATGAAGAAATCTTTAAGTGATTCGCTGCTGCTTTTAAATGCAAGTTGTGCAGTGAAGATGTGGTTGGAATTAGGAATCTGCTTAAAATGTGGAAACACAGACAGACAATCATACGCGCTGAGGGGAATGGGGTTGAGAGGGAGAGATAGATCAGCCATGATTAAATGGGTGGAGTACACTTGATTGAATGGCCTAATTCTGCTCGTAGAACTTATGAACTTTGTAATTGTAATTTAAATTCTGTTGATAAGATTGTTGTAATTCAGAAGAGGATTTTAGTTCATTTTATGCAATTGGAATTTTAGAAAAGTTGTATTCTTTCTGTGCTTTATTTCAGTTATTCATCCACAGATTTACTAAATCATAGAAATGATTGTGATTTGCTGCAGTTATAGACACAATGCCGAGTTTATCAAAAACTTGGTGTCAAATGCTCTTCAGCGTGTATGATTGTCTGTCTGTATTTAGATGTGTCCTGCTTTTCCTGCCAAAGCTGTGTAAAATCTACTTATTGGCTGGTTCCATTGACTGGACCAGATAAGATGGAAGATAGAGTAGTATTTTCAAAACAAGTTTGTTATAAATTGATCTATAATATTCTGTTGGTTGTCAAGTAAACTAGCAATACATGACATTGATTATATTCCACTCTTTGGTTTAAGATTTGATTTTTATTTAATGACTATACCATTGCAATTTAGATTAGAATATCATCTAGAATAGGATTCAAGATTATTTTCTTTGAACACTTTATAGCTGGTTTTGACATGCTGGGTGTATCAAGAAGTGTAAGTCTTGGTAATTGCCTAAGAAGTTTGAAGTAGGCAAATAAGTTTACTATTACTAAAGCTTCACATGAATAGAAATACTGGGGATGATGTGCATTTGTGTAATTCCATCAGTTAGGATATTTAGTCTAAAGTATTTATTCTTCCAGGTCAAGAATGCTTAATTATATGCACTGAGAGAAAGATGACATTCTTGCTCAATGCAGCTTTTGTCTCATTGTTTATTGTATATTTATGTTGTGGGATAACTAGACCATAATAGTAAAACCGAGTGCTAGAGTAACTCAATTGGTCATGCAGCAACTCTAGAGGATACGTATAGGTGATGCTTTGGGTTGGCACCCATCTTCAGACTAAACTGGAAGACTTGAGGGGCAAGACAAAGCCTAGATAGATGATAATTTAGTCAATGCGGGGGGGGGGGGGGGGGTGATATGCAGAGGTCACAAAGGCCACACCGAGGCAATTGGGGAGATTGAGAATTCATCCTTGGCATACAAGATGTCAATTCAAGTGTCTGATAACACCTGGGGGGAGGGGGAGCTGTTCCTGAACCTGGTGGAATGAAGGTGGCTGCAGGAAATGGTGGATATTTCTCGGTGTATCATGGGTATTGACCTCCTCACCAAAGGGATGAGTAGGAAGTACTGCATCAAAAAGGCAATGATGTTAATGTGAAGGACCCACGCCACCCTGACCACAGTCATTGCACTGTACCATTGGGAAGGTACAAGAGCCCAAGAACCAGGCAAATGGGATGAGCCCAGTAAGCTAATTTGTTCAGGGGGGGGGGGGGGGGGAGAGGGGGGGGGGGGGGGGGTTGATAGGCCAGTGATGAAATGGCAAAAGGTGTGAGAAGGGATGTGAGATAAAGATGAAGGTGGTGGATATTGTGAATCCGGAGGAAGGACTTTCACTAGAGGGGGAGAAATTGAACTTCAGGTGAGGCACAGGAAGCGGGGATCCATGTTCTGCAGAGATGTTGTCTGATGTGCTCCAGAACTTTTTTTTGTTAACCAGCATCTGCAGTTTATTAAATCGTCCAGACCATATAGTTCTGTGCTGAGGTTGGGTTGTGGTTAGGGTTGCACAGTATGGTCCAAGAACATGATGGTTGATGTGAAGAGGCTGTACTTGAACCTGGAAGGTAATAATTTATAGAGCTGAGTCATAGAGCTATACAGCACAAAACGGACTCTTTGGCTCAACATGCGTTCTACCTATAGTCCTTCCTCTGGCTTCACAATATCCACCTCCTCCATCTTTATCTCGCATCTCTTCTATCCTTATCTCACACCTATTGCTATTTCTGAAGAAGGGTCTCGACCCGAAACATCGCCTATCTCCTTCGCTCCTTAGTTGCTGCTGCACCCGCTGAGTTTCTCCAGCTTTTTGTGTAACCCCCTATAGCTATTTCATCACTGGCCTATCAAAACTCCCTCTCACCCCCCCCCTCCCCCGCACGTGCAATCCAACCAAATTAAGTGCAATGACTATGGTGTGGGCCTTTCATATTAGCATCATTGCCTTTTTGATGCAGTACTTCCTACTCACGGGGAATTCAATACCTGTGATAGACCGTGGAATATCTGCCATTTTCTGCAGCTGCCTTCATTCCACGAGGTGCAAGAACAGCTCTCTTCTCCCCCGCCCCCCCCCCCCCCCCCCCCCTCCCCTCCGGGTGTTATCGGGCACCTGAATTGTCCTCTTATATGCTAAGGATGAATTCTCAATCTTCCCAATTGCCTCGTTATGGCCCTTGTGACCTCTGCACTTTCTCTGTTGCTGTAACACTATATTCATTACTTTTGTTTATTTTATGTTAGCACTACTTAATGAACAAAGGTATGATATGATTTTCTGGGATAGCATACAAGTTTATCACAGTATATCAATACAAGTGCCAGTGATGTACCAACGCCACTACCCTTAAGTGTCAAACTGCTGATTTTATGTTAAAATAACTGACAGATCACATCTATTTAAAAACTCCATAATTCAAAATCAAACTGGATCATTGTTGACCTCTTAAGGCCTGAGCAAAAAATATTTGGAAATTAGAGATGTCAACTTTATTGATGTATTTTATTTTTTAGCGACTCTGCGACTACGTATGTGACTTGCTTTTGGAAGAGTCTAATGTCCAGCCAGTGTCTACACCGGTTACAGTCTGTGGGGACATACATGGGCAGGTAAATATGCACTGTTTAGAAATGTACTCTTTATTGAAAGGGGTAGCCATTCCAGACTCATTGTGGGTTAGAATGCAAGCTTTGAAACAGTAAGCACCAATGAGTAATGGCAGCTGCATTTTTGTTTTAAATCAATTTTACTTGACTAAAGGAGACTTTATATGAATCCATGTCAGACATTTATTGTCTTCAAATGAAGAAATTAGTGCCTAGAAATGGCATACTTTACGTTTTGGGCTTAGTGTATTCCACGAAGGTTCCTGTAATTTTTCAATGGAATAATTTACCCCAGCCCCCAAAGAGGTTTTGTGTTTTTTCCCTTGTCATTCCTTTGTGGCGTTTGAGCAGGGTTACAAAAGTGTAATACACAATTTACAAAAAACAAATGACTTTCATATTTCACCGCATAATTTTTACTTCTGTGCATTCTTGAACTAGTATATCGGGGCGGGTGAATATTCACACATTCTATCCAGGCACTGGGAGCGCTTTTGCAGACATATGACAAGATTAGTCATAGAATCGTGGAGCATAGAAGCATGAAAACCAGCCCTTTGGTTCAACTTGTCCATGCCGATCAAGTTGGCAATCTGGGCTTGGCCCAGTGCCTGCATTTAGCCCATATCTTTCCAAATCCTTCCTATCTATATCTATCTAAATATCTTCTGAATTGTATCTGCTTCTACGTCTTCCTATGCCAGCTTGTTCCAGATATGCATTAGCCTCTGAGTGGAAAAGATTGCTCCAACAGTCCCAATTAAATCTCTTTCCTCATCGCCTTTAGTCTCTGCCCTCTAGTTTTAGAATCCTCTACACTGGACTGTATGAGAGTTCACTTCAACAAGATCGGCCCACAGCCTCCAACTTTCCTAAGAAAAATTCCCAACCTTACCTTGTAACTCAAGTCAGCAAGTCCTTGTATCATCCTAGTGCATCTGCAAATGCTGGAGAAACTCAGCAGGTCGGCATCATCTGAGAAGGGAATGGACAACTGATGTTTTGAGTTGGGACAGCTCTCCAGATTTCTTGTAGTGAGCAAGGTGGAAGAGGCATAGCAAGAGGAGAAAGCCTGGTAAGGGATACATAGATACACAAGTGGGGTTTGACTGGCGAAGTAAGTAACAAAGGCCAGAGGTGAAAAGGGGCCTAAAAAGATAAGGAGAGAAGAGTGCAATATAAAGCTGGGGGAGGGGTGGAAACAGAAAGGAAAGGGGGATAAAAGTGAAATGAGGAGCTGCTTGACCAGCTGAGTTCCTCCAGCACTTTGAGTTTTGACTTTAGCATCTGCAGTTCCTTGTATCTCCATCCAAGTGAGTCTCTTCTGCATCCTTTCCAACTTGATAACAGAATTCTTACAGCTGGACAACCAGAATTGAACAGTACTCCAGTGTGGTCTCGCCAACAAGTTGTGATGTTATCAATGAAGACAAGTGTGTTAGATGCGACCTTCATGACCCTGTCCACCTGCGCTGCCCCTTTTGGGGAACCATGCACCTGTACTCAGATATTTCTATTCTGCAACACTCTCCAGGGCTCTAACATTTACTGACTAAGTCCTACCCTGGTTTGACCAACCCAAGTTCAACACCTCACTTTTCGGAGTTAAATTCAATTTGCCATTCCTTGGCCCATCTTTCCAAGGACCAAGTATTTTTACATATTGAAGGTTTACTGTGAATTACAAGCTGTTTACAAGATGAGAAAAGCTGACATTGGTGTTGAAGTTAATCATTTGAGCGTGTAATTTGTGGTGATGCTTCTGAGTGACGATGAAGAGACCTAATGTGCACTGTACAACTAACAGTTCTCTAAGCGCTTTGGATGCGTTTTCTGTTTGGAACATACAACATCTTCAAGCCTATATGTAAGAAGGAACTGCAGATGCTGGTTTAAACCGAAGATAGACACAAAATGCTGGAGTAACTCAGCAGGTCAGACAGCATCTCTGGAGAGGAATGTGTGACGTTTCGGGTCGAGACCCTTCAGAAGGGTCTCGACCCGAAACGTCACCCATTCCTTCTCTGTAAATATGCTGTCTGTCCCGCTGAGTTACTCCAGCTTTTTGTGTCCATCTTCATGTTCAAGCCTATAAATTGACAAATATATTTGGAATCTTTCTACAGTTTTATGACTTGGGAGAGCTGTTTAGAACTGGAGGACAGGTTCCCGACACAAATTATATTTTCATGGTAAGTATTTGAATTCCTTGAGTTTTGATTTGGTTGTAAACTTGAGGTTAATCTTATAGTTTATAACATTGCTAGTACATTTTTTATAAACAAATCTCTTATGAAAATAGAAAAATATATTCGGTGAGCGGTGTGGGTTGGTAGAGCGAGCAAAGCCTATACATAGTGTATCTGAATATCAAAATTACATATTTTTAAAAGCAAAGTAGTACATGGATGAAATCAGAAATTAAACAGAAAATGCTGGAAGTGTTTGGATTGAAACATAGTAACATAGAAAATAGATGCAGGAGGCCATTCGACCCTTCGAGCCAGCACCGCCATTCATTGTGATCAAGGCTGATCGTCCCCAATCAATAACCTGTGCCAGCCTTCTCCCCATATCCATTGATACCACTAACCCTCTATCTAACTCGCTCTTAAATCCATCCAGTGATTTGGCCCCCAATGCCCTCTGTAGCTAGGAATTCCACAAATTCACAACTCTCTGGGTGAAAACGTTTTTTCTCACCTAAATCTTAAATGGCCTCCCCTTTATTCTAAGACTGTGGCCCCTGGTTCTAGACTTGCCCAACATTGGGAACATTTTTCCTGCATCTAGCTTGTCCAGTCCTTGTATAATTTTATATGTTTCTATAAGATCCCCCCCCTCATCCTTCTGAACTCCAGTGAATACAAGCCTAGTCTTTTCAATCTTTCCTCATATGGCAGTCCTGCCATCCCAGGGATCAATCTCGTGAACCTACGTTGCACTGCCTCAATCACAAGGATGTCCTTCCTCAAATTAGGAGACCAAAACTGTACGCAATACTCCAAATGTGGTCTTATCAGAGCTTTATACAACTGCAGAAGAACCTCTTTACTCCTTTACTGAAATCCTCTTGTTTTGAATAACATCTGTGAGAGAAACATCTGTATTTTCTCCCCATCCTGTGAAAAGATGCTGCCTAACTTTCCAGCAATTTATTTTCATTTCAAATTGTGTGGTAGAGTCGCTGCCTAACAACTCCAGAGACCTGGGTTCGATCCTGACTATGGATCCTGTCTGTATGGAGTTTGCACTTACTTCCTGTGTGCTCCAGGTTCATCCCATATTCCTAAGACGTGCAGGTTTGTAGGTTGATTGGCTTCTGTAAATTGTCCGTAATGTGTAAGATAGACCTAGTGTACGGGTAAGCAAACTAAACTAATTTGTGAACTTGAGGCTTATTATTTTGGGATGCCATTACAGTGGTTATGTTAACTGTTTTAAATATTTGCTAATATTTGTATTTGGAGTAGTGTTGCCTGCTTCCCAGTCCCATGCATTTTAAATGTCAAGTGAGATGAATTATTTACTTCCAATATTTTTGTAAATCATCTTGAATGCTAACATCTTTACCATTTTAAAACAGGGTGACTTTGTGGACAGAGGGTACTATAGTCTTGAAACTTTTACCTACCTCCTTGCATTGAAGGCAAAATGGCCTGATCGCATTACACTCCTCAGAGGAAATCATGAAAGCAGACAGATCACTCAAGTCTACGGGTTCTACGGTATTGAATTGATACCTCCTTTAAGTTGTTACGTTTTGAAGGAATTGCCTTGCTTGCTGGAAGCAAAGAATTTATCAATTATTTTGTCTAACTCCATATTTTCCATGTTAAAAAAAGACCTGACACTTGTTTGCTTTAACAGATGAATGCCAAACAAAATATGGAAATGCTAATGCCTGGCGGTACTGTACCAAAGTCTTCGACATGCTCACAGTGGCAGCAGTAAGTCATTTTTTTGAGAGATGTACTTGATAGAAATTCAATGTGATCTTGACGTTGATAGCAAAAGACTTGTCAACACTAGGGGGCACTGCCTAGTAGAAGGAACCAAGCTTGCTGGCATTTCTGTTGAATACTATTCAATTTGTCAGTGAAGGCACAAGGCAGAGAATATAAATTCTGAAAAAGGTCTTCACAAAGTTGTATGATTCCCAAATGTATTGTCTCTAATACCTTGATTAAATTTTCTTGGCTTCCCACAGATGGGAATTGTGGTTCCATTTGATTTAGTGTTCTGTAAGAATTAGCAAAATTATTCATGTTCTTAATGTTGAATCTATTTTAATAGCTTATTTGTGTGATGAAAGATGGGTGGTTTGAAGACTCGATAATAAAATACTGTCTACTATTACAACTGCAATATTAGAATTGCAGTACCAGTAACCTCCATTTTGAAATTTGGCATCCTTTCGGCCTGCTCACTGCTCCCAACTGATCTGGGTTTGACCCATTCCCCGATTTGGTAGTAGAGGAGGATCTGGGGAGAGAAGGCATCTGACAATACCCTATTTCAATCCAGCAGAAGGTTCCTCATCCTAGCCATCGCATAAAACACATTTAGCTCCAAAATGTTCGCCACCTCCAACTGGATCCTAACACCAGTCACAACTTCCCATCTTCACCCCTTTCCGCCTTCTGCAGAGACCGTTCCCTCTGCAACTCCCTAGTTCACTCATCCCTTCCCACCCAAACCACCCCCTCCCCATTTGCCTTCCCCTGCAACTGCAGAAGATGGTTGCAACACCTGTCCCTATACCTCCTCCCTCGACTGTGTCTAGGGACCCTGACAGTCCTTTCAGGTTAGGCAGAGGTTCACTTGCACATCCTCCAACCTCATTGACTGTATCTGTTGTTCAAGATGTCGACTCTTATACATCGACGAGACCAAACGTAGACTGGGCAATCGTTTCACTGAACTACGCTCAGTCCGCCTGAACCTACCTGCTCTCCCGGTTGCTAAACGCTTTAATTCTCCTTCCCATTCCCACACATACCTTTCTGTCCTAGGTCTCATCCCTTCTCAGTGAGGCTAAACACAAATTGGAAAAACAGCATCCCATATTTCGCTTGGGCAGCTTACAGCCCAGTGGTATGAATATTGATTTTGTTAACTTCAATTATCCCGGTATTCCCTCTCTTTCTATCCCTCCCCCATCAAAGTCGCACCAGCTTCTCATTTTCACCCAACAAACAGCTAACAATTGGCCTGTTTCCTTTATCATTATTACTTTTTTGCATATCATTCATTCATTGTTCTTTATCTCTCTACATCATCGCCTATAATCTCTCGTTTCCCTTATCACTAACCAGTCTGAAAAAGGGTCTCGACCCGAAACGTCACCCATTCCTTCTCTCCAGAGATGCTGTCCCGCTGAGTTACTCCAGCTTTGTGTCTATCAGAAGGTGCCTATGGTACCACAGCTGCGGACAGCCCCCCCGCCCCCTTCCTCACTGGTCTCCCAAACGCTTCCTTGTACACGTAACATTACTATCAGTTAGGCGTTCATAACCTAGTAAGGGTGTGAAGTATGGCAAACAATTAGTAAGCCGTCGTCGGGCACTCCCATTGTCATTGTTGACAAGCTGGTATGGCAGTGATGTCATTTTAACTATGTGCCAACCTAAAACCTTGTATGCACTTTCTCATAATGTAGACTAATTTACTTCCTGTCAAGTCAAGAGTTTATTGTCATGTGTCCCAGATAGGACAATGAAATTCTTGCTTGCTGCAGCACAACAGAATATTGTAGGCATAAATACAGAACAGATCAGTGTGTCCATATACTGTAGCGCGCACACACACACGTGTGTATGGCCTGGGTGGTGTGGGTCTTGATGATGCTCACAGCCTTTTAGAGGCAGCGACTGTGATAGATCCCCTCGATAGTAGGGAGGTCAGAGCCGTTGATGGACTGGGCAGTGTTGACCACTTTTTGCAGCCTTTTCCGCTCCTGCACGCTCAAGTTGCCGAACCAAGCCACGACGCAACCGGTCAGCATGCTCTCTACTGTGCACCTGTAGAAGTTCAAGAGAGTCCTCCTTGACACACCGACTATCCGTAATCTTCTCAGGAAGTAGAGGTGCTGATGTGCTTTCTTTATTAGCAATGTTACAAAATTTTGAGATTTTAAAAATCAAGTCTGCAATTTATCCCATCAGATAAAGCATAAAAAGAAGTTTAATTTGACACCTAATTTACTTTCATATCTTCAGTATTAAGAAAGTTATGGCCATTTTCATACTCGGAAATGAGCATCTTGCTTCCCATTGCCTTTCAATTGACTTAACTCAAAAGCTGTGATCTGGAAAAGTTAAAAGTCCATAACATTCTTAAAAATTAAGAGAACTCAATGAAATTTTCAGTTATTATAGATTGAAGCATTCTGAAACAAATATTAAACAATCTTACTTGGATTACCTGAAATTAAAGCATATAATTAGTTAGTTATCTAATTGTAGCTAATTACAAAATTCAATGAGTAGATCTAAACATCTATCAATTTCTTAAGAAAAGATAAACTTTTTTAAAATTGCCTAAGTGTCCAAATAACATTCACACAATAATCCACAATATAACATAACTTTTAAATCTAATTTTCATGAATTTCTGGGCCAAATGGAAGGAATTTAGTGTTTTATGCCTGTAAATTAACGGCCATTTAAATCAACTAGCGAGTTGGTTTTAGTGGAATGCGGTGGATTAGAACGTTGCGGTTAGCGGTGAAGTCGGGGGGGAAAAATACTGGGGGTTCATACATTTTTTGGGGACCCCATTTCGCAACATAAAAATATTATTAATGCCTCCCGAAAAACCAACTTTTAATATAAAAATAAAGTATTTACCTTTTTTTCTCCCCTACGGAAAATGCTTCCGGTTGTCTGCGCTCACGGCTTTTGAAGGTGATTTTTAAATTACTCTAGTTAATAAATAATGTAGAGTAATTTAAAAATACCACCATTCATGAAATGTCGGAGCGATTTTTCTTCAGCAACCAAATCGCCCGACATTGATCGATTTGTCCTGCCTGTTGAAAAACGGCACTTTAAGCCCGCCCCCCTCTGCAAGGCGCGAAAGTCACGCACACGGGGAGCGGCAGAAGTGCAGCGCCGGTAAAGGTACGTTTTGTAACATACCTATCTTTATGATTGCATCAGTTTTCTGGGACCAGGAGAGATCTTCGGAAATATGCACGCCCAGGAATTTGAAGTTCTTGACCCTTTCCACCATCGACCCGTTGATATAAACGGGATTGTGGGTCCCCATCCTACCCCTTCCAAAGTCCTCAATCAGTTCCTTGGTTTTGCTGGTGTTGAGAGCCAGATTATTGTGCTGGCACCATTTGGTCAATCGGTCGATCTCACTTCTATACTCTGACACGTCCCACAACAGTGGTGTCGTCGGCGAACGTGATGATGGAGTTCGCACTATGTCCAGCTACGCAGTCATGAGTATAGAGTACAGCAGGGGGCTGAGCACGCAGCCTTGAGGTGCTCCCATGCTGATTGTTATCGAGGATGACACATTTCCACCAATACGGACAGACTGTGGTCTGTGAATGAGGAAGTCGAGGATCCAATTGCAGAGGGATGCGCAGAGACCTAGGTCTGAGAGCTTGGTGACCAGCTTGGAGGAGATGATGGTATTAAATGCCGAGCTGTAGTCAATGAACAACAGCCTGACATATGAGTTTTTGTTGTCCAAGTGGTCCAGAGCGGAGTGGAGAGCCAGTGAGATTGCATCCACCATTGATCTGTTGTGACGGTAAGCGAACTGCAGTGAGTCCAGGTTTTTGTCGAGGTAGTAGTTGATTTGTGCCATGGTCAGCCTCTCAAAGCACTTCATCACCACAGACATTAGTACTACTAGTCGATAGTCATTGAGGCACGTCACCTTGCTCTTCTTAGGCACCGGTATTATTGATGCCCATTTAAAGCAGGTGGGAACCTCAGACCTCAGAAGTGAGAGGTTCAAAATGTCTGTAAAAACTCCAGCCTGTTGGTCTGCACAGGTTTTTAAAACACTCCCGGGTATACCATTGGGTCCAGGCGCTTTCCGAGGGTTCACCCCTCTGAAGGATCTTCTGACGTCGGCCTCTGTGACTGTGACCGAAATACCATCACGGCGAATGAGGGCTCGGGAAGGCACATCAGTGTTCTCCCTATCTCCCTATAAAACGCATTGAGCTCGTCAGGGAGTTACGCTTCGCTGACATTTGAGCTGCCTCCTGATTTCGCATTACATTCAAGCCCTGCCACAGTTGCAGAACATCCATCTCATCCTCCAGCTTGGAGCAGAAGTCCATTTTGGCTTTTTTGATGGCCTTACCAAGGTTGTATCTGGACTTCTTGTAGACCTCAGTATCTCCAGACCTGAATGCCCGGGATCAGGTCTTCAGAAGAATGCGGATCTCATGGTTCATCCAAGGCTTCTGGTTAGGAAACACTCGGAAGGTTTTTGTTGTGATGCAGTCCTCCACACATTTCTTTATGAAGTCTGTAGCGACTGGCGTATTCATTCAAGTCCGTTGCCGAGTCCCTGAACATTGCTGCCTGTAGGCAGGAAGAAGCAGCACCGCGGTATGGTCGGATTTACTAAAGTGAGGGCGAGGGATAGAGCGATAGGCATCCTTGATGGTCGTGTAGCAGTGGTCGAGGGTGTTTGGTCCTCTGGTGCTGTAGGAGACATGTTGGTTGCAGTTAGGGAGCAATTTCGTGAGGTTGGCTTTGTTGAAGTCCCCGGCTACGGTGGTAAATGCCTCGGGGTAAGCTGTCTAATGCTTGTTGACCACGCGTGCAGCTCCATTGCCGGATGGACGTCTGCCTGGGATGGGATGTAGACTGCGGTCAGGATGATGGAGGAGAATTTCCTCGGTAAGTAGAAGGGACGGCACTTTGCAGCCAGATGTTCGAGGTGTGGAGAGCAGGAGTTGGATAGGACTGCCACATCTGAGTCAGTGGATGTAGTGTACCTGGACTTTCAGAAAGCATTTGATAAGGTCCCACATTGGAGATTAGTGGGCAAAATTAGGGCAGATGGTATTGGGGGTAGAGTGCTGACATGGATAGAGAAGTGGTTGGCAGACAGGAAAGAAAGAGTAAGGATTAACGGGTCCCTTTCAGAATGGCAGGCAGTGACTAGTGGGGTACCGCAAGGCTCGGTGCTGGGACCACAGCTATTTACAATATACATCAATGATTTGGATGAAGGGATTCAAATTAACATTGGCAAATTTGCGGATGACACAAAGCTGGGTGGCAGTGTGAACTGTGAGGAGGATGCTATGAGAATGCAGGGTGACTTGGACAGGTTGGGGGAGTTGGCAGATGCATGGCAGATGAAGTTTAATGTGGATAAATGTGAGGCTATCCGCTTTGGTGCAAAAACAGGAAGGCAAATTACTATCTAAATGGCGTCAATTTGGGAAAAATTTGAAGTACAACGGGATCTGTGGGTCCTTGTTCATCAGTCTATGAAAGTAAGCATGCAGGTACAGCAGGCAGTGAAGAAAGCGAATGGCATGTTGGCCTTTATAACAAAAGGAGTCGAGTATAGGAGCAAAGAGGTCCTTTTGCAGTTGTACAGGGCCCTAGTGAGACCACACCTGGAGTATTTTGTGCAGTTTTGGTCCCCTAATTTGAGGAAGGACATTCTTGCTATTGAGGGAGTGCAGCGTAGGTTTACAAGGTTAATTCCCGGGATGGCGGGACTGTCATATGCTGAGAGAATGGAGCGGCTGGTCTTGTACACTCTGGAGTTTAGAAGGATGAGAGGGGATCTTATTGAAACATCTAAGATTGTTAAGGGTTTGGACACGCCAGAGGCAGGAAACATGTTCCCGATGTTGGGGGAGTCCAGAACCAGGGGTCACAGTTTAGGAATAAGGGGTATGCCATTTAAAACGGAGACGAGGAAACACTTTTTCTCACAGAGCGTTGTGAGTCTGTGGAATTCTCTGCCTCAGAGGGCGGTGGAGGCCGGTTCTCTGGATACTTTCAAGAGAGAGCTAGATAGGGCTCTTACAGATAGCAGAGTCAGGGGATATGGGGAGAAGGCAGGAACTGATTGGGGATGATCAGCCATGATCACATTGAGTGGCGGTGCTGGCTCAATGGGCCGAATGGCCTACTCCTGCACCTATTGTCTATTGACTGTACGTTGGCCAGTAGGATGGTAGGGAGAGGGGGCCGAAGTCCCCTGCGCTTCAGTCTTACTTGTAGTCCTGCCCGACGACCACGTTTCCGTACTCCATGAAGCCTTCCTCGGTGTTTAAAGGTACAGTACTTGCGAGGTTGGGGATTCCCCTGAAATCGGGGATTCCCTTACTGTCGGCACTTCCAGCTCCTTTGCTGCTGGGAGATCCTGCCCGATGACCCTTTCCGGACTCCATGAAGGCCTCCCCGGTGGTTACAGGTACTGTACCTATGCGCCTCTGCGAGGTCAGGAATTTCCCTCTGATCGGGGATTCCCTTACAGTCGCTATCTTCGGATGTTTGCAGTAGCGCTGGTGCATTTAAATGCGTTAGCAGCTCGCTATTTACATTGTTGATTTCTGCAGATTCTTTAATACAGGTGAGCTCAGAAATACTATATTTGAAGTTTTTTGTTGTGCCATGGCAAAATGTCATAGGGATCGATGTGAAAGGGGCCACTTGTCAACATAATTGTATAAGGAGTAAGAGTGTTGTAAAAACAAGCCTGAAGGCTTTGTGTCTCAATGCGAGAAGCATTCGTAATAAGGTGGATGAGTTGAAGGTGCAGATAGCGATTAATGACTATGCTATAGTTGGGATCAGGGAGACATGGCTCCAGGATGACCAAGGCTGGGAGCTGAACATCCAGGGATATTCAATATTCAGGAGGGATAGACGAAAAGGAAAAGGAGGTGGGGTAGCGTGGCTGGTGAGAGAGGAGATTAATGCAATAGAAAGGAAGGACATTAGCGTGGAGGATGTGGAATCGATATGGGTAGAGCTGCGAAACTCTAAGGGGCAGAAAACGCTAGTGGGAGCTGTGTACAGGCCACCTAACAGTAGTATTGGAGTTGGGGATGGCATCAAACAGGAAATTAGAAATGCGTGCAACAAGGGTAACACGGTTATAATGGGTGACTTCAATCTGCATGTGGATTGGGTGAATCAAATTGGCAGGGGTGCTGAGGAAGAGGATTTCCTGGAATGTATGCGGGATAGTTTTCTCAACCAACATGTGGAGGAACCAACGAGAGAGCAGGCTATTCTAGACTGGGTATTGAGTAATGAGGAAGGGTTAGTTAGCAGTCTTGTTGTGCGTGGCCCCTTGGGCAAGAGTGACCATAATATGGTTGAGTTCTTCATTAGGATGGAGAGTGACAAAATTAAGTCAGAAACAAGGGTTCTGAACTTGAACAAAGGTAACTTTGAAGGTATGAGATGTGAATTGGCCAAGATAGACTGGCTGGTGATTCTTAAAGGGTTGACAGTGGATGTGCAATGGAAGGTATTTAAAGACTGCATGGATGAAGTACAAAAGTTGTTCATACCAGTTTGGCAAAAGAATAAATCGGGGAAGGTGGTGCATCCATGGATAACAAGGGAAATCAGGGATAGTATAAACACAAAAGATGAGGCATACAAATTTGCCAGAAAAAGCAGCCTACCGGAGGACTGGGAGAAATTCAGAATCCAACAGAGGAGGACAAAGGGCTTAATTAGGAAAGGGAAAATAGATTATGAAAGGAAACTGGCAGGGAACATAAAAACTGACTGCAAAAGTTTTTATAGATATGTGAAGAGAAAGAGACTAGTTAAAACAAATGTTGGTCCCTTGCAGTCAGAAACAGGTGAATTGATCATGGGGAACAAGGACATGGCAGACCAATTGAATAACGACTTTGGTTCTGTCTTCACTAAGGAAGACATAAATGATCTGCCGTAAATAGCAGTGGAACGGGGGTCAAATAAGATGGAGGAACTGAGTGAAATCCAGGTTAGCCAGGAGGTGGTGTTGGGTAAATTGAACGGATTGAAGGCCGATAAATCCCCAGGGCCAGAGAGTCTGCATCCCAGAGTACTCAAGGAGGTAGCCACAGAAATAGTGGATGCATTAGTGATAATTTTTCAAAATTCCTTAGATTCTGGAGTAGTTCCTGAGGATTGGAGGGTAGCTAATGTAACCCCACTTTTTAAAAGAGGAGGGAGAGAGAAAGCGGGGAATTTCAGACCAGTTAGTCTAACATCGGTAGTAGGGAAACTGCTAGAGTCAGTTATTAAAGATGGGATAGCAGCGCATTTGGAAAGTGGTGAAATCATTGGACAAAGTCAGCATGGATTTACGAAAGGTAAATCATGTCTGACAAATCTGATAGAATTTTTCGAGGATGTAACTAGTAGAGTGGATAAGGGAGAACCAGTGGATGTGTTATATCTAGACTTTCAGAAGGCTTTCGACAAGGTCCCGCATAAGAGATTAGCATACAAACTTAAAGCACACGGTATTGGGGGTTCAGTATTGATGTGGATAGAGAACTGGCTAGCAGACAGGAGGCAAAGGGTAGGTCCTTTTCAGAATGGCAGGCAGTGACTAGTGGGGTGCCGCAAGGCTCAGTGCTGGGACCCCAGCTATTTACAATATATATTAATGATTTGGACGAGGGAATTCAATGCAACATCTCCAAATTTGCAGATGATACCAAGCTCGGGGGTATAGTTAGGTGTGAGGAGGATGCTTGGAGGCTGCAGGGTGATTTGGATAGGCTGAGTGAATGGGCAGATGCATGGCAGATGCAGTATAATGTGGATAAATGTGAGGTTATCCACTTTGGTGGCAAAAACATGAGGGTAGACTATTATCTGAATGGTGGCAGATTAGGAAAGGGAGAGATGCAACGAGACCTGGGTGTCATGGTACACCAGTCATTAAAAGTAGGCATGCAGGTGCAGCAGGCAGTGAAGAAAGCAAATGGTATGTTAGCATTCATAGCGAAAGGATTTGAGTATAGGAGCAGGGAGGTTCTACTGCAGTTGTACAGGGTTTTGGTGAGGCCACACCTGGAGTATTGCGTACAGTTTTGGTCTCCAAATCTGAGGAAAGACATCCTTGCCATAGAGGGGGTACAGAGAAGATTCACCAGACTGATTCCTGGGATGTCAGGACTTTCATATGAGGAAAGATTGGATAGACTCGGCTTGTACTCGCTGGAATTTAGAAGATTGAGGGGGGATCTTATAGAAACTTACAAAATTCTTAAGGGGTTGGACAAGCTAGATGCTGGAAGATTCTTCCCGATGTTGGGGGAGTCCAGAACAAGGGGTCACAGTCTAAGGATAAGGGGGAATTCCTTTAGGACCGAAATGAGGAAAACATTCTTTACACAGAGAGTGGTGAGTCTCTGGAATTCTTTGCCACAGAAGGTAGTTGAGGCCAGTTCATTGGCTATATTTAAGAGGGCGTTAGATGTGGCACTTGTGGCTTAAGGGATCATGGGGTATGGAGAGAAGGCAGGTACGGGATACTGAGTTGGATGATCAGCCATGATCACATTGAATGGCGGTGCAGGCACGAAGGGCCGAATGGCCTACTCCTGCACCTATTTTCTATGTCGCCGCAGGTAGGCGCCATCTTAGATGTAAATATTTGGCTTGAGTGCAGTCCTATTTAATAAAAGGAAAGAAGAAACATAGTAATTTGCTCATTTCATTTTGCAGTATTAATGTGCACATGCTATATCATGCATGTACTTGGGGAATAAATGAAACTGTTCTTAATCTTTTATTTACTCAAAATGCACTAGATTTCTTAATTAGATTTTGTGGTCTGCAGGTGATATGTTAAGACAACATTGGGCAAGTTTATGATGTTGCCACTTTTGGGCAAGGCCCTGTTTAGGAAGTCATGATCTCCTCCATCTTTTGAATCCAGAGTAAAAAATAGTGCGTTAAATTATTTGGCCCACGTTTTGAAATTCCACTGAAATGCTTGTGCACTACATAATTATGAAATGAACAGCTAATGATAAATTAGAACTGTGGTCACAATTTATGTTTTGCAGTAAAATGACGTACATGTGTAGCTAAAATATTAATTCTTGTGAACATTTTAGTTTAGTTAAAAGCTACAACGTGGAAACATAAGGTCATATGGGATAGAAGCAGAATTAGGCCATTTGGCCCCAAGTGTACTCTGCCATTCAATCATGGCTCCCTCCTAATCCCATTCTCCTTCCTCCCCATAACCCCTGACACCCGTACTAATTGAAACGGGCCCTTTGACCCACTGAGTCCGCACTGATCTGCGATCCATACACATTTACACTCTCACACACACACACACCATGGACAATTTACATTTATACCAAGTCAATTAACCTACGTGTACGTCTTTGGAATGTGGGAGGAAATCGAAGACCTCGGAGAAAATCCACACGGTCACAGGGAGAACATACAAACTCCGAACAGACAGCACCCGTAGTCAGGATCGAACCCGGGTCTCTGGTGCTGTAAAGCAGCTACTTAAGTACTGTGCCACCATGCCACCCTCTGAAACTCTGGCAATGAGAGAAGGGGAAAGAATTGGAAATGCAATTGAAATATTTAATGTCCTCGGTACCTCTGATTTACTTTCCTTTTCTTCCAGCATGATATGTCCTGTCCAGTCTTGGTCACTTTATACTGCGTGAACGCCCCTCACCGTCCCCTTCCCCCGAGTCTCTGTCTGAGGAAGGGTCTCGCCAAGAAACGTCACCTATTCAATTTCTCCACAGATGCTGTCTGTTCCGCTGAGTTACTCCAACTTTTTGTGTCTATCTTTGGTTTAAACCAGCATCTGTGGTTCCTTTCTATGCCATGTCACTTTACTGCCCATGGTCTGGGATTCCCTCAACAGCTTTATCTCACAGTGCTTTAAAGTTCTTCCCACGTTTCAGATCTCGTGTTTTCATTTCCTCATTTGCCACAACATGCATTTTTTCCCCATTATGCCCAAGAGATTCTTGGATTCGTTTTCTATATTAAAAGCATTACATCATGAAAGTTGTTTTTGACAATACTCTGGATGCTTGCAAGACGCACATTTGATAGCATGATTTAAAAGGTCTTGGTTGATAAATATGTTATTCAGGTTGTGAAAAGGGGGGTTAGAAATGACACAACTCTTTCCCCTTTCCCATTGCAACGACATGCCGACCTCTGGCTTTGCATTTCACTCCTCTCTGTATCTGACCCCCCCTTTGTATCCTTTTTGTTTCTATTCTTTGTCACTTACTCCGCCAGTCACATCTTCACCCCTCTTCTGTATCTGCCTATCACGTGCCAGGCTTTGTCCTGTCCTACCTCTTTCTAGTTTCCCTTCTTATCCAATCAGTCTGAAGAAGGGTCCCAACATGAAACGTCACCTCTCCATCCAATCAGATGTTGTCTGATCCTCCAGTACTTTGGTAATTTGCTCAAGATTCCAGCAACTGCATTCTCTTGTATCCCCATACATTAATAGAAAAAAAAATCTTCTGAACTACTGTTGTCTAATGGTTATTGGTTCAAGTATGATGGGGGATGCTGGGCATGTTGTAAGAAAAAATAGGAACCTTCTTTCACAGGAAAGAATAAAGATGTGGATATCTCTTGTAGAAATTGGTATACCTAACTACCTGGAAATCTAATTCTAAAGAGAATAATATATATATTTTTGTGAATACTAAAACAAAACCAAGCAATTTGGTCGACACAAAATGCTGGGGCGACTCAGCAGGTCGGGTAATGTCTGTGGAGAATAGTTTTTTTTTTCTCCAGGTAAAATGTGGTCCCTTTTCTCCTTGGTAAAGGGAAAGACATTTAAAGCCAAACTAAGTTCTCAAGTCTCAAGCCATTTTAATTTGTCAATCGCTCCCACCAGATATGGCTGAGATTTACTGATTTAAAAAAAATTCTAATGGATCGATTTTATTTTTTAAATTGGATTGCTCTTTGAAGTGAAGGGCGTTTCAGGACTCTGGGTGTGGGTGTGGTTTTTGGATTCTTATTAAGTTCTGCTACAGATAGAATGATTTGAATGGCTTGTTTTGTGCAACTGTTTAAAGTTTTGCAGATCAATCTTTGGAGTAAACTAACTTTAAAATCAAATTGTATTTTTCCCCTCTCAGTTGATAGATGAACAGATATTATGTGTGCATGGTGGACTTTCACCTGATATCAAAACCCTCGATCAAATTCGAACCATAGAGCGTAACCAGGAGATCCCACATAAAGGAGCCTTCTGTGATCTCGTATGGTCAGATCCTGAGGATGTGGACACCTGGGCTATCAGCCCTCGAGGAGCAGGATGGCTCTTTGGAGCGAAGGTTACCAATGAGGTAAGCTGTCAACTACAGACTGCTGCCACATTGAGGAGCTAAGCAAACTGTATTTTAAATGGTGGGTGGAATACAATCATAACTTCATACTGCATTTCCATTATTTCATATTTAGGTCTTTGTGTGAGATATCAGCAGTCTTTTGACTTGGCTTTAGCTTTAGTTTGAAGTTGGAAGATCTGACCATTTAAAGGTCATCTAAAAGTATAACCTTTCACAAAAGGGTTTGGTATTTACTCATGTGACGCACGTCTTTAGAATGAGAGATTTTGTTTTCCCCTGTTCTTTACTATTTTCTCTCCACCTTGAGCTTGTAAATTGAACACACATTTACTGCCATCCTGGATAAAATGTTGGCTTTAGATTAAACTTTATGTGTGATGTGTTGGTGGTACTTGAAAATTGCTCCTGAACATGATAATAATACAAAATATACCATGAGGTTGATGATAACCAGCAGGTACCTTGGTCTACAAAGGCCACTTCAAGCTTTCCCTAGTTTCTGGTCTTTGCTTCAATAATGAATGCTAAATTGAGCTGTGCTTTTCTTTACTGTTTAAGTTTGGTATATCACTGAAATATAATCTGGACAATGTTTTTGTAGATTTTAACACTTTTTGGAAACCTTGTTTTGTTTTTGTAGTTTGTCCATATCAACAACTTGAAACTAATCTGTCGAGCACATCAGCTAGTTCACGAAGGATATAAATTCATGTTTGATGAAAAGTTGGTGACTGTATGGTCTGCTCCAAACTATTGCTATCGCTGTGGAAATATTGCATCAATCATGGTCTTCAACAACGTAAACTCAAGGGAGCCAAAGCTATTTCGGGCAGTTCCAGATTCAGAGCGTATAATTCCACCAAGAACAACAACACCCTATTTCCTTTAAAATATATTTTGTTTCTGGTCAAAATTTTCTTAAAATACGGTGTGCACAATGGACTGTAAACATGCATTGTGTTGTGTAGAAAAGATTCAAGATGTAGAATTTCAACCATTCTATCAAATTTTAAATGCTAAATTGAATAAAGTGGTCTAAAGGGCTGCCTTTTTCTTGTTTTTAATGCTAGCAGATATTGAGAAGCTGATTTATGTGCCCCAGTAATTAAAAAATTTGTACATTAAAATTGTATTGATCAGTTTTCAAATTTCATTGTATTTTAATATAGTAATATGGTAACTACGACTCTCGTGGGTTAAATATTGGAAATAAACTGCTTTATTATTAAGGAATGTTTACTGCCCTTTCTGAATTTTAAATGGTTAATGTGATCTTAAATTTTTGGGAGCGTGGTACAATTACAGAGTAGTAATTTGTATGCTGAAGCATGAAGCCTGGAACGTAATTAGACCATTTAATGTGCAAATTTAGCATTTAGTGGTGCAAGTTATTTGATACTGTTTTTAGAACATTTATATTTGGACTCTTTAATATGTTATCTGGTGTTAATATCTGAATATTTTAAGCTTCATATCTGCTTAATTTATCAACAGTATTGAAGTAATTAACAAATCTAATTTGTCATGGATTTGTAAATCTTTCTCTTATTCGTCAGGCAATCCTGAGGTTTTACTCTTTTAAGGCACCTGACCATCCACTGAACCTCCTTTCATATTGGGGGGATAAAGATATTCATAGGCATAGAATCTCATCATGTGATTTGTTCAGATTGCCACTATGTGGTTGTGATCAGCGAATCCTGGCAATCTAGTCCACTGAGAGACAATTCATCTGACACCACCTGATTTCCTTTTATAAGAAAGTTACCTCGAAATATTGTTTAAAATAAAAAAAAATGAAGATTTTGTTTAAATGGAATTTAGAAATCTTGTGCATTTCTGAAGATTGGACTTGCTCTAATACCTTTCTATGTGCTGTGTTCTTGCACTTGTAAACTTTGCTCTGTGGTGGCACTTTTTATAGCCATGTAATGATTGTACGGTGAGTCCCAGCTTGGTGTATCTTTATAAGCTGATTGTTTCAGTGCACTGTTGTGAGAGGAAATCACTTGCCACTCACCTGGAGAACAGGATCTTCTGCTGGTGTCCAAGGCAACCGTGAAACTCTTACCCAGTAGCATTTACAGATGACAATCTTACAAAGTTGTGCTGGGACCAGAGCGTTGTCGGGTGTTCTTGCGGTCTGCCCAGCATGGAATAATTTGGTACTTTCTGCCTTACCTGATTTTGAAGAGTGACTTTCAAGCTGCAGTGTGGAAGAGCTGTTGGAATTATAACCCAGCGGGAAGGGGAAAATTTTGAGGGGAGTAAAAAATTACAATTGTGCACAGATTGAACCAAACGTTCTGCTGTATTTTCAAAACTAACTGGAATTAAAAAAATAAAATAAAATAAAAGACTGCCATTCTAATCTCAACGTGGATAAAATGGATCTGGAAAGACAGTTTTGCTTAGATTTTTGATGATTGACTATTTGTAATATAGCTTGTGAGATTGCTTGTGTTCCTTTTATAACTTGCTAATTCTGCATTGTATTCAATTTGCAATGGGTTTGAACAAAAATGCACTTGAAGCCACACTATAATCTACTTTTGATTTGGTATCCATAACGTGTGTTGTGGTATTACTTTGTCACATAACAAAACTGTCATGAGAATCATGGGTAACCAGTTTTATAGTTGTGGGAAGTATGGACGATCATATATATTGGTGATTTTAACAACGTGCTTTAAGGTGTGAGGATGTCTAGTATGGATGGTATTCAGATATCGCAGAAAGCAATACAATCGCATACTTGTGGTGGAAATTGGTTCCAGAGATAATCAGTGCTGAAGCTCTAAATTTCATCAAGCACCTATCAAGAACTGGTTCCCCTCTGCAACTATTACCACTTGTACTGCTGAACAATTTAGCGTCCACTGTGGTGCATCATAGGTTCACGTTCCCTTCATTAAAATTCCATCTTGCAACAATACAATCTACCTTATAGGATTTGAACCAAGATTTATGACTTTGAACAATTGTTATGGCAAACGCAAGGAGCTTGCTAGAGACAAAGATTGGACCTGCATTATTTTTCCCCATTTGCCCCGTATACTTGCCTGCATTTGGAAGAGAGTGGGATAATTGGGGAGAATCAGGGTGGCTTCGTCTATGGCAGGTCATATTTAGCTAACTGAGTTTATTGCGGAGAGGATAAAGGTAGTTAAGGATAGGACAGTGGATGTTGCCTACATGGATTTTTGTAAGCCATGGTATGCCGAAGCGAAAGATGCATGGCATTCATGGTGACTTGGTAATTTTGAATCTGATCTGACGTGCCCATAGTTGACAGAAGGTAGTGGTGAAAGGGTTTTCTTCTGGCTGGAGGTGTGTGACTGGTGGTGTTTTGCAGGCCTTAGTGGAGGGACCTCTGTCATATTTATTTATGTTTTTATATACGGTACATCACAATGTTGATAGGTTGGTTGGTAAATTTTCAGATGGTACCAAAATTGGTGCTGTTGCAGGCAGTGAGGAAGGCTGTCGAAGGAAGCAGCAGTGTAGATCAGTTACAGATATGGGGGAGACCTGGCAGATGGAGTTTAATCCAAGCAACTGTGAGGTGTTGAACTTGGCAAATCAAATGTATGGGAAATTGTACTATTACGGGTAAGACCTTCAGCATTGATGTACAGAGGGCTCTTCAGGTCTAGCTCTCTGAAAGTAACAACACTGCTCGAAAGTGTGGCACATCACATGTTGCCTTCATTGATCGGGACATTGAGAATAAGAGTCAGGAAGTTGAGATGCAGCTTTATAGGTCATTGGCTAGCCTCCACATGGGTGCGTTTCTTTTTGCCCCATTACAGGAATGATATGGAGGTTTTGGAGAAGGTATGTAGAGGTTGCTGCCTGGATTCGAGGGCATTAGCAAAAAGGAGCTGAGGAAACTTGGATTATTCTATCTGGACGATATGAGAATGAAGGGAGATATGATAGAAGTTTATAAAGTTTGAGGTGTTGAGGGTTTCCAGAATCTTTCCCAACAGGGTGAAAATGTCAAATACTAGAGAGCACAGTTGCAAGGTCAGAGGGGCAAGTTTAAAAGAGATGTGCAAGGCAAGTTGTTTTACAGTGGTGGGTGCCTGGAATGCACTACTAGGGGTGGTAGTAGAGGAGATAGAATAGTGGTGTCTGAGGCTCAACCCAGACGCAGGGAATGGAGAGATGTGGGTCATGTGCAGGAAAACAAGATTAAACTGAGGTGTTCAGCACAGACATTGTGGGTCGAGCGACCTGTTCCTGTGCAGTTTTATGTTAATTGTGTTTCTGCCTTAAATGCAGCAATGATTCTGCCTTTGCAGCTCTCTTGGGTAGACAATTCCAGAGGCGTAACCCCTTGAGAAGTTCATTATCTATCTAAGATAGGCAACATTTTACTCCAAAGCTAAGCTTCCATGTCCTAGATACCCTTGTCAGAAATCTTCCTTCTGCATTCGGCCTGAATTTTGTTTCCATGGTATATTCTGCCATAATGTGGTGGCTGGAACTGTTGCAGTGCTCAGGTAATGGCTCATCTGCGTGCTTACAACATCTCTACTTTTATGCTCCATAGCCACTACAATAAAAGGCAATGTTCCTTTTTACTGCTGCTAATTGCATGCTTCACTTGCACGCTAACTTTGTTTCATGTACTAAGACGCCCACCACAGCCTTGTCTAGCCTCCTATTTAAATAACTTTGCTAAATAATAAGTGCTTTACAAATTGTCCTGTCCTCCTATTTCCCACTGTCACCATTTGGTGTTTACTTGTCCACTCAAATTATTTGTACAGTGCCCTCCATAATGTCTGGGACAAAGACCCATCATTTATTTATTTGCCTTTCTGTACTCCACAATTTGAGATTTGTAATAGAAAAAAAATCACATGTGGTTAAAGTGCACATTGTCAGATTTTAATAAAGGCCATTTTTATACATTTTGGTTTCACCTTGTAGAAATTTCAGCTGTGTTTATATCTCCTCTTTCCCCCCCTCCCCCCCCTCCCCTTTTTTCAGGGCACTATAATGTTTGGGACACATGGCTTCACGGGTCTTTGTAAAACTCAGGTGTGTTTAATTGCCTCCTTTATGCAGGTATAAGAGAGCTCTCAGCACCTAGTCTTTCCTCCAGACTTTCCATCTTTGGAAACTTTTATTGCTGTTTATCAACATGAGGACCAAAGTTGTGCCAATGAAAGTCAAAGAAGTCATTATGAGAAACAATGATAAAACTGTTAGACATCAGCCAAACAGGCTTACCAAAATCAACTGCTTGGAACATCATTAAGAAGAAAGAGGGTACTGGTGAGCTTACTAATCGCAAAGGGACCGGCAGGCCAAGGAAGACCTCCACAGCTGATGACAGACGAATTCTCTCTGTAATAAAGAAAAATCCCCAAACACCTGTCCGACAGATCAGAAACACTCTTCAGGAATCGGGTGTGGATTTTTCAATGACCACTGTCCGCAGAAGACTTCATGAACAAATATAGAGGATACATTGCAAGATGCAAACCACTGGTTAGCTGCAAAAATAGGATAGCCGGGTTACAATTTGCCAAGAAGTACTTAAAAGAGAAACCACAGTTTTGGAAAAAGGTCTTGTGGACAGATGAGATGAAGTTTAACTTGTATCAGAGATGGCCAGATCAAAGTATGGAAGAGAAAAGGAACTGCCCAAGATCCAAAGCATACCACCTCAACTGTGAAATACGGTGGTGGGGTGTTGTGCCCTGGGCATATATGACTGCTGAAGGAACACTTATCTTTGTTGATACAACTGCTGATGGTAGTAGCATGAATTCTGAAGTGTGTAGACACATCCTATTTGCTCAAGTTCAGACAAATGCCTCATTGACTGGCGGTTCATTCTACAGCAAGACAATGATCCCAAACATACTGCTAAAGCAACAAATGAGTTTTTCAAAGCTAAAAAATGGTCAATTCTTGAGCGGGCAGGTCAATCGCCTGATTTGAACCCAGTTGAGCATGCCTTTTATATGCTGAAGAGAAAACGGAAGGGCCTAACCCCCAAAACTAGTATTAGCTAAAGGTGGCTGCAATACAGGCCTGGCAGAGCATCACCAGAGAAGACACTTAGCAACTCGTGATGTCCATGAATCGCAGACTTCAAGCAGTCATGGCATGCAAAGGATATGCAACAAAAATACTAAACATGACTACTTTCATTTACATGACATTGCTGTGTCCCAAACATTATGGTGCTCTGAAATGGAGGGGGACTATGTATAAACACCGCAGTAATTTCTTCATGGTGAAATCAAAATGTATAAAAATGGTCTTTATTTAAATCTGACTCTGCACTTTAACCACATGTGATTTTTTTTCCCTGGTATAAATCCCAAATTGTGGAGTACAGAGGCAAGTAAATATATGATGGGTCTTTGTCCCAAACATTATGGAGGGCAATGTATCTCTTCACAGGCGTTCTATACTGTACTCGATGTGCTAACAAGCCTAGCCATGTAGCCTATTTCTTGCGGAGTATTTCATCGGTCACATTTTCCTGCAACATATTCTTGCATTTCCATCAATTGCCAATTCTGTCACCGCAATACAGTCAGGCAATATACCAATTAACCCACTCCTTTGGAATGTAAAAGGAAACCAGAGCACCATGGAGAAGCACACACAGTCGCAGGGAGAATGTACAGACTGCACCAGAGTCCTGGTCAAAGCCAAGTTAATTAAGCTGTGCAGCACTAATTCTAACTGGTGTTCTTTCGAGGATAGCAATTTTGTAGGTCTCATTTCCCCACTCTTTCCTCCGAGAGCTGTAAATTCTCTCTCAAATGCCTACTAATTCCATTTTGAGGCACTGATTGAATTTTGATTCCACCTCAACAGTCATTAAGAGTCACACAATCTAATATTTCCCCCCCGCTTAAAGTTGACCAATCCAAAAGCAGATATTTTGGCTCTAACCAGTAATTATGTTCCTTCATTAACCTCCTTGACGGGAGGTTTAGATCTGTGATATACAGCTTTACATTATTGGACTTTAATAGTCTGTGTAACAGAGCACTATGACTCACCAACTGAACCCTGCCTTTTCCCCAGCTGAAACCCAGACCAAAAGATTTCTCGCCAGCAATTTCAAATGCTTTCCATCTTCGCAGCATGTTAAATTATTCAAAAAAAAAAATCACAGACTGCATCCTCTCGATGTTGCAAAGTTATACTGCATAAGCACACTTTCTTTTCTCACGCAAGGGAATTACTGCTGCCTGTAGAAACAGGGAACTGCAGATGCTGGTTTAACCAAAAGGACGCAAAATGCTGGAGGCAGCATCCCTGGGGAAAGTGGATAGGTGACATTTCAGGTTGAGACCCTTCTTCAACATGTTCTCTTTGCCTCCCATATCAGTTCAACACCAGAAAGTGCATCCTTTCAAACATGGAACCTCATCCTTTCATTCTCCCACTCTTCCATTTCTCTGGAACACTGTAATAAAATAATCAATCCATTTTTGTTTGATTGTGATGTTTTTCAATAACCTGTATTTTAATAATGGAAATGCCCCTAATCACTTCATAATTACGTTTGAAAATAAATTCACGTCCGGTTTGCCTCAAGGTACAGTTAGCATGTTCTGGAAAATGTATATCTAGTGTGGCCTTTAAGGGAGCCAGAGATGTTTGTGTATTCCCAGGTACAGAATATAATTCCACCCACACAGAATGAGGCAGAATATAATAGAAGTTTGTCCTTTATAAATTGATGTAAAGTATCCGCTGTACCCCTGGCAAACATTGCGTGGGTAGCAGTCAGTGTATGCATTTATTGCTTTATAATTCAACAAGATATTCCACCTTAATTGGTTATGTAGATCTAGTATGGAGGCTGTATAAACTAATTTACTTGTATGCTGCACACTAACCAAAGAGATTTATCTCAAGGCTGGGAGTAAAAGTTTTTATTTCACTTCAAAATTTATGTCATAACATTCCTGTGATCTCAATTTAACAGGAGAATGAATGAACCGTAAATTGGTTTTAATGTGTGAAGAATTATCTAACGTTAACTGTTGCCAATTTTCACAGCTAAAGAAGACATCTGTTTGCTACATTTAGCCACAGTTGCTTTGTTGTAATCATTTAATACAAGAAAGAATTGTCTGACATATTAGGCTTTTCCCCCCAAAACATTAACCCTTTTAACAAATAGCATCTGTCCATTAGAAGACCTAGCTCTCCTTTGAACTGAAGAGATGGTAGGCATATGTTTTGATAATTATTTAAAAGAAAACAAATAACAGATGAGATGCTTGCACTGGAGGAAAAGCTGCTGCAAGTAACCTGTTATAATGTTTTCTTGGTATAATGTTTGTTTATTTTGTAAAATCTTTCAGCTGATTGATAAAATGTTAGACACTCAGTAATCTAGGTCAACAGTGGTTCATTTGGTAGAACTCTGCTTTAAGTTTAGAACTTTTGAACGTCATGAGTAAAAGACCCATAAACTAGGTATACAAGTACTTTGGCTGACATTTTAGCTTCCACATGAAACCAAACTCCCACTTGCTCTCACAGGTAGGCACGGCTAAGAGAGCTATTACAGAGTCCTGGCCAATGTTTATATCTTCAACTTTATTAAAATTGATTTTGCGGTAATTCCATTAATGTTTGTGAGAACTGCTTGAGCACAAAACGGATGGCCAACATGACGACAGTGATTCAGCTCAGATGTACTTTGTCTGAAATTCCTTTGGGATGAAAGGCACTATAAAAAAGGAAATATTTCAAGGCTTTTGTTTTTACGCCCTTGGCCTTGAAATGGTATAGATTGTAAACCTGAGCAGCATCACAGCTCATAAACATCATTCCAAAGACAATTTTTAGTGCAATGTCCTGACACGATATCATAAAGTGCAATCTGATATATATTTGTCATGGCTGATTTAAAAAAAAAATCATATCTTTGATATATGAAAATTCAATTCTAAACTGAGTTCTAGCTCCAACCTGTGGAAATAGTTGCTAAAATGTGGTTACTTTCTGATCTGATCACATTGGTACATATGCTTATACAAGTGAACACAAATAATGACATCAGTTGCCAAAATAAAATGCAACTACAATTTGCGATATCCATACCGCGATATCCATACCCAAATTACGGAGACTTGCAATAATTAGAAAAAATCCTGTGGAAGCAAACTTCGCTGTGCTTTAGAGTCCCATATCGCACAGCACGGGAAGGGGCCCTTTGTCTGTGATAACCATTAGGTATACTATTCCCATTTACCATCACTTGATCTGTTGCATGACTTTGATTGTCTACATTTAGTAAACATTTTAATTGAAGGTTACTATTGCAATTACGATATGAATAATGTTGTGCCATTCATTAGGGTCAAGGCTGAATTTTGTTTCACAACAGTGGTGCTTTCTATGTTCCTCATTCTCTTAATGACTAAAAATCTATTGATCCCAGTCTTGAATATATGCATTGACTGAGCCTCTTGGGAAAATAATTCTAAAACATGTACTCTGGAATGGGAATTCAATGCAGTAACGATGATTCACTATTTAATTATTTATGTATTTTACAGCTAAATGCAATTATTCTTCATTTCCACTAGTCATGCATTACTGCCGTGGCTATCACTGCCGTGCAGCCTGTCAAGCATTAGGTTGCAGCCAATCTGTACAAAATGTTAAGTTTCCTATGACTAGTATGCACTTCAGAGCAGTCTCTGCAGAAGGCGGAAAGGGGTGGGGATGGGAAGGTGTGATTGGTTGTGGGGTCGTGTTGAAGGACACGGAAATGTCGGAGAATGATGTGTTGGTTGCTGTGGCCGGTGGGGTGAAATATGAGGATCTTTCCCTTTCGATAGATGAGTAGACACTTTGTTTTGGCCTGTTTTTTAACACACAAAAAACGTATTTCTTCCAACCTTGACTTTATTCTTTGTAATCTTCCCGATCTTTTCCCAATTACATTTGTTACACTCTGATGCCCTCTGTTACATTGATTGTTACCCGGTCCCAACCAGCGTACATCCACACCAGTGCTTCTGGGCAATTTTCCTCTCTCTTTAAAAGGAATCTTCCCCTTTACCAGAGCCAATGGGGCTTTCATCTGCATTGACCCCATTCTTCACTACTGTTTATCAGAGTATTATTGGAGACATCCTTCTCATCTTCCACGTTTCACGGATAATCCTGTGTAATTCTTGCTTCCTTCAAAGAAATGGCATCAGATAATTTCTCCCCCACACCATCAGAAGGGAGCATTCTGAAGGGATGTCTTCTCTCCGAATCCATGCTTCGCGTCACCAGCACTCTTTCTCATATTGCTTTTGCTTGCAACTGTAAAGGATGCACGTAGAGTTGTTGAGAGCCTGTCTGAAAAAGGGTCTCCACCCGAAATGTCACCCATGCCTACTCTCCAGAGATGCTGCCTGTCCTGCCGAGTTACTCCAGCATTTTGTGTCTATCTGCAACGTTTCTCCTTTTCTCTTTCTTGTTTGTGTTGCTATTCTTCCCTTCCAGGTCATACAATAGATGAACAAAGAGCAAAATGTATGAAGCATTTAACAAATCTTTGTTTTTTGTGAATGTCATGGCTTCCTGAACTTCTTTCCTTCCTTTTACCTCTTCCCATCTCGGGAACCAAAACAATCCTTCTGGGTGAAACAGTTCTTCAAGTCTTGTACACCTCATTCAGTGCTCACAATGTGGTCCCCTCTCCTTTTCACAAAAAAAACTAACACAGATTGGGTGACCAGTTTGAAAGATACTTCTGTTCAGTCAGTCCACAACCATAACTAGACTAGACTAAAGGGAAAAGCTTAAAGATGAGAGGGGCAAAGTTTAAAGGAGATATGCAAAGCAAGAGAGTTTTGGGTGCCTGGAACGTGCTGCCAGGGGTGGTGGTAGAGGCAGATGTGATAGTGGTGTTCAAGAGGCTTTTAGACAGGCACATGGACATGGAGGGATATGGCTCACATACAGGCAGAGGAAATAAGCTTGGCATCATTTTCAGCAGTCATTGTGGGTTGAAGAGCCTGTTCCGCATTGTTATATGTTCTATAACCCTGAGCTTTGTGTTACCTGACACTTTAATTCTCCAGTCCATTCCCACTCTGACTTCCCTGTCTTTAATCTGCTGCATTATTCCAACAAAGCCCAACTGAGGTTAAGAAACAGCAGCTCATCTGTCATCTGGTCCTGTTGCAGCCTTCGAGCCTCCATATTGAATCTGACAGTTGCAGAGAATTAGCCTTTCCATTTTGTGTCAGAACTGACCAGTTCTGAAGGTAAGGTCAACCTGTATTGTTAATTCAGTTCTGACCTGCTGAGTATTTCCAGCTCTTTTTTTTCAGATTGTCAGCAGCTGCTGTTTTCTGCATCTCTTAGTTCCAGCTTTATTCTTTTCTCCCCTCAGACCTCATTCATCTCCCTCTATTGTTGACGAAAAGATATATCATGGAAACAAGCCCCTCGTCCCACCGAGTCTACGCTGACCATCGATCACAGATTCACACTAGTTCTATGTTATCTTACTTTTTCATCCACTTCCTACACACTGGAGGCAATTTACAGTGGCCAATAAACCTACAAACCTACAAACTGCACGTTTTGGGGATGTGGGGAAAAACCCTGAGGATCACCTTGAGGGTGATCACAGGGAGAACGTACAAACTCCACATGGACAGCACCGAGGTCAGGATCGAACCCAGGTCTCTGACGCCGTGAGGCAGTGCGCCATGGTGCCGCCCTTTTACCTACCCTTTGGACAGATCAGCCGCAATTAAAATATCTGTGTTATCTGGGCTCATGAGGTCTTTACTGATCAGAGACATTCGTGTTTGGTTCCCCCCACCGAGGTGAGGTTAGCTATTTTTCATATAGGAACGTCATGAGTCTCTGGAACTCAAAGGACAGTGAAAACAGAATATTTGATCCTTTTCAAGGAGGTGGTAGGTAGATTATTGATAGCAGACTGACGAAAGGTTACAAAGTGCTGGAGTAACTCAGCAGGCCACGCAGCATCTCTGGAGAACATGGATAGGTGACATTTTGTTTTGGGATTCTTCTTCAGACTTTGTTTGTAAACCAGCATCTGCAGTTCCCAGTTTGTACCGATGAAAGGTTACCACTCGTTGACAGGAACGTCGAGCTGAGGTTTAATTCAGGCCACCGTCTTTTAAACGGCATATCAGGCTCGATGAGACGGGAGACAATACATGCATTCGTATTACATTATTTCATTTCTAATATTAAGATGCTAATCGCTATATTCTTCCAACCTGGCTTAAAGGTATACCATTTTTTTCAAATGGAGTCCAGAGCCACAATTGCGTCTCAGAATTCAATTGTCCGAGTTTAAAGTAACGGAAATTCACAGCTGAACCTGTCCAAAGTTAACTTTCAGAACAGATCTTGAGATCGTGATTACACCGATAATTTACCATCTGTGGAAGAATGATCAGTCTGACGCCACACACTATCCAAGGCCAGCAACAGCATTGATGCAAGCCTCAGATTTTATGGCACAATCCAACGTTAGAATATAATGGGAAGACAATATCTGCATAATTATATTAACCTGTGCTTGTACCTGGAACTCTGGAGATGGCATAAGTAATTCCCAGCTACTCTAGTGTTTTGGAGATTTTTCCAGTCTAATCTCAATTGCTGAACTGGCTTTTTTTAAAACCTTGTTTTGTGTAGTCTCCTCAAAATGTGTTTTGTGGCTAAATATGTAAATGAGATGTCAATGGTGCACAAAGCCATCATTACTGTTTATCAAGCTCTCTACCTCTGCATCCAAGAACTACCCAGCTTAATCTCACTTTCCATCGAAACAAGAAACTGCAGATGCTGGTTTACAAAAAAAAAGGCACAAACAGCAGGTCAGACAGCACCCCTAAATAACATAGATAAAGGTCCTGACCTGAAATATCAGCTAATTAAGTTCTCCAGAGATGCTGCCTGACCTACTGAGTTACTCCAGCACTTTGTCTTTTTTATACTCACCTTCTGCAGGTCAGGCTCTCCAAGTGCAGTGTGGATGTGATGAAAGATTCTGCCTCTCTCACTTGAGGCAGGGAATTGCAGACTCCACCAGCTATAGGTGAAATATTATTTTTTTCATTTTCTCTCTAATGCTTCCAACAATGACTTCATTTTTATGCCTCTTGGTTTCTGATTCCTATTTGTTCTTTTTACCCCACTCATAATTTCATGCACCACTATGACTTCCCTTAACGGCCTGTGTTCCACTAATCCAACTCAAATCTATCCAACGTTTTCACACAGCCATTTTTGTTAGGCCTGGTAATATGGGCAGCACAATGACACTGCAGTAGAGTTGCTGCCTCACAGCGCCAGAGACCCGAGTTCGATCCTGGCAATGGATGCTGTCTGTACGGAGTTTGTTCATTCTCCCTGTGATAGAGTGGGGTTTCTCCCACACTCCAAAGATGACATGTTTGTAGGTTAATTGGCTTTGATAAAATTGTAAATTGTCCTTAGTGTGTCGGATGGTGTGAGTGTACAGGGTGATCGCTGGTCATCGGGGACTCGGTGCGCTGAATGGCCTTTTACTGAACTATATGCAGTACTTAAGCTGAGAACTAACTTGTGTATATAGTTCAACCACAACTTTCCCAGATCTGCTATTCTATAAGAAAACGGACATAAGGAGTCCTCTCTTCCCATCGACAACTCATTTCCCATCTCCAACCTCCTCCTCCTCATGGACTACTCCTGCCAACTATCTACCCTCTCTAGACCTTTTTCCAACTACCGGCGTGACATCAACTGAGTTGACCTCCACTCCCCTAATCACATCCAGCGTCACCCCCTCTCAATGCACAACCCTCTTCTCACTCAGCAACATTCCCAACATTGTTAATAAAACTGCCAACAAGGGATGTGCCGTTGTAGTTTCACGGGCTGATCTCTACGGTGCTGAGGCCAGGTGCCAGCTCTCGGAAACCTCCTCATACCCACCCCTTGACCATGACCCCTCAGATGAACACCAAGCCATCGTATCCCAGACTCTTTCTCATTTCATAGAGCAGAGCTCTGGGGAGTGTTGTGGAGCAGAGGGATCTAAGAGTGCAAGTGCATAGTTCCTGGAAAGTGGCACCACAAGTAGATAGGGTGGTCAACAAAAGCTTCATCAGTCAGGGTATTGGTTTTAGAAATTGGGATATTATATTACAGTTGTATAAGACATTGGTGAGCTCACATGTGGAGTATTGTGTTCAGCTTTGATCACCCTGCGATAGGAATGATGTTGTTGAGATAGAAAGACTGGAAAGGTTTACAAGGATGTTGCCAGGACTTGAGGGCCTGAGCTGCAGGGAGAGGTTGCACAGGGTAGGACTTTATTCCTTGGAGTGCAGAGGGATGTGCAATGATTTTATAGAGATGAATGAGATCATGAGGGAAATAGATAGGGTGAACGCACAGAGTCTTTTACTCAGAGCAGGGAAATCAAGAACCAGAGGACATGGGTTTAAGGTGAGATCGGAAAGATTCAATAGAAAGCAGACGGGAAACATTTTCATAAAGAAAGTCGTGGGTATATGGAACAAGCTGTCAGAGGTAGAAGAGACAGGTACTATAACAACATTTAAATGACATTTGGACAGGTACATGGATAGGAATAATTTAGAAGAATATGGGCCAAATGCAGGCAGGCGGGACTGTTTAAGATGGAACATCTTGGTCGGCATGGGCAAGTTGGGGCAATGAGCCCGTTTCCATGCTGTATGACTATGACTATGACTCATCACCTCTGAAGATCTCCCCTCCACAGCCTACAACCTCGTCGAACCCCAGCTCTGCTCTGCCCGCATCAATCTCCTTCTTAAAATCCATAAACAAGACTGCCCCGGCAGACCCATTGTTTCTGAACTCAATTCCACATACCTTGATTCCATCCTATCCTCCCTTGTCCAAATGTTGTCAGCCAAGTCCCTCCCCAGATGCTTCCTGACCCACTGAGTTCTTCCAGCACTTTATGTTTTGCTCATGATTCCAGCATCTATAGTTCCTTAGGTCTCCTTTACCTTAAGATCTGAGTGCATCCACTCCAAGGCCTGTCTGTTCTCCATAGTTCCCCCATTTGTTGTATATTCTTTTGCTTTGATGAGTCTCCCTAAATAAATCACCTCACAGCCATTTGGATTTAGTTTCATTTGCCATTTTTTGTTAACTGAGCAGACCATCTTTCCCTTCCTGCAGTCTAAAATCTCCCTCCTCACTGTCATCCACAAGGCCATCTGCAAACTTCTTTATCGCTCCATCAACATTTTACTCTAAATCATTAATATATATAAGAAAAAGCAAGGAACTAAACAAATAATCCTGTGGAATTGGACTATCAGAATACTGTTTGACCATTTTGTTTTTGCCACCGAGACAATTTTGGTTCGTGTTTGGAACTCCTCATTGAATCCATTTGTTGTTTTATTTCTTTTCTGGTTGGCCTGTCAAGTGTGATCTTGTCAAAGCCCTCTTAACATCCTATTTGATTACATTAAACACACAGTCTTAATCAATTTTCCCTATTTCATGAAAAAAACAGTCAAGTTAATAAAATTGGACCTTCCCTTATCAAATGTACAGCCCTGCTTTCTCACAGCCCCAGCAACTTGATTTAATTCTGTTGCTCTGTGTGTAGAGTTTGCACGTTCTCCCTGAAGAAGGGTTTCGGCCCAAAACGTTGCCTATTTCCTTCGCTCCATAGATGCTGCCTCACCCGCCGAGTTTCTCCAGCACTTTTGTGTACCTTTGGTTTTCCAGCATCTGCAGTTCCTTCTTAAACAACTCCCTGAGACCCCATGGTAATGCCCTGGTAAATTCGGTAAATTAGACCAAATGTAGGTACTGTAGTTAGTAGAGGTATCAGACATGGGAGCCGTCCGGGTGATGCTTCAATGTTGAATGGGACCGAGGAGATTACGCCAATAGCCAGCATTCGCCGAATGGCTTCTCCTGTGTCTTGGGAAATATACCATGACATGACTAGTCTAGACCAAGCCGTGCCCTTTACCTGGTTTTATTATGTTCCCTAGAAATGAAGGGCAAGGAACAGGTTAGCCATGTTGCACAAGATTCAAAAGGGGATCATGGGCATAACTGCAGATAGATACATAACATACACAACAGAAAGAAGAAGAAAGGGAAATGATATGCAAATAGAAATCCCATTCGCCAGGACAGATATTTATTAGAACTCATTCTTTGTAAGAACCTTAAGGGAATGGAATAAACTAGCCAACAATATAGTCAAATCACCTTCATTAGACAGTTTTAAGGGGGCACTAACAGCACGTTAGTATGCACAACACATCCAAGTTGGCGATATGCAGAGTACTGCCCTGCCGCCTACAGATTCAGAAGATTCAGAAGAATGCATCCAATATTTTGGCCACTACCAAAGTTAAACGACCTGACTTTTAATTACTTAAGAAAGAAACTGCAGATGTTGGAAAAATCAAAGGTAGACAAAAATGCTGGAGAAACTCAGCGGGTGAGGCAGCATCTATGGAGCGAAGGGAAACTCAGCGGGTGAGGCAGCATCTATGGAGCGAAGGAAACCTTAAGGAAACCTTCGTTCCATAGATGCCGCCTCACCCACCGAGTTTCTCCAACATTTTTGTCTACCTTTGACTTTTAATTACGGTGATCAGTTTATCCCTCTCCGCATTTCACAAAAAAATGCAAGCTCCTTGTTTGTATCCTTCTACTACTGATGATGTTGCGTCCCACGGCATTCAGGGCTATAGCAAAAACATGTTCACTTTTATAATTGTGTGAGTGTGTGTGTGTGTGTGTGTGTGTGTGTTTTTGTGTGCTGTTCTTTAAATTGGCAGTCAGGTAACGGGGCAGAATGTCGAGTAATGGAAGGAGAAACACTGTGAACGTGACCACGATTTCTCTCTTCCTTCGCTGTTGAAAAGTCACTGACCTGAAACGTTAACTCAGTTTCTCTCACAGCTGATGCTGCTAGATCTGCAGAGGATCTGCCAGCATTGAAAACAAAATTAGTTCAGTTCTCCAGCATCAGCAGCGTTTTGCTTTTGTTTCGTCTTTCTTTCCCTTTCTTTGTTGGTAAAATGGAAACTTGGATAGGTGCCAGCATTTTTCTTGTACTCTGTCTCTCCGACAGGCAATTTCAGATGTGCTTCACTGTGGGATCGGATGGGAGCAGCAAGAGAGAATTCGTGCATGCATCCAGGGTGAGGCTTGCAATTATTTTCTGGATTTTTGTCGCATTGCAATTGCAAGGTCTTCTGGTAGGATTCTATTTGTGCATCTTTGCAACGCGTTACATAAGGGGAGAAAAATAGTGAAAGGAGTAAATAGATGAAATCAGGCGCTGCTCATCTTATGGGCGGCGCGGCATTGGCTGGAGGTTTCCAAGCAGCCCGCAGCCCAGCCGTAACGCCGGTGTCAACCAAACCTGATGCGGGCTGGACCCGCCCACCCTCTGTGACGCCACGTGATTGACGTCCGTCTGATCGAAACACAAGGCGGGATGTCTGGAATGGGGGCGGGTCGGTTGGAGGCGCGGACCAATTGGTGCGCAGAACCCGGGGGATGGGCGGTGCCAATCCAGCAAGCTTGTGTGAGCCGCGCGTAGTAAGAGGCGGCAGCGGCGGGATCGATGGCAGTCGCTCGGCTCCGTGTGTCGGCGGCGAATGGACTGAAATAAGCGGCGCGGCCTCAGCCAGCGGCCTTGGGGGGTAGGGCGCTCGGCGCACGGACGGGACGAAGGCGCGGAAGGCGGGCTGGACGCAGCCGGAGCCCCGTGGCCACGGTGACGAGCCCCCAGGTGGGGGTTGAGGGGGGCGGCCGCTGGAGGCAGCCGGTTCGAGCCTCTCGTTGGCTGCCCGGTTGGTGCCGAGGGTAGGCCGCAGGCCGGCGGTTCCAGGTGAGCCCGGGGCTGGGGCTGGGACCGGGACCGGGACCGGAGGGGGAGCTGGGGCTGAGGCTGACAGCAGGTGGCACCGGCCGCCGTCGCTGCGACCGCCCCTTCAGCCACCTGCCCGTGTGTGAGATAAATACAGATAACGTGCGCACACACACACACCCCTCACACACACACTCTCTCTCTCTCTCCCCCCCCCTCACACACACCCCTCACACACACCCCTCACACACACCCCTCACACACACCCCTCACACACACCCCTCACACACACACAGACACGCACACACTCTCTCTCTTCCCCCCCCCCCTCACACACACCCCTCACACACACACCCCTCACACACACCCCTCACACACACACAGACACGCACACACTCTCTCTCCCCCCCCCCCCACACACACCCCTCACACACACCCCTCTCACACACACAGACACGCACACACTCTCTCTCTCTCCCCCCTCACACACACCCCTCACACACACCCCTCACCCACACCCCTCACCCACACCCCTCACCCACACCCCACACCCACACCCCACACACACACACACACACACCCCTCACACACACACAGACACGCACACCCTCTCTCTCTCTCACACACATACCCCTCACACACACACACACACACACCCCTCACACACACACACCCCTCACACACACACACACACACACACGTCTCCACGTTCACCCTCCAATGAGCTGTGGTGACTGAGCCAGGGATAATACCTATTCCAGTACTGTACGGTGTGACTAGAGGAAGGCTTTTTAAAATTATGCTTGGCAGGTTATTCCCAAGTGACAGAATCATATTTTGCCGTTGATGGTGCACCTCACGATTGATTATGTTGTGCACTTACTATGGCACTATGATAAGCATACAATTCAGGCCTTTTAAAAAAAAATATATATATACACACACAAACGCACACACACATTTATATATATATATTACACACACACATATATATATATATATATATATATATATATATATATATATATATATATATATATATATATATATACATTATATATACATACATACATATGACGGTTATGTAGAGCGATGTAAACCAAATGAATGAAAGATTTGCAAAAAAAAGTACGGATGATAAAGGAAACGGTCTGTTGTTAACTGTAGGCTTGGTGATAACGAGTTTTACAGACAGTGAAACTCACCAGGACAACAGTGAAACTAGTACAACGACTAGGGTGCGGGAGAAGGGTTACTTGAAGTTAAATAAATCAATATTCATGCTGCTAGGTTGTATGATGCCCAAGCAAAATATTAGGTGCTGTTTCTCCAATTGGCTCAGGAGAGAAAGGTCAGTGTGGGACCCAGGGATGTTTGTCAACCGGGAAATCGGGTAGGCCCATATGGGCTGAGCGAAGGTTTTGGCGAAACGATCGCCCAATCTGTGTTTGGTCTCCCGATGTATGAGTCCGTACCTAGTACAATGGATACGGTAGATGAGGTTGGACGAGGTGCAAGTTCCCCATACTTGATCCGTTGCAATAGAACTTTATTTATCCCAGGAGGGAAATTCCCATACTCATCACCCATATTCTGTTCCCCTCTATCTCCATCTCCAAAGTATTGTCTGTCTATTTTCCTCCACGGTTGCGTTCTTCCACGGTTCCTCCAGCATTTTGTGTTTTTATGCTTTTGATCTCTTAAGCCGTGCTGTGTACCCTGCAAACTCTGGTACCTTTTTCTTGGAAAGTCATGTCTAACTCTTTGTCCTTGGGTTTCTACCCCTACTACAGTACTGGAAAAGGTATTATCAATGGATTTGATGCCATAATTGGTGACTATGACAGTAACAGTACCCTTTCTCTGCTTGTCTGCACCATGCCATCTCCTCTCTGTCATCTGCACTGGCAACATATGCCTTCCATGCCTTGTTTGGCATTCCCAGAGATTTGCCTGCATTAGTTTGTCATTTGCTCTAAGAACAGTATATCTGATGTTCCTCCTTTTTTCTTTACTACTTCGTCCTTCCTTCCTTCCCTCCCTCCCTCCCTCCCTCCCACACCATCTCCCAAAATATGCCCTTAACCCATCCTATTTCACATTCACATGTAGCCCTATTGCAGCCCCATCCAAGAATACCTCTAGTGTCCACACTCACTTTTTCCGTTCTCCCTTATGTAATTTGCCATTGATTTCCACCCTCCCTCTGTTCTCAAATGTTCACACTGATCATCTGTTTTTTTTATTCCTCCAGCTAAATGTCCAATCAACAAACTTCTTTCCCAAGGCACTCCATCCCTCTGCTTCATAATTGTTTAAAGCGCATCTTGTTCTGCTCTCATGATGTTCTGAAAATCTCTGCTGCCTCATTCTGAAACATCACCCATCCTTTCCCTCCAGAGATGCTGCCTTACCCGCTGAGTCACTCCGACACTTTAAGTTTATCTTTGGTATGAACCAGCATCTGCTGTTCTTCGTTTCTACATTTTACTCTCTTGGATTTGATTACTAGCATTGGCACCTGGTTCTGCAACATCTCCATTTAAAAATTCTCATCCATTTTTAATGCGCCTTGACCTTCCCCAATTTCCAACCTTAAATCACTCAATTTTCCGTAGTGCTTGCTTTGGACCATTGCTCTCATATTGTTGTGATGCATGAAAATGCATCGCTAATTTGTGTATAGCAGTCTCCCACAAACACCAGGAAGATAAATTACAATAGATGTGCAAGGAATGCAGTTGCTGGCATCATGTACAAAACACAGAGCTGGAGTAACTGTGAAGGGACTGGACTGGTGACATTTCCTTTTAGGACGCTTTTGACAATTTTATTTCAATGGTTTTTACTGTTGGCACTGGGAGAGCTTCCCTGCCCACCTTTTAATTGTCTCGTATGATCTTCAGTAGGCAGGTGAGCTTCCGGCTCAGCGTATTATCTGAAAGATAGCATGTTGTATGCCTTGTACTGCAGGTCTGGTGTCTGAATAATTTCTGAAAATCTCTGCGCAGGGGCTTTATTTCGAAAATGGAGAAAATAATAATAGAAGTGGATGTAAGATATAATCATGTTTTGGGATATCTGTCAAATTTGGCAACTTTTTGGCCAGACGTTGATATAAATTGAACGAGAGTAATGAGTGGATTTTCACAGTCCCTGTCAAAAGCCATTAGATTTATCAACTCTGGAAATAATTGAATGATCTTGACTTCAAAATCTTTCTGTAAATATTTTCTTTTTTCTAGTAAGCAGGAATTAAAATGCAAATTATCTGAACTAAAAATAACATGCTGATAAAATTACAATTTGTTTTTCTGTGAGTAAAGACTCCTTTTACATAGTGAAAACCAGAATAAGAACATTTCCTTTCATTACTTGTCCAGGATTAGGAGATCCTTGTGTTTTCATGTGTGCTGATGTTGCAACTGTGATCCAGAAAAGAGAAATGTTATTATAGATGTTCTCTCTGATTCATTATTTAATTAAATCAAATATCAGATATTTTGAGCCATCTAACTATTGTGGAGCATTGGCATTGTGGCGCAGCGGTAGAGTTGCTGCCTTACAGCGCTTGCAGTGCCGGAGACCCAGGTTCGATCCCGACTACGTTTGTACGTTCTCCCTGTTACCATGCAAGTTTTCTCCGAGATCTTCGGTTTCCTCCCACAATCCAGAGATGTACAGGTATGTAGGTAAATTGGCTTGGTAAATGTAAAAATTGTCCCTAGTGTTTGTAGGATTGAGCTAATATGCGGGGATTGCTGGTCGGCACGGACCCAGTGGGCCGATGGGCCTGTTTACGCACAGTATCTCTAAACTAAACTAAAAAATAATTGATAGTTAATCCTTTTCAGTTAAAATCCAGTTATATGCAATTGCTATATTATGCAAATGTTTAAGAGGCATTTAAACAGACACTTAAATGGCAAGGTGTAGAAGGATACACTTCTAATGCAATCATACAGCATGGAAATGGGGCATTCAACCCAACTTGCCCACGCTGACCAAGATGCCCCATCCAAGCCAGACCCATGTATTTCCTATCCATGTACTCCAAATTTTTTAAAAACTGGATTAGTGCAACTGTGCTGAATGGTCAGTATGGCTTACGTGGGCCAAACAGCCTGTTTCCGCTGCACAGCTCTGACTATGACAAGATTTCCAGATTGATATGTTGCGGGGCTGATTGGAGAACAAGCTATTTTAGATATAGTAATGTGTGGCAAGAAAGGGTTAATTGATTGAATTTTACTTTGCCTAAAAGTGATATGATTGCATCTGAAACGAGGATTTTTAATCTAAAATGGAAAAATGAAGTTTTGAGAGATAGATTGACTGGCAGATTGGGAAACAAAATTTAAGGATATTACATAAAGAACACCTGAAATGTCACCCATTCCTTCTCTCCAGAAATGCAGCCTGTCCCGCTGAATTATTCCAGCATTTTGTGTCTGTCTTTGGTGTAAACCAGCATCTGCAGTTCCTTCCTATACAAATAAATGATTTATTTCAGTTGGACGGCTGTGAATGTTGGAGTATTGCAGAGATTGGTCCCTCGCTAATGGGATCAAATATAAAATTTCTTGGTGATGATATAATGAATCTTCAAGAGGATATGGACAAGCTGAATAAATGGGTAAAATATGGGGGAACAATGTGAGATTATCTACCTTGGTAGAAAAATTCAGATATGTCGGGTTCTTAAATGATAAATAAATTGAGATATGTTGATGTTCAATGTTCGAGAATGCTGCAACTGTCAGTCAACACATCAACCTGGAGGAGTACACTGTGTCCGTGTCTGCTTACATGGAAAAGTGCATGGAGGATGTCTGTCACCAAGACCATCACTGTACGGGCCAACCAGAAACCCTGGATGACCACAGAGGTACGTGGAATGCTGAGAGCACGTAATGCCGCGTTTAAATCCGGCGACGTGGTGGCACTCAGATCCGCAAGAGCCAACCTGAACCAAGTCATCAGGCTGGCCAAGCGTGCCCATGGTCAGAAAATCCAGAGCTTCTTTCATGACCCCAAGAACACCAGGCGCATGTGGCAGGGAATCAAAACAATCACGGACTATAAGACTGCTCCACCACCCTGTGATGACAACATTGAGTTCCTCAATGAACTCAACAACTATTTTGGACGGTTCGAGGCATTAAATAACACATCTGCAAGTAAAGGTATTCCTCACTGTGATGAACAGGCACTCAGTCTTGACATAGTGGATATACGGAGGACCCTAAAAGGAGTGAACGCACGAAAGGCGGCAGATGGGCCTCATCAGGGACGACAATGAGCTGGCTTACAGGGAGGAGGTGAAACAACTGGTGGACTGGTGCAATACAAACAACCTGACCCTGAATGTCGAAAAAACAAAGGAGGTCATCGTCGACTTCAGGAAAACCGGCATAGTCCCACACCACTTCACATCAATGACAGCGATGTGGAGGTGGTCAGTAGCACTAAGTTCCTGGGGGTGCAGATCACTAACAGTCTGACCTGGTCAAATAACATCTCATCAACAGTTAAGAGAGCGCAGCAGCGGTTGCACTTTCTGCGCCGGATGAGAAGAGCTCACCTCCCCCATCCCATCCTCACTACTTTCTACAGGGGCACCATAGAGAGTATTTTGACCAGCTGTATCTCTGTCTGGTTTGGGGACTGTAAAGCCTCTGACTGGAAGTCTGTGCAGAGAGTGGTGAGGACAGCTGAAAAAATCATCGGGACCTCTCTCCCCTCAATCGGGGACATTGCGACCAAACGTTGCGTGTCTAAGGCCAGCAGTATTATAAAAGACCCCACACATCTCCATTACGGACTGTTCACTCTGCTGCCCTCGGCAAAAAGATATCGTAGCATAAGGAGCAAAACATCAAGGTTCTGCAACAGCTTCTTCCCACGGGCCATCAGACTCCTGAATGCCATGTAATGGGCTGCCACCATTGTCTATTTATCCTTTTTATCCATTTTATCCATGTTTATGCTTCTGCTAATTATCGTGTTGAACAGGGAGCCAAATGCAACGGAATTTAGTTTGGAACTGCATATATTGCTGTATTTCTAAATGACAATAAAGTTTGTTTGACTTTTGACTTGTTTGACTTGACTTTGATCTGGTATTTCTGTATTCAAGTCATTGCATGCCAACAGACAGGTGTCCATGGGCAAAGAATCTTACTACAGTTCCATTGCCATCTGGTGTGACAAAATCTGGAGTATTGTGCACAATTTTAGTCTCCTTACCTAAAACAATCTACTTGTTATTAGCAGGAACACCATAAAGATTCACGCAACTGTTTTCTGGGGTGACGGGGCTGTCTCATGAGATGAGATTCAGTAGGCATGGTCTCTAATCTCCAGAGGTGACCACATTGTAACATGATAAATCGGACAGCTTGATGGGGTAGATGTTGGGAGGATATTTTCTTTGCGAACAGTTATAGAAGTGTGGGTCTGTCAGAATAAGGAGTATTATTTAAGACTGAGAAAATCAGAAATTTCTTCACTTAGATGGAATTATCTGCAACGGAGACTCTGTAATTGATTGGATTCAAAATATAGATCAATTAGATTTCTGGATATTGAGGTAGATGATTAGGCAGGAAAATGGTGTTAAAGGTAGAAATCGGAAGATTGTTGAATGGTCATAGAGTGATACAGTGTGGAAAAAGGCCCTTTGGCCCAATTCGCCGACACCGGCCAATGTGTCCCAGCTGCACTAGTCCCACTTGTCTGTGCTTGGTCCATATCCCTCTGTCCTATCCCCCTGTCCTATCCATGTACCTGTTTAACTGTTTCTTAAACAATGGGGGTAGTCCCAGTCTCAACAATCTCCTCTGACAGCTTGTTCCATACACCCACCACCCTTTGTGCAAAAAAGTTCCGCCTCAGATTCCTGTTAAATCTTTTTCCGTTCACCTTGAAACTATGTCCACTGGTCCTCGATTCCCCTACTCTGGGTAAAAGACTCTGTGCATCTACCTGAGCTATTCCTCTCATGATTTTGTATACCTCTATAATTTCTCCCCTCATCCTCCTGTGCTCCATGGAATAGAGACCCAGCCTACTTAACCTCCCCCTATAGCTCACAGCGCCTAGTCCTGGCAACTTCCTCGTAAATCTTTTCTGAACCCATTCAAGCTTGACAATATATTTCCTATAACATGGTGCCCAGAACTGAACACAATGTTCTACATGTGGTCTCACCAACATCTTATACAACTGCAACATGACATCCCAACTTCTATACTCAATGCTCTGACTGATGAAGGCCAAACTGCCAAAAGCCTTTTTGACCACCTTATCGACCTGTGACCTGACCTTCAAGGAACCATGGACCTGTAATCTTAGATCCCTCTGCTCTAGAGGCCTACCATTCAATCTGTAGGTCCTGCCCTTATTTGATGTCCCAAAATGTAACACTTCACACTTTTCTGTATTAAATTCCATCATCCGTTCCTGGCCAATCGATCCAGATCCTGCAGCAATCTTTCACAACCATCTTCACCGAATGGTGTAGTAGACTTGGTATACTCTTGGTCGTAATGTTCATCTATGTTATTAATCAGGTTATTCCTAGTAACAATTTGGTATTTAACTGTAATTGAATGTGAGTATAATCTGTTGAAAGTAGGAAGAGTTGCATTTGAAAAATAAATTCCATGGCTAATTGTTGGAATTGTGTGTTTGATTTCTACCAAAGATGGAAGTATAACATGAGAACAGAATGTACTGGAAACAGTCAGCAGAATGGACCAGGGTCGTCAAACTGAAATCATAACTCCTAGTTTCCCTTTCCATTGAATCAGCCTGAACTGCTGAGTGTTCCTAGCATTCTGTTTTTATTTCCGATTTCCAAAGGCATGCTATTCATTTAAATCTTCATCATCCCAAATAAACATAACATTGATGTATCGTGTACCCCATTTAATAAAATCTGCAATAAAAGCATAAGGGCAAGGGGTGAGAACCAAATGTTGGGAGCAGCTGGTTAAATCGCCATCTGTGGAGATAACAGATTATTTTTGTGTCTTGCGATGTTAATGAACACCTAACCGTTTGATGCTTTATTGATTTTTGTTTCTGATATGAATATTCTTTTTAGTTATGCTCTTGTCTAGTTTCTCCATAAGCGTAATCAGCATTTATTATCATGGTTTCTTTCTGACAATGAGTTCAAGAGTAATTTATAGTTAACATTAGAACTATTCTCAGTTCTTTACAATGAAGATAGGATTTTTAGTTTTGTGTGAAATGTCTCATTTTGTGATATAGACAATAGGTGCAGGAGTAGGCCTTTTGGCCCTTTGAGCCATTCAATGTGATCATGGTTGATCATCCCCAATCAGTACCCCGTTCCTGCCTTCTCCCCATATCCCCTGACTCCGCTATATTCCAGAGAACCTGCCTCCACCGCCATCTGAGGCAGAGAATTCCACAGACTCACCACTCTCTGTGAGAAAAAGTGTTTCCTCGTTTCCACTCGAAGTGGCTTACTCCTTATTCTTAAACTGTGGACCCTGGTTCTGGACTCCCCCAACATCGGGAACATGTTTCATGCCTAGCGTGTCCAAACCCTTAACAATCTTATATGTTTCAATGAGATAACCTCTCATCCTTCTAAACTCCAGAGTGTACAAGCCCAGCTGCTCCATTCTCTCAGCATATGACAGTCCCGCTATCCCGGGAATTAACCTTGTAAACCTATGCTGCACTCCCTCAATAGGGGGTTTGCACGTAAGGTCACTGGGTCATGGGACTTGACTCACGGAGCCGCTCAATCCATCTGGTGGATATCAGTAACTTCTGGTATATGTTATTAATGAAAGAAACGTGTACTTTCCTACCTGTTTAAAAAAAAGTCAAAATGTTGAATTTTTGCGCTGTAAAAGATTGTGGAAGTCGGGGTAAGCGTGAGAGACATGTACTCAACTTCAGAATTCCAAAAGTGAAGCGAAATGAAGGTAAAGAGAAGCGAGAGCTGAAGGGACAACAACAGCTAAAGTGCTCGGCAAACATTGGCCGTGCAGATATCGCAATTTAAAATATTGGGAATGATCGCGTTTGCTCACTGCATTTCATCAACAGTAAGGCATTATTTGTGGGTTTTCTTGATTTCTTTGGTATCTAAAAAGTCTCAGAAGTGATAAATCTGCTTGTAAATTTTGCTTCAGAGGCGTTTTCTTTTTGTATGTAAAAACCCACTTGAGAACCATGGGCGATTTTAAAATTTTATAGCCAGATTTATCACTTCTGAAACTTTTTAGATGCCCAAGGAATCAAGAAAAAACACAAATAATGCCTTACTGTTGATGAAATGCAGTGAGCAAACGGCCAATGTTCGCCAACCACTCTGGCTGTTGTTGTCCCTTCAGCTCTCACTTCTATCTACCTTCATTTCTCCTCACTTTTGGAATTCTGAAGTAGGATAAATGTCTCTCACATTTATCCCGATTTCCATAATTATTTACAGCGCACAAATTGACAATTTCAGCGGGTTTTAACGGGCCCGCTACGCTGGAAACAATGGTAAGTGCTTACCTGCAGTTCATCGCGTGTACTCCACTTGGCGTAGTGTAGCAACAGTACGGGTCATGGGTCGTGACCCGACTGCCGTGAAACCTCCCTATAGCAAGAACATCACTCTTAAAATTCAGGAGAATTTTTTGCATTCAGGAGAAGTTTGGCAGTTGAGCTGTAATTGATGTGTCAGTAATAAACCTCTGGATTTGATCGCTAGGAAATGAAGAACTGTAATTGAAGCGTTAGTAATTTAACATTGATCTCTGTCTTGATGAACTGGTGGAAAAGGAAATTGCCACCTAGAAAAATAATTAGATCATAGATTATACTCCTTGACTGAGCTAAATTTACTTGTATAAGATCTGACGATAACACTTAATGCAGGTGGGTGATGGGGTAGAATTTATTTTTGCTCCGGAAGCAGTTCGGTGACTGGTGTCTCAGCCCATGTTGGGTGAAGGCTTGATGAGTAGTCCACCTACTACCAGCCATTGGTGGTCTCCAGGAACACTTGTTGAGACTGTAGAAAAATAATTTGCTTTCATTGTGAATTGAGTACTTTGTGTTTAATCCCATATCTAAAGAAACTTGTAAGGCCAAGTATTTGCATCTTATGATGTCACCGATATGTACATAGTTGAATTTGTATGGTTCTGTTGAGTCTGACCGTTGAGTTACTTTGTCACTTGTGCTCACACATAGAGGGCTGAAAAATGTAAACATATCATCGGTGATTTAATCTTCCAAAGATTTCTTTAATGAGATTAATTTTCAAAGGGAATCAAAGGGATTCACTGGTCTAATACTGCTTAACTTTAAACTGTAATTGACGACGCAAAGCTGCAGCAAATTATTTGTATTTTCAAAGATCTACTCAGTTGTCTTAACTCGAGGATCATTGATTTGCCTACAAATACATTCCAAACTATACATGAATGTTTTAAGAATATAATTCATAACTTTGCACTCTGGACACGGGACCAGTACTTATTGTGCACAGCTGCCTTTTGTGTATTGTGTAAGTAGTTGCTTACCTTTTCATAAGTTACTGGTTCACTTGTTTCAGCTTTCTCAGACAATTCTAATTGAAGGTGTGGGTAACGATTTTGGAAAAAAATACTTATGTCGTTTTTCTGTGCAATTTTGAGCCTAGACTCAGGCATAGTGTAAAGTTGGCAGTGTAACAGCAAGCGTTTTCTGACTGATATGTTTGAAATGGCAGAAAGACTGGGAGAGGGGGGTGTCTAGGGTGTGGAAATGCACAATACAGTGTGAATTTAAGTGTCAAGAGAACAATTACTTTAAAATCAGTTAGAAACAAATAAAGCAACTTATTGAAATGGAGTACAACTGTTATTAAAAGAAAGAGACACAATTATCTGAAATTGTATGATTTAGTATTATGTCCTGAGCCTGCAATATACTCGGGTGAAAACAATTGGCCTATGATTTGCTTTTGTTTAAGTTTAGTTTATTGTCACTAGTATAGAGGTACAGTGATAAGCTTTTGTGGGTTGAGGATAGAAGCGGGCTTTGCAGGGTTAGGGCTGAATTTGGATGTTGTGGCTATTTTCCTCATACTGCTGTTGCGCCACAGAATTTATTTTCTACCCTGCCTCTTCTTTCTCCTCAATTACATCCATGGCATCATTGATGCCCTCGGTGATTTCTACATTTTAAGCCTCATCTAACACATCTTTGCAATGGGCACCAATCTCGTATACCTCTGTCCCACAACAGGGTGATCTGAACCCATTTCACTTCTATGTTGAATGGAAGACATCATTCTCCTTCCACACCCACTTCTTATCCTGGCTAAGCTCATGTTTAGATTCCATGGTCTTCTGTTTCCATCGACCACTCCCTTTCTCATGGCGCTTGATACAAACTGCAGCGAAAAGACATCATCAGAGCAGATGTGACTTGAACAAGGAATGCATGTTTTGCAGAAAATAGGTGGGAGATTGTGTCATGACAACTATGGGAGTCGGAAAGCTAATGGATATTGATAGTTTACCTATCTCTTCAGCTGGAGATAGTGATAATAAGATAGAAAATAGTGGAACAGAATTAAGTTGAGAGTAGGATGGAAATTGGCAACAAAATCATAACATTTTCATGTTCTTTACGAGTGCAGGAAGCCGCGTCAATCCAATCCATGCAGTGGGAAAATAAATGTTGGGGGTGCTAAATAGGTCTGAACCTAGGACTTTTACATGCCAATGAAAAGAAACAATTCAGATTCTTCTTCATCACAAGTGAGCAGATAGAGCACCGCTTAAAACAGGACTTGTATCATTCAATCCATATAAACTGTTGCCATTACAGAACATAAAATAAATTGACTCTGGACCTGACTACATTATTTTCCCATCTGATAGTAAGCTGCACATGTAACTTTTAGCTTTTAAAAACCCAATTGATCTTTGGTCTTTACCAATCCTTTCTGAACTCAACACCCGAGAGGAAGATCTACCCATTACTTTGCAATAGAGAAATTGTGATAAATTTACCAATTACTGAGACAATTCATAATACAAATCCCAGTGCTGACAGGTTGTGGAGAGTTTCAACTAATTTTCCCAGTTCCCCTTTTTCAATGTGTGTGACGAGATCTTTGAAACACTTGCCCCATAACGTGACATTTCTCCTGTGTCAATTCTGTGTGCAGTTGTTCAAATAAAATTTAAATTGTTCATGTTAAATCAAGGCATTTCTTTTACCTTGAGCTTATTTAAAAGATCCCATGGCAATATTTCAAAGGTACACAAAAATGCTGGAGAAACTCAGCGGGAAACTCAGCCGCAACTATGGAGCGAGGGCTTCTCCTCCTTCTTTGTTAACCCTTGCAGTCTCCTCCCCTTCCTACCTCTCCCTCAGCCCTTGGGCTCCTCCTTTTTCTTTTCTTCTCCCCGCCTCCCCTCACCCCCTATCAGTCTGAAGAAGGGTTTTGGCCCGAAACGTTGCCTATTTCCTTCGCTCCATAGATGCTGCTGCACCCGCTGAGTTTCTCCGGCATTTTTGTGTACCTTCGATTTTCCAGCATCTGCAGTTCCTTCTTAAACGCAATATTTAAAAGAGCAGCACTAGATTTATCTCAATCACTCGGGCCAATGAAAAATAAATCAATTATCTGGTCATTATCGCATAGTAGATTTTGAAATCGTGCACATAAAATGACGTTTCCCGATTTACGATTGTGATTACATTTTGAAAGTATTGGTTGGTTTAAAACACATTAATATATCTAGGGATATAGATTTATGTGATGGTTTTCATTTATTTATTTTAAATTCTTACTTTGTATTCAATCAAACATAATTTAAATGTGCAATATAAATAAATGTATCACCTGTTGAGTTCCTCAATAAAATCTATCAATCTGGTATTGACTGCAGCTCGGCCTTCAATATCACAACACTGATCAAGTTCATCCCTAAACTTCTGGACCCTGACCTTGGGGTCTCAATCTGAAACTGGCTTCTGAAATTCTTGGCTGGCAGACCTCAGTCAGTTAGAATTGGTCATAACATTTCTTCCACCCTGACCCTTAACACTGGTGCCTGTCGAGTTTGTGTGCTCAGTCCCTTGTTCCACTACAGGTGCATCTCTGATTGTGTGGCCAAGTACAACGCCAACCTGATTTTTAAGTTAGCTGATAATGCCATTGTTGTTGGCCAGATCCACAATGACAATGAGACGAAGTACAGGAAATCAATCTACAAGCTAATGTCAGTGTCAGGAATAATCCATCCTTTGATGTCAACAAGATGAAAGCGATGCTTGTTGACAGAAGCAAGCGATGAAGTGAACAGTTCCCATCAGACAAAAAATGCTGGAGAAATTCAGCTGGTGAGGCTGCATCTATGGAGAAATGGAGTAGGTGACTTTTCGGGTTGAGACCCTTCTTCAGGCATCAGCATTTTTTCAAAATGAGTTTCTCCAGCATTTTTTGTTGTCTTTCGATTTTTCTAGCATCTGCAGTTCCTTCTTAAACAGTTCTCATCAGCGAAGCTGTTGCAAAGATGGTCAACAACTTCAAGTCCCGTGGCATCTATGACGCCAGCAAGCTAACCAGGTTCCTTTGAACTGATTTAATGATCAAGAAAGCGCATTAGTGAATTAACTTTTTTTTGAGCATATGAGATTTGACATGCCCATGAGGATTCTCTCAAACATCTGCGGATGTGCTGTTGAAAGTATTCTGATGGGGTATATCTCACTTTCTGCAGGTTTGTGCAATTTGCTTAACTCGCATCATGCAAGGCCCACGATGGTCAGATTAGATTATTGAATTACCAAATTGTATCCTGTAGTGCCAGAAAATGGCATCCTTCTTGTGTTCTAGCACATTTGTTATCACATGCTTAAGATAGACACAAAATGCTGGAGTGATTCAGCGGGACAGGCAGCATCACTGGAGAGAAGGAATGGGTGACGTTTCGGGTCGGGTCGAGACACCTCAGTTATCACATGCTTATAGAGCTGTTGGCATGGTATGGTGTCGGGGCCGGATTAAGACCCATAGAGGCCCTAAGCACTTAAAAGATTTTGGTGCCCCCATATATATGTAATTCAAAATATAAACAATAATAAACCATAACATTTTTTATTTTTCAAAATGAAACAAAACTAACAGTAAGATGGAAAATAATGTTTATTTTTGTATACTTCCATTTGTGCCGTAAACCATTCACCATTTCTGTGGTGGCCCCCTTCCCTTGATGCACTAAGCACGTGCTTATTTTGCTTAATGGTTGATCCAGCCCTGTATGGTGTACAGCTCCATCCATTACTATACTTGTACCACACAGAATTAACAACTTTTACATCATCAGAATTAACTTGATGGAAATTATTTATGTTTTTCATGTCTATTTACTAAAAATAACGATTGCTGTATTACACAAACGATTGAAATCAACTCAGAATAGAGGAAAGTAGTCTTGCTGGCCCTTCAAACCTGCCCACCATTTGACATGATTGTAGTTGATCTGCCACAGGCCTTGTCTCCTCTTCCCCACACAGTTCCCTGATCTTTCAAAAATGGATCTACCCACTTTTAAAACATTTTTTTAGTCTCATTACCCCATGGGAAGAAATTCCAATGCACGTCAGTTTTATTGATCATCAATATCTGTTAACATTTCAGATGGATGACTTTTTATTAGATCAGTTCTGATAAAGTGTTATCAAGCTGCAATGTTAACTTTCTTTATCGCTCAATAGATGCAGCCTAAAGGGCCTGTCCCACTTGGGTGTCACTGCCTACGCCACCACGCTTCACCACTCGCCATGTGTAAATGATGTTGCGTAAATGACACGCAAATGACGCCCAAGTGGGACAGGCCCTCAAGTTTAAAATTACCAGCATATTCTGTTTTGGTATTTCTAGATGTTAAGTAGGGGCAGCACATTTCCATTGTTCCACTTGAGATGAGAGTAAAACAGCAAAGGGTGGAGTTTATCTTCATCCTCATTACCGAGTTCTAAGATTCCCACCTGCTTTAACAAGGTATCAATAATACTGGTGCCCGAGAAGAGTAATGTAACATATCTCAGTGACCATCAACTGGTGGCACCAATGTCCTTGGTGACCAAGTGCTATGAAAAGTTGATTATAGCACATATCAACACTTGCCTCAATAGGGAGAACACTGATGTGCCTTCCCGATCCCCCATTCGCCCTGACGTTATTACAGTCACAGAGGCCAACGTCAGAAGATCCTTCAGGGAGGTGAACCCTCTGAAAGTGCCTGGATCTGATGGTAGCAATGTTACAAAATTTTGAGATTTAAAAAATCAAGTCTGCAATTTATCCCATCAGATAAAGCATAAAAAGAAGTTTAATTTGACACCTAATTCACTTTCATAACTTCAGTATTAACAAAGTTATGGCCATTTTCATACTCAGAAATTAGCATCTTGTTCCCTATTGCTTTTCCATTGACTTAACACAAAAGTTGTGATCGAGGACAGTCTAAAGCCCATAACTTTCTTAAAAATTAAGAGAACTGAAAGAAATTTTCAGTTATTATAGATTGAAGCATTCTGAAACAAATATGAAACAATCTTACTTGGATGACCTGAAATTAAAGCATATAATTAGTTAGTTATCCAATTGTAGCTAATTACAAAATTCAATTACTAGATCTAAACATCTATCCATTTCTTAAGAAAATATTAACATTTTTAAATAGCCTAAGTGTCCAAATAACAATCACGCAAGAATTCACAATATAACATGATTTTTAAATCTCATTGTCTTGAATTTATAGGCCAAATTGAAGGAATTTAGTGTTTAATTCCCCTAAATTAATGGGCATTTAAATCATCTTGCGAGTGGGATTTTATGGAACGCGATCGATTGGAATGTTGCGGTGAATTTAAACCCCATATCGGCAGGAAAAATACTACTGGTTCGTATTTATTTTTTCTGTCCCCTTTTCGCAACATGAAATTTGGATTAAGGTCATCTTAACAAGCACGTGTATATGTAAAATAAACGGCTTTCCTTTACCTGTCCCGTACGTGAAATCCGTCCCCGTTGTCGGCGTTCACGGCATTAGAAGCTCATTTTTATTTTACTCCAGCGCTGAAATTGTCGGGCGATTTAATTTTTTTTTTTTTTTTTTAATTAAAAATTCGCAGACCGGCAGTCGGAACGAATCTTTAGCAAAAGCTTGCACCGTGAGAAAATAAATCTCCGGAAGGCAGGAGAAAACCGCGTTTTAACCCCCCCCCCCCCTCAAAGGTGACAGAACTGCAGCGCCGCTGAAGGTAAGTTTTGTAACTGATGGTATACACGATCGAGTTCTCAAGACCTGTGCAGACCAATTGACGGGAGTTTTTGCGGATATTTTCAACCTTCTTGCTTCTGAGGTCTGAGGATCCCACCTGCTTTAAGAGGGCATCTATAATGTCGGTACCCAAGACGAGTAGGGTGATGTGCCTCAATGACTATTGACCAGTGGCACTAATGTCTGTGGTGATGAAGTGCTCTGGTTATGGTGCACATCAATTCCTACCTCGACCCACTACAGTTCGCCACAACAGGTCAACGGAGGATGCAATTTCACTGGCTCTCCATTCTGCATTGGACCAATTGGACAATAAAAACACTTAAATCAGGCTGTTGTTTATAGACTATAGCTTGGCGTTTAACACCATCATCCCTTCCAAGCTGGTTACCAAGCTCACGGAACTGGGCCTCTGCGCATCCCTCTGCAATTGGATCCTCGCCTTCCTCACCCACAGACCACAGTCTGTTCGAATTGACGGAAACACTTCATTCTCAGTAACAATTAGTACGGGAGCACCTCAAGGCTGCATGCACAGCCCCCTGCTTTACTCACTCTCTACCCATGACTGTGTAGCCGGACATAATGCGAACTCCATCAGCAAGTTCGCTGACGACACTACTGTTGTTGGACGAATCACAGATGGGGACGAGTCAGAGTATAGAAGTGAGATCGATCAACTGACCAAATGGTGGCAGCACAACAACCTGTTCTCAACGTCAGTAAGACCAAGGAACTGATTGTGGACTTTGGTAGGGGATGGATGAGGACCCACAATCCTGTTCACATCAATGGGACGATGGTGGAGAGGGTCAATAACTTCCGATTCCTGGGCGTGCATATATCTGAAGATCTTTCCTGGACCGAGGACACCGATGCAATTATAAAGAAGGCACATCAGCGACTCTACTTCCTGAGAAAAGTAAGGAGATTCGACCTTTTGAAGAGGATTCTCCCAAACTTCTACAAGTGCATGGTAGAGAGCATTCTCACTGGTTGCATTGTGGCCTGGTTCGGCAACTTGAACGTCCAGGAGCGAAAAAGACTACAATATGTTGTGGCCACTGCCCAGTCCATCACCGGCTTTGACCTCCCCACCGTCAAAGGGATCTATGGTAGTTGCTGCCTCAAAAAGGTAGCCAAAATCATCAAAGACCCACACCATCCTGGCTACACATTCGTTTCACCATTGCCATCAGGAAGAAGGTACAGGAGCCTGAAAACTGTAACGTACAGGTTCAGGAACTGCTTCTTCCCTACAGCCATCAGGCTATTAAACACAACAACGAATAAGATCTGCAAAAGATCATATTATTGCACTATATTTGTTATTTATTGAACTTTTTCTTTTTTTTCTCTTCCCCTGTTATGTACTATGTCTGCATATTCACAAATTCTGTTGTGCTGCAGCAAGTAAGAATTTAATTGTCCCATCCGGGGCATATGACAATAAAACACTCTTGACTCATTGCAATTTGCTTCCGGCCACAATTGGTCAATGGAGGATCCGATCTCGCTGGCTCTTCATTTACCAATATAAAAACACGTATATTGTGTTTGTTGTTCGTTAACTACATTTTTTGTGCTGTTGTTCGTTAACTACGGCTTGGCGTTCAACCCCATCTTCCCCTCCAGACTCGTTGCTAAGTTCAGGGAACTGGTTCTCTATGCATCCGTCTGATTTCCTCATCAACAGAACACAATCGGTATGAATTGGCAGCAATGCTTCCTGCTCAATGACCATCAGTACAGGAGCACTTCAAGCCCCCCTTCCCCCCCCATCTCTAATCACGAGATGTCCATGACTGTGTAGCTGGACATGGTTCCACCTCCAACTTCAAATTCGTCGATGACGCCTCCATTGTTGGACAAATAATGGAAGATGACGAGTCAGAGTCTGGGCGGAGATTAATCAACTGGTGCCAGTACAACAACCTTGTTCTCCTCATCAGTAAAATCAATGAGCCGATTGACATTAGAAAAGGAATGCTGAGGATCGACAAACCTGTTTTCATCGGGACAGTGGAGAATCAAATATTTCTAATTCTTGGGTGAGCATATCTCTGTCCTGACCTGAACCCAGCACATTGATGCAATCATCATGAAAGGCCACCAACGCCTCTACGTCCTTAGAAGATTGAGGACATTTGGTATGTCAGTGGATATTCTCGAACTTTTCAAACTTTCAGCCATTGCATCCTGGGCATAGTTTAAATTGCACAATGGCGCAGCGGCAGAGTTGCTTTTTTACACTGCCTGAGACCCAGGTTCAATTGGTACAATAGATGCTGTCCGTACGGAGTTTGTATTTTCTCCCCGTGGCTGCATGTATTTTCCCTGGTTGCTCTGGTTTCCACCAACACTCCAAAGCCAGACAGGTTGTATATTCTTCCTAGTATGTAGGATAGTGATAGTGTACGGGGTGATCGTTGGTTGGACTCGGTGGGCGGAAGAGCATGTTTCCACTCCATGTCTAGTCTAAAGTTCCACAGGTGCACGACAGAGCGTATTATAGAATGGGTCTAAGAATCTCTGCAATCTGATTGGTTAAAAGCTGCTGCTTGACCGTTTAATCCTTTTTACCGAACGCATGATTTGGAAAATAGCAGATTTTTATTTTTATTTTACTTTTCTCCACCCCCACCCCATTCTATAAAACAGAAGATGCACAGGTCTATTTCGTGCTTCGGTAGGAATTGTGTGCATGCGGTAACTTTGGAATGGTCTAAAACACACTTGACTGCGCCTCGTGTGTTCCAAAGTTACCATTCCAAAGTTACCGTGTGAACACAATTCCTACCGACACACTCAGACCTGTGCATCATTTGTATATTGACTGGTTGCATCACTGCCTGGTTCAGCAACTTGAAAGCACAGGTTCATAGGAGATTATGGTTTGTGGTGAACACTGGCCAATCCATCACGGGTATTGAGCCCATCCCACTATCGAAAGGATCTGCCAGAGTTGCTGCCTCAAAAGGGCAACCAGCATCATCAGGGACCTCGGGGACCACACCACCCTGGCATTGGGAAGATGGTAGAGGATCATGAAAACTGTAACTTTCAGGAGAAGCTTCTTTCCAACAGCCATCAGGCTGTTAAACACCACAACCTTCAAATAAGCTCAAAACAAGATAATCTTGGGGCATTGTTTTGTCTCAGCACCTTTATTTATTTATATATTATTATATATATATATAATATTTATTTTACTTTTCTCCACCCCCACCCCATTCTATAAAACAGAAGATGCACAGGTCTATATATATATATATATATATACATATACACACACACATATATATGTGTGTGTGTATATGTGTGTGTGTGTATATATAATATATATATATATATATATATAAGTTTTTTTGTTTATCATAGTGTTTAGAGTACTATGATAACATGCTGTGCTGTTGAAAGTAAGAATTTCATTTTTCCCTTTTGGACATGTGACACTAAAGCACTCTTGATTCGTCATGCTGTGGTCAACTGTGTCAAAGGCCATAGAAAGGAAATGAGCGACAAAAATTAGAAGGAGTTAGAAGTTAGAAGGAGCATTGCTTTAGCAGTCCTTTCGCAAAAGTACCATTTGCTAGTGCATTTTATATAATGAGACAGTTGGGCATTTCCGTATGAGTGGGAAAAGCAGAGTTTTTGTTTTGGTTATCGGCTTCTAGCTTAATGGTTTGTTTAAAAATAGCTTGTTCTCTTACTGATTCAAGTTGCTGGAAAATCAAAACAAAGAATTGAGGAATTGAATGGGAAATTGGTTAAAAACATCAATTCAAAATATTTTTCTCTTTGTTACCTCTACTAAACATGCTGATGAAATTCATTTGATGGGGATTAGTATTGCAAAGCTTTTCAGAAATATCTGTAGAAAAAATGGATTTATTTTGGTTGGGGGAAGATTTGACATTTTGAACAGGTTCAGGCTCTGATAGAATGACACTTGAGAATCACGAAACAAGAAATATATCGGCCTGAAACTTTTCTGTCGCAGTTGCATTGATCAGTATTGTTCCTTCATTGATAAAAGGATTCAAGCAAGCTGTCCCTTATTCGTCAGGCATGTATTTGAAAGGCTTTGTGCACCTTCAAGGACTTTGGAGTGTAAACAGCTGTTGGAAACAAAGCGTTTCTAATGACCATGTGGTGTGGGGCGCAGCAAGGGGGGGCTGCTTAGTGCAAAGGAATGATGACATTTGAATGCTGAATGATTAATATCAGTTTAAAAGTCAAGAATGATACTCCCATCTCCAGCCAGGGCAAGGAATGTAAGAGCAAAGAAGTATGAAAGCTATTTAAGACCTCGATGAGACTGCAAAAGTATTGTGTGTATTTCTGTCCACCCCGTGAAAGGAAGGTTGGATAGTACTGGAATGGGTGCGGAGGGGATTCACCAGGTCATTGCATCAGTTGTGAGGAGGACATGAATCACTTCCCTCTGGAAGGCGACTCCGGACTGTCAAAGCTGCCACAGCCAGATATAAAAACAGCTTTATTTCCACGAGTAGTAGCTCTACTCAATAACCAAACATCTGTAGCCTCCTTTTGCTCTGGTATTTTATTTAATTTGCATGTTTAATCAATAATGTTTTATTAATGTTTAATGTTTTATGTGTCATTCCTAACTGTCACTATGTCATGTAATTTGCGGGCGGAGCACCAAGGCAAATTCCTTGTATGTGAATACTTGGCCAATAAACCTATTCACTCGATCATTCATGAACAGGCTGCATTTATTTTATTTTCAACTGAAATGTTTAAAAGGGAAAGCCGATTACAGTGTGCAGGATTATGATGGACAGTTGTGGTCGGAATATGGCGAGCACTTCCTGAGGGGATAATAAGAGGAGGCATTCTCATTGTGTTTAAGAATTTGCCTGAACACCTGAAATGCAGTAGCATAAAAGACTATGGAATGGATGCTAGAAAATGAGATTGGAATAGTTCAAATATGTTGGGCTAAAGGGCCTGTTGTGCAGTGTATCTGTGTTTTAAGTTGTCTTCAGGTTAAGTTAAACCATTATTGTGTCCAGTCATGCACTAGCTCTTTTCGTTTGAGAATGTGACTAGGAATAGGTTGTAACATATTCATATTTGTGTTTAATGTATGGAATAATTGGTTACCATAATGGCAAGCATTTTATTGCTGGTTCTTTGCTAAATTAAATATAGCCTTTATCTCAGACCATTTTGTTACGGACCTATCTATAAGAGTGCTGCAAAAAACAACACTAGTTGGGATTGTTTAATAAAAAACACACAATGTGATAAAATTATTTTGGCAATCAAAAATGAGACAGCTTGCATACCTTTTGAAATAGGCAAAATAATTGTAACTATACTTTAAGCCTTTACATCCTGGGCATAGTTTAAATTGTGCAGCTAATTTATTAAATGCATTGGGTAAATAGTGAAAGGTAATACTAGCCAGTATTGATCATGCTGAGTTTGTTGAATGCCTCCATTTCTGTGCCAGTTCTGTGAGCAATTTGACTTTCAGTCCAATAGCTTCTGCAAAATCTTTAAGTAAAGTTGCCATTGACATTAATTTGCATCGACAGAACAGGCAGTGTCTGTTGTTTCATTTGCATGAGTTTTATTGATTTTTTTTTCCACTAACTGCTTTAAAACTCAATTTTAACTGGTTTTCCCAAATGAAGCAATCAATTATCTTTTTATTAAGACTGCTTATCAATCACTTTTAAAAATGCATACTTTTTCCAAGCAATTGTCTGGTGTTAAAGGAGGATACAGAAGGTGAATGTAGATTATTGCTTTAATTTAAAAAGTTTATAAATGAGATTAAGATCATTAATAAATTAACAAGAGTTACATAGAAAATAGAAACATAGAAAATTGGTGCAGGCGGAGGCCATTTGGCCCTTTGAGCCAGCACCACCATTCATTGTGATCATGGCTGATCGTCCACGATCAGTAACCCATGCCTGCCTTCTCCCCATATCCCTTGATTCTGCTAGCGCCAAGAGCTCATACTGGAAGAATATGGACACAACAAAAATGTAAGTCATTTCTGTTGTTGTAGGGCTACTTTATGAACAAAATTTTATTTTCCTATCCAACCAGAGAACTTTAAAGACTGCTGTAAAAAAATGTTGAATTTATACCCTTTTTTCACTTGCATGTGGCTATTTACAGATTGTCATTTGACTGTGATACATTGCTCATTTTTGACAGAGTTACAACCTGGAAACACTGTGTCCATGCTGTCCCTTATGGGTCTTTTGGTGTAGAGGAGGAAACCGGAGCACCTGGGAGAAACCCATGTGGACACAGGAATAATGAGCAAACTCCACACAGGCAGTATCTGAGATTAGGGTTGAACCAGGGTCTCTTGCATTGAGGTAGCGCTCCCTCTATTATCTGTACCTCTGGGTCACCATCGAAAACTTTAATAAATTACGCCAAAGTTTTGAATAACTAACTTATTTTGCGAGACCGTAAGGCATTCATCAATATAATAAAATGCTCACAGTCATTTTCAACAGTTAATTTTGAGCCTTGTGAAATAACGTTGTGGTATGTGACTGGTACCTTGTTCATCAAAGTGGGTTTGAGGAGCATGTGGAAGAGATGTATGTGGAAGGTATTCCAAAGCTGTAGCACAGGCCTCTGGTGGCATGACTGCTGGTGTTGGAGCATTGAAAATTTTGGATTTGCAAGAGGGTGAAGTGCAACATTCTGAAAGCGGTTGAACTAGACAGCATTAACAGGTCTGGGAGGGGAAAATTGAAAACTTTGATATTAAAATATCACCAGAGGGAACCAAGATGTATCTTTTGTTGATTTTATTGTTCTTATTACTCAACTTCCCTCGTGGTTCAGAGTATACTAGACTTTCTTTTCTGTCTATACATTTTCTGTAATGAGTTTCTCAAAGCTTATCTTTTAACCTTTTTCCTAAAGTTAGTATATAAAAGAACAAATCTAAAGTAAATGCAAGTCCCCTGGAGATGGAGAAAGTATGATGGGGAATTAGCTGAGGTTTCTAATTTCACATTCAACTACATAGTGGAAGAATGGAAAAAACATACGGTATGTAAAATATGTGATGCAAACTGAGGCATCAGGGTCCATCCAGTGAGAGTGAAACTTAAAAGGAGGGCAAGCACTTGATGTTAACTAATCTAAAATTCAGCAAATCCCTTGTCATTTGGCTTTTATTTCAAGGTTCCAAAACAGATGGCTACCTTTTTGAAAATTCTTTGAATTCTGCAATAGTTCCATTGGGTTGGAAAAGACCTACTGTAAAACCTCCAAGGAGAGGGTGGAAAACCTGGAGCAATAGATTTGCAGCTTGCCGTCTGTTGGTGAGGATATTATTAATAAACTAATAACATGGCATTTGGAAAATCGTAAAATGACTGGGCAAACCAGAGTAGTTTTGTGAAAAGAAAGATATGTTTGACTTTGATTTTTTCCAAGTGGGTGATGCAGTTTGAGTATCCTGGCTTGGAAACTGCAGCACATTTTGTTAATACACTGTGTGCTATTGATGGAGAGGGTGAATGTTTAGGGTGGTGGATGGGTGCCAGTCAGGTCGCCTGCTTTGTCCTAGACAGTATTGAGCTGCTTGAGAATTGTTGGTGTTGCAGTCATCCAAGGAAACAGCATATTGTACCATGATCCTCATTATGGATGGAAGAAAGGAGGAATGACAAGATGTTTGCTGCTGAATTGGTCAAGTTATTGAGTAAAACAATTTATTCACTCTGGGTGTGAGACTTGTGTAAAAGATCGCAAACTTGTTCAAATGGGAAGGTTGTTGATTCAAATCAATAAGAATGATCTGAGTGCATAATGGTGATTCAACACGATACTGAGGGGACTCGGTACTGTTCCTTCAAAAGTATGTAACTGATCTGACACCAGTTCTCTCATTGCCCTTATCCTTAATGATAACTCATTCAACAGCCGAGCCAGAGTTTTTTTTGTCATGTATCTCATTACTGTAGCTCTTGCCGTTTCCTAAGTTACAAAAGTATTTTAAAAATGGAGATTGATAGGTTTTTGATTAGTAAGGGCGTTGGTTACCGTGGGAAGGCAGAAGAATGGAGTTGAGAAGGAAAAATAGATCAGCCATGATCGAATGGCTGAGTAAACTCGATGGGTTGAATGGCCTAATTCTGCTCCTATGTCTTATGGTCATGAGACCATGCTTCAAAAGTAGCAACGTGACTACTTTCTCTACATTTGTTCTTTGGGGTTCCTGGCGGGGCCAGTTCTGAGATGCCAGAGGCCAGTGTGTGACACGAAGACTCCTCCACAAATGAGTCATGAGTCGGCTTGGAGAGGGTACT